>CM070628.1:37764667-38277031 GCA_036346255.1 Ampelocalamus luodianensis | reverse complement strand
TAACAAAGGTATAGAAACCTTGATCAATTTTTTTAAAAAGTATCATAATTTGGTAGTATTGCGAGGTTGTGAAGGTTATTCTGATGATGTGGTTTAATGAGAGTGGGATTACAAAGTAATCGAATCGTCATGTCAATTAATGGGATAATGGGAAATGTTGAGTTAATGTCAAGAATGAATTATTTGTATTGAGTAACCTTAAGAGTTATAATCTTTGTAAAGGTAAATGGTCAGAAAATATTTCTATGAGGATGTTATTGAGTGAGTATCTTTGGAATTGTGGAATTTTAGGGATTTAATCTGAGGATTTTCCTATCTTTCATATGAGAAGTTCGTTGTAAGAGTCTAGGAGGTTAAATTTGGGCTTTGCATCGTTATGCTAGAACTTTGATCGTCCAATGATAATGTGTAGAAGTAGTATAAGGGTGGATTTGAATAGTGGGATGATGAGTGATAGAAATCTTTTGATGAAATACATGAGAATATGTGAAGTGAGTTCGAGTTGTTCATTCTTAAAGGATTGAGATAGCGTGATTATGTGTGAAGATCTATTTTGGGATGCATCAAATCACCTAACAAAGTGATTCATATTGTTTACGTGTGGTCGATAGAGCATCTCTCTGAGAGGTGTGGGTGATGTATTTCGGTTTGAGCATAGCATTGAGAATGCCAAGTCAAAGAGATGGACTAGTGTGTTGTCGATGAATCGAGATTCCAAAAAAAGTTGAGAGAAATTTTATTTCTAGAGAGAAATTGAGAAGAGAATATTTCCTCAAATCTTTGAAATGCTCCTTGATTCTTGTTTGAGCTATGTGTTTATGACGGATGTCTTTCGTAAATTGAGCTTGGCTTCATATTGGCATGTGTGGTTCTTATCGATTCGAGAAAGAATAAAAGAAATAATTGATTTGGATATTCGAGTGATTTCTCCTTTGGTGGGCGTGGTGTTTATTTACAAATTTTCTAATTTGAAGGTGAAAAGTTTTGTGATGAATTTTCGATTAGGTTTGACTCTTTTAGTACCAAGTTGGCAATGTGTGGTTGCGGCGAGAATCCTTAATTTGATTGACTCTGTTTATATGAGTTGTTGAGCGAGTTACTTGTGTGTCCCTCGTTAAAGGGAGTGATCCTTGTTTGGTGAAGAGTTCGATTAAGAGGTGGAACAAAAGTTATGTGTGCTATGCGCTTATTGTGGTGGTTTGGTACCAAAGGGAGGTTAGCCCAAGGTATTCGGTTTGTCTTTGATAGTGCGAGTTTGAAAGTAGGCATATCGTTGGGGCCATCTCGGGTCCATACGCAGTGTACTCAACCTTTGGTATGCTCTGTTGCCAAATGAGTACTAGGGAGATCCGGAGTTTGAGTTTTTGTTGCGTTTTTGACTATCGAGTAGGATCTTACCTTAGTCTCGTCAGATGAGTATACGGAAGTGTCGGGACGAGTGTTAAAACGAGACGTCGATTTGCGTCAAGATGTTGTGGTGTCCTCGGTCCAGAAAGAGGCCACTTAGGAGTGGAGGCTCGCATGCACGAGCATTATTCAGATTTGTTCATATCGAGTACATGTTACATGTTATTAATTTTTAGTTGCAAGTGACCTTTCGCGTGAGTGATTGTGAGGACTGGTCGAATCCTATTTAAGGGGGTAGAATGTAATACCGATTATTCGATATCGAATGATGTAAAGATTAGAGAGGAAATAAGTTAAAATTCAGAATTTTAGAAGAAATATGGGCGCCAACCCATATTCGAGAAGAGGAGCAGTAGTAGTGGCCCAAGGCCCATGAGTGGGCAAGGCCCGATAGAAGGCAAGGGAGGAGGGGACCAAACCTAGCCCCATTTGCTACAGTGAGTCGCCATGCTATAGTAGTGGCGTGCTCACGTTGCCTCCGCCTGGCTCTCCTCCTCCTCTCGGCGCCATCTTCCTGCTTGCTTGTGGCGACCGTGGGAAGAAGAAGAAGAGGAAGGAAGAGAGGATTGAAGGAGAATTTCTTTGTGGGATTTGATCAGCGATCTCCGATGGTTCTACAAGGGTAATGATCGATTTCCTAAGCTGTTTAGGTTGTTTGGATCTGAAGTCGATTAGTTTGATTGGATTGAATTGTTGCGTTAAATTTCAGTTCTGTCCCGAATGTTGCGTGGCCTGTTTCGTGATCTTAGAGGCCGAATTTGGGTTGTCTATCTCCTAGAGTTTTGTAGATATTGATCTTAGCTTTGGTGACCACCAAGAACACTGAATTCGGCGTGCGGATCAAAGCGTTATGATAGTTTCGTCTCTATTGTCCAGAATCTGACGAGAATGAACTGTCAAGTTGCCTTTTAAAATATGAGTGGGATAATGGAAAATTCCGGGCTTTCACCCAACTAGGTTATTTTAGGCCTTGGTCTCAGATTTTGATATTGATAAAGAACGCAAATTTTGGTGTAGCCAATTAAAAGTTATGGCACTTTTCGTGCTGCTGTCCAGAATTACCGGAAGTTCTGACAGACAGTGTTTGTGGGTCTTGTGGAAATTGATACATATAGAATTAGAGGTTTCCATCAACTAGGTTGTTGTAGCTAATTTCATTACCTTTCAATCAAACCTGAGAACACCCCTTTTCGAGTTTTAGATAAAAAGTTATACCATTTATACCGCTGCTGTCCGTATAGACTTTATGCTAGAATGTGGTTTAATTCAAAGTAACGGGTATATTTTAGATGGTGGGATTGGGGTTATGAGTTAGAGGCGTCACGAGTAGTGTCTTGATGACTTGGTTCTTATTGAGTAACTTTGGTGTAGGGGTGAGGCGCCAAGGTTAGCGGCTTCTTCGTTGCCTCCCAGCGCATCATAGCAGCTAAAGGCAAGTACAATGACTTATGTGTGTTTTGTAAACCCGGATGTTCGTTGATTGGTATGGTGTTTTATTGATATGTGAGGCGCTTAATGTTCATGTGCTATCCACGGAGTGGAATGTCCACGGAGTGGAGGTTATAGTAGACAAGAAGGTTATGATGATTATGTTCTTTGTATACGCTCTTTCATATGTGTGGAGATGATATTAGCCATTGTTCATAAATTTATTCATGCATTCTTGTTCATGTTCAGTCCACGGGAGTGGAGTCTAAGTCCCATCAATTCCGGTATGGGCAAGTGAAGTCCCACCATTCCAATGTGGGCAGTTTTGGACACCGTATGAAATGTTCTTCATACGGTATTTTGGATCCCGTATTTCGATAAATACGGGCTTAAGTGTTTTACCGGCGGGTGTGTCACTTGCTATACGATATAAGCTCAGTGCGATCCAATCAATTCATGGCATCCATGCATTCGATTCTTTCTTTCGAGATACTTCTTTGTACCATAATTTTACATGAAGTGTGTTCTTGTATTCGTTGTACTTGCTGAGTCCGGAGTCACTCTTGTTTGTTGTTTTGTTTTAGGTGGCGTTGATGATAATTCTATCGGAGGAGTAGACATGCTTTGCACACACATCACCATATTCCAGTTTTAATAATAGAACTTGGTTGAATTCCTTATTTGTTTAGAGATAAAGCTGTAATAATTGAGGCGTCATGTGGATGATGTCTTACTGTTTGGTCATGGATGTTTATTTTCTGTTTGTGATACTTGACTGCATAGGTTCAGATTTTATTTGTGTTTTTATGCCTTATGAGCGATTCACTTTCCATTCGTTATAACTTAGATTTTTAATTCAATTCTTATGATTGTGGATGTATGTTAGACTCTTTAGGTAACATTTTGGCTTACGGATAGCCGGGTGTTCTGAGAAAAAGTTCTTGCTATGTAAATTGCTTCATAGTTTTATGGCGAGGCTAATTTTCACAATCTCTAAGAGTCATGGTGTTTGCATGTAGTGATAAAAGTTACAGTTTCTTTGTGACTCAAAGTTCCATCTTGCTTGGTTCGGAGCTTTCCTACCATCATCCATGTTTCAAGGGACTATTTTTGTTTCTTCGTCTTTGGGCTGTCGGTAGAAGTTGCATCAGATTTCATAGGGCGAAATTTATTTAGAAGAGTTTCGATAATGTAGTTGTGTAACACTGATCCGACATGAACACGGAATGCTACTAAACAACCCCTAATAACTCTAGACTAGACAATCCTAATAAAATTTAGTTGAACCTCCCTTGTAAAGTTAATTACACGAAGGTTCCAACACGATTATTCAAAAATTAATTAAAACTTTCATCCAAAGACATCAAAAGATAATCAAAGACACACTAAGAATCCAACATAACTAGAGAGATATGAAGATCCACTACTCATCATTATTAAATTTAATCCATTGCATAAGACGAAACATAATAATCTAAATCAATCACGTTAGAAGGTCATTGACTTTATTTAGTTCATGTGGCATGCGTGTGACTAGCGATCTACTTCCCCATGCATGTCGTTCTTGGCTCAGTACCTAAAACAACAATAAAAGCAAGAGTGAGTCCATAGACTCAGCAAGTACATAAAGAAACTATAACATCAACATACATGTAAAGGAGATCAACAATAGAACATCTCATATGCAAATGCTATGCTCAAGGAACCTTTATCTTTAACTACGTGTGCATTACACGTGTGCAGAGTATGCAACCGCCGCCGCATGCCCATGCTTGCGCGCCGCACGAGAGCAATTGCCGTTACTCGCATGAAGTAGCAGGGACCTCAAGCCCACACTCCATGAGTGAGGATCTCGGCCCGTCACATTCATAACGGGGTTCTCAAGGAAACATGCTTGGTCACGGCGTGACCAAGCCTCAACATGTTCTCAATATGCATATGCTCATCTCTTATTCATCATCAATCTTACCAAAAGATAACAACATTGTACCACGATAAAGCATAAACATAATTTGATCAATCACCATACTTAAACAATCATCAAGTAAGCCATCTTGCTATGCAACCATATATCAAAAAGCACACAAACATAGCCAATCATTCACACCCATTTAACAAACTATGCACTTGCCTCAACAGTGCGAAGGTGGATGTCGAGGATAAGATCTGCTCCGGAGCCAAACCCACACTGGACATACAATTGAGACAAGCTAAGGCTACCATAAAGGTCTAATAACAAAACCATAAACACAAAATGAGTACATCGTCCACTAAGCGCAATCCCCAACTCTATTCTTTGGCTGTCAGTTTTCTTTTCCAAAGAACAGCCCCCTTCGAAAAATCATAACTAAATGTACAGAAATCCAAATGGAGTGATCTTGGACAATCTGAAAAGGTTATTGAATTACACTTCTAAACCTAGTTGGTGAGGTTCTCTGATTCGGCCCTTTACTAACCCTACCAAACTAAACAACAGAGTATCAATTCTCGCGTCGGGTCTCTGGACAGCAACAATGAAATTATCATAACTTTCTCTACGTTCGTCCGAATTTCATGATCTTTAGTTTTCCTGAAATATGGAAGGATTATCTACAACTTTCGTTATACTGGGGTTCTCAGATTTCCACTTTAACCATCAGTTTTAATCGATTTTCTACAAACTGCCTAATTGCTGACAGATCAGCGGAACAGCAATCTTAGAAAAATCATAACTCACTAACCATTAATCGGATTTGGGTGAACGTGGCGGCCACTGAAAGATAAGACCATAACCTACAACTCTCTAGGAGACCAGAACTCCAGATTCATCCTCTAACCACATGAAATTTACCCATAAGCCACTGGACGAAACTGCATTACAGCGGGCGAATGCCATCTAACCAAGACTAACCAAAAACTCTTCCAAGACTAATTACCCTACAAGAACAACCGTTACCCTTGACGATGTGCTGAGCAGCGATGATCAGCCAGAGGCGATCCTCCTTCTCCTCTCTTCCTTCTCTTCTCCCTCTTCTTCTTCTTCCTTCCTTCTTTTCCCCTTCTTCTTCCTCCTTGGCAGTGCAATGGAGCTTCTTCTCCTCTTTGGCCAGCAGCAATGGAGGTGGTGGGAGGTGGAGAGGTGCGCAAGGGAGGGTGGAGGAGGTAGAGAGGTGGTGGGAGGAGGTGGCGGCGGTTGGGAAGTGGGGAGGAAAGGGGAAGGGGCGGGTCGGCTAGGGTTGGGAAGGGAGTGGCGCCCCTAGCTATGGCGGCCACCCCTTGGGCCCTCTTGGGCCATGGGCTCTAGCCAGTTGCATAAAATTGCTCTTTCCCCCTCTACAAGCTGCTGCCTTGCAATCTTTCCAATTGGTCCCTCCGAAATTCCGTTTAATATTCTCCCAACCGATTCTCCTTACGACTTCTAGTGCAACACACCATCGGGATATTACATTCTACCCCTTAACGAGATTCGGCCCGAATCTAAACGCCCACTTCACGAGTTAAGCGAAGCGAAAACTAAGCAACAAAGAACACACACGAGGTGAACAAGTGCAGGATAAAGCTCGCGCATCTGAGACTCCGATTCCCAAGTAGCCTCCCTTTGATCTGCTTTGCAGCAAAGCACCTTAACATACTTGAGTTTTGTTCCTCAACTCTTTTACGATCTTTCGAGTGCCTTTGGTTTGGACTCAAGGGCAGATCTGCTCAATTGTTAGGGGTTCTAATGCAATAAGATGTTAGGGTCCCTCAAGTACTTCCTCAACATGGACACATGAAAAACATTGTGCACTCCACGCATAGACTCTGGCGGTCTAAGCGATAAGCCGACTTCGATTCGAGCCAAGATCGTAAATGGTCCTATGTACCTTGGGCTAAGCTTCCCTCAGTGCAGAACCTCACCACACCTTTAGTGGGGACACTCTCAAGAGCACTGATCCCCACTTCAAATTCCAAGTCTCTCCTCCTCCGTCTGCATAACTTTTACATGCGCTCTGCGAAATGCTAATAGGTTCTGTCTCACGAGCCACTCGTTCTGCAGATCTTTGTACCCAATCCGGGCCCAAAGCGCCTTCTCACCCTGACTTCCCGGCAAAGGGTGACTGCACTACGCCCGTACAAAACCTCCAACGGAGCGGCTTTATGCTTGAATGATAGCTGTTGTTGTACGCAAACTCTGCTAATGGCAATTGATCCTCCCAACTACCCTTCGGGACGAGCACAGGACGCAACATGTCTTCCAAGGTCCGAATAGTGCGCTCTGGCCCCATCTGTTTGAGGATGGAAAGGCGTACTCGAGACGGAGTTGTGTGCCCATTGCACTCGCAAACTCTCCCGAACTTGGACACGAACTTGGCCACTGTGAAATGATGGTCTTTGGTACTCCATGCAATCTTACAATTTCGTACATAAATAGGAGCGAGTCACTAGCGAATTGGTCGTGCGGATGGGAATAAAATGTGCGATTTCTTGAATCGATCCACTATAACCCAAACGCATCCTTACCTCGCGGTGAACAAGGCAATGCAACAACGAAGTCCATAGAGATATCATCCCAAGGCCATTGGGGACCTCTAATGGCTGCAATAATCTGTAGGGCGGCTTGTGCTGCGCCTTCACTTGCCGACAAACTCCACGGGAGGCTACATAGTTGGCAATGTCTACCTTCATCCTTTTCCACCAAAAAGTCTACTTCAGTCGCGGTACATCTTTGTCTCGCCGGATGTCACGATATCTGAGTCGATGAGCCTCCTCAATTTCACCTTTGACTTCCGCCTTTGTGGCACACAAAGCGACCTTTAAATCATAACCTCGGATCCATCAAGCTGAAATCCCGACTTTGCCCATGTCCAAGCGCTTTCGACCCTCTGCAAAAACTGATCATCTGTTGTGCTTCCCGCACCCGCTCTGGAATGGTCGACTCAAGATCATTGTGTTTCAACGTCGCGGTCCCGCATAGCAAAATGATATACCCATACGGTCAAAGTCAGCAATGAGATAATCCAATGTTGCGGCGCCGCCTTGCGACTCGAGCATCGACCACTCGTTTGCCTTGCCGGGATGGTGCTGAATAGATAGGTCATAATCTTTAATCGGTTCCACCACTGCGCGCCTTAAATTCAAATCTTTCTATGTGAAAATATACTTAAGACTCTTGTGATCGTATAAACATCACAACCATCACCATCTGAGATAGTGTCTCCAAAGCTTGGGCAAACACTACAATTGCCAACTCTAAATCATGAGTTGGGTAATTTTGTTCATGCTTCTTGTTTGCCTCGCGCATAAGCTATCACCTTCCCTTCCTACATAAGGACACAACAACCAATCCGAGCGCATCAGTACACGTAAATCGCTTCCTAGGATCGGGAAGTGTAAGGACAGGCGGTCACCAACTTTTCCTTAAGGGTTTGGAAGCTACGCTCACGGTCATCGTCCACCTAAACTTCACATCATACGTGTGAGTTTGGATAAAGGTTTGGCAATGATGGAGAAATCACGCACGCGCCGATAGTATCCTGCCATGGCGAGGAAGCTTCTCACTTCTTTGACATTGGTTGGCGTCTTCCATTCTACCACCGTAGAAATCTTACTTGGATCAAGCTGTGATTCCCTTATCATTGATGACATGCCCGAAATCCCACTTGGACATCCAAAACTCGCACTTTTCAGTTTGGCATAAAACTTATGCTCCTTAGCGTCTCAACACAAGCCTCGGTGTCGCCCATGTTGACAGTCTTTGAATATATCAAAATATCATCAATAAAGACAACCACAAAATCATCCAGTACTCATGCAACATCCTGTTCATAGTCTCCATGAAAGCGATGAGGGCGTTCGTTAGTCCAAAAGACATAACTTTAAATTCAAAATGCCCATACCTTGTGGAGAATGCCGTCTTCTCAATATCCTCTTTTGGACGAGGATTTGATTATAACTGATTGAAGGTCAATCTTTGAGAATACCTTGGCCTCTCAGCGATCAAATAAATCTTCTATGCAAGGCAGAGGATATTTATTCTTGATGGTTAGCTAGTTAAAACACGATAATCAATACACATGCGCCAACTACCATCCTTCTTCTTGGTAAAAGAACAGAGCTCCCCATGGAGACACCTTGGGATGAATAAGATCCTTCGCTTTTAAATCATCCAAGCGCTTCTTTAGTTCCCCACGAGCGGACGTGATGAGGCATCCTAACACTTATACATCTTTCCCTATTGGTGGTCATACACATGCGAGGTGGGCGTCATACGTGGCGCTACAAATAATTCAAATCTGAAGTGCATATTGGTCCCCGACGAGCAAGAGCTAAACTTCTAAATCAACAGTGCTTTTGTTTCTTAATGAATCTTCTATTGTCATTGATGAGAATTGGGTATTACCTCATGCAAATGTTTTGTGCATTCTCGAGTTTGAACATTGTGAAGCCTTTGGAACCAAGAGGAGGCGAGTCAAAGCAATGGAGGAGAAGCTCACGTGGGTCAACCAAGGAGAAAAGCCCAAGAATTCAAGCCCAATTCGGATCTTCCACAAGTGCAACGAAATTCATCTCGGAATCAACTCGAATTCAATTCGGATTCGGTTCGGGACAGCCAACAGGGCTGTAATAAAACCATAACTTTTGCATACGAGTCGATTGGGGTGTTCTTGGACTTGTTTGAAAGCTTATTCCAAGGCCCACACAATGGTTTTGGCCCCAGCTTCAGAAGACGTACGGTCGCGCCGCTATGGCCGAAACAATGTGACGGACTTAAGTTAGGTTTTCCTTTTTGTGTGTTTTAGGTCTTAGCCGAGTTAGAGTTTGATTCGGCATGTGTGGCGGCCCTAGGCGTGCGTGAGTCGTGGAGGTGCCTTAAATACCCTTGACCCTCCCTTGTATCCATTAGACCAGTTTATTCATAAGATTGAAACATAGCTATTGCTTGTTCTTTCGACCCGAGTTCATGCGAGGACTTTGAGAGAGGACTAGGCGATCAATTGTTCGTTCGCAATTCAAGGTCAAGCCGTCGTTCCATTGGGAATCGGGGACTTGGCGTTAAATCGTTCGTGGTCTCGCGACGAACAACTACCGGTGTGTTGTGGCGTTTTCCGAAGAGTTGAGGTTCGTGCATTGGCGCGAGTGTTACTAGCGACATCGTCTGCTTCGCATCAACTATCACGGTTTCTCCCGAGAAGATCGGGCCTCCCGTATCATGTGGTATCGATTCTAGGTTTACTCGGTGAGAACTTCTTTACCCGTAGTTAGATTCTTTTTCTTTCCTATCGTACAATAAACCAAAAATTGCAGTACCAAAACCGTAGTTTAATCTGTTATTTCTTGTGCGTTTAGTTAAGTTTTCATCCATTAGAGTTTTGTTTTCGTGCTGATCCTTGTGTTTCCATTGCGTAGCTTAATCTTTATCAAAAAAAAATTGCTGATTGAACTCCCTCAATTAGCACCCAAAAACCATCATCCGATCTGTCCGTGCGCTGTCTTGCCAGCACAATCCGAGACGGTGTTGTTTCTTTATCCGAACTCCTTGGTGGGACTAGAGTCCTAATCAACCTCTAGCTCAAACACAATCCGAGTCCAATTGCTCCATCTTGAGTTTCGGCCACTACATCATAGCCGGCCGAACCACATTTGGTGTCCTTTTATTTTATATCCTTTCATCTTGAGACTAGCTATTGATATTGCACCTAGAGTCGCTCATTCAAGTTGATTACGTTCTTTGTTTTGTGAGGTTGCGCGAGTTCCACGGGGAGCAAAGCGAGAGGAAAAGAAGGAAAAGGCAGCCGCATATAGAAAGAGCGCGGCATAAAAAAAAGATAACAAAAAAATAAACGCTAACTTTTGCATCGACCTCCGATTGGGCGTTTCTTGATCCGTTGGAAAGGAAGCGGAAAATAGAGCCAAAAAGAAGAAGTCAGGAAATCGGGGTTTTACATCCGCGTAAGCCACCAGCTGCGTGTGCGGAAAACTTCGACCCAAAAAGGTCGTTTAGGGCCTCAAAGCGGGCCCGCAAACCGAGAAAAATTCGATTTCTCGATTTCGCTCAAAATTGTGAGCCCTCTGCGGTGATTCTAAGGTACCGTGAAGACGGCATCCCTTTTCGAGTTGATCCGCGCATACTTTTAGCTACTACGATGCGGGTCATCTTTTAGCTTGTGTTTTTCAATTTTGATTGAGCAATCTTGTGCCCTAGTATATTCCTTTGCAATTGGCTAGCGTCTATCCCGTGCTTGGTGCAAAACGAGCTGGTTTCATCTCTTTTTCGCTTCGCTAGCTCGATCCTTTGTTTGCATTAAGTCTCATTTATCTTTGCGTGTGCGTTCATACGCTTCGCTAAACTGTTGGATCAACACATAGGCAAAATACTCTAGCTTGGATCATTACTTAGCTTTACAATACCTTGAATATCAGATTGCATAGGATATACACATACCTGTCCAAGCTCCACCTACACCCGTTTGTGTACTCCTTGCTCTTAGTTACGCTCCTACATTCTGGGTTAAGGTCGTTCATTTGTCTGGCTGCTTCGTTTTGCCGTCCTTGATTCACTTTGGAGCAGTAAGCTTGTCTTGTTTTCGGATAGTGAGTTGCGAGCATAGTAGCGAGCTTTTGTTTTACTAACCGGATATAACCTCGTTTCTTGTTTGTGAGTTGTTGCTATGTCGGTCACGAGGAGGATCCACCTAATCCGGGCGCGGTTACGTGGGCGAGTACACTCGGTTGCGCGAGATGCTACAAAAACAACTTCAAGATGGTGACAATGGCGTGCGCGATGAACTCGGGAAGTTGGTGGGTGAACACCCTCGGGAGGAGGTCACACAATTGCGTCTGACCATCAACAATAACTTCCGGAGCTACGCGCCATGTTCGCTCAACACAATCGTGGGGAGTGCGCAAGGTGATGACTGCAGTGTGCGCCCTCGGCCGTTTTGCACAATGAGACCGAGGATGGCGTGCTATTCGTGTGGATGAGGAGCGGCGGCGGCGGCGCGTCGCATGGCGGTGCCGCCAAGCGTCGGGATGGCGGCCGCGGCACGCCCTCGAGCTCATGGGCGTGGCGGCAACGGCGGCGGTGGGCGCACCACGGGGTGTCCACGGAGGAGGTGTGCATCGTGCACCTCGTAGCATGGGTGATGAGGCGAGCAATGGGATGACGATTTCCCGTCGGCGACTACGATGACCGGCAGCGCCACCATCGCAACAACGTGCAGCGTCGACACGCGGCGGCGCCGGCGATTTTGTCGCTAAGCCCAAATTTACTCTTCCTATATTTTAGGTGGTACGGATGTGGAGCAATACCTCACTTGGGAGCTGAAGGTGGATAAGTTGTTTGAATGAACAACTATTCCAATGAGAAGAAGCGTTGCTTGCTTCCAATGGCTTGGATGATTATGCTACACATTGGTGGGAGCGGTTCATTAAATAGCGCATGGAGCGCCATGAGTTGCCGATTATCACACGGGAGCGGATGAAGCGACATTTGCGGGCACGCTTTGTACCTACGCCACTACAAGCGCTCCTATTTGAGAAGTTGACAGTGCGACAAGGTATGAGGTCAATTGATGAATATCATAAGGAGATGGAAACTATCATGATACATGCGGATGTCCGTGAGAATGAAGAGCAGACCATGGCGAGATTTCTAGCCGCATGAATCATCTTTGTCAGCGCATTGTCAATCACCATCCCTATAATGATATGATTGAGTTGCTGCACCAAGCACGGCCGGCGACAAGTGATTGAAGATGCGGTTATTGCCGTTCACGTCCCACCCGGTCCGGGACAGCCATATAACAACAGCCGGCCAAACAAGAGCACTCGGCGGAAGCAATTCGGCAATGCGCGGTTCCGCAAGTAAGAAGTGGAAGTACACGGCGCCGGTGCGTCGACTGCGGCGCCGCATTGCTAGTGCGACCTGCGTCTATGGGGTCAACGGGGCGTTCACGTGACATCATTTGCCACAAGTGCAAGGGTGTTGGCCATTTTCGAGGGATTGCCCAAATGTCGAACTATGCTTATCACGAGGATGGCGGTTATGTTTGACTAGTGATGACGAGTCGCTTTGATCGCAACCGATCTTGCTGCGATGACATAGAACAATGTGAGTGCGATCTGAGTTTCCTAACACCGGCGGTATTCCATTGTTTGCGCCCAAGGTGCTTAGTGTGATGCCATCATTGTCACTCGAGCAGTGGTGCAATTTGTTCGGACTTGGCGAAGCTTGATAAGGTAAGATGCGCAAAGTGATCATTGATGGCGGAAGTTGTCACAATTTGGCTAGCAAGGATATGTGTCATAAGTTGGGTTTGAAGTACTTGCGCATCCACGTCCTTATCATGTGCAATGGTTGAGCGACAAAGAGGAAGTGAAGGTGAACTATATGGTGCGAGTGGCGTTTTCTATTGGGAAGTACACCGACGTGGATCTGCGATGTTGTGCCTATGACGGTGTGTCACTTGCTCTTGGGGCGGCCATGGCAATATGACCGTTCATTGTTCATGATGGGCGTACAAATCGCTACACATTTCGATGGAATAATATGGATATCATCTTGAAGCCCCTTACACATAGCATGATTGTGAATTCTTCAATGCGAGAAAATTGAGATGCGTTGAGGCGCCAAAAGCGAGAGAACAATTTAGTGATGTTAGCCACCAAATCAGAAATGAGAGAATTCAGCGAAGATCCCAATTTGGTGCACTTTGTACTATTGTACAAAGGCGCTTGCTTCGACTAACGACTTGTCTTCTCTTCCTAGTGGTGTTGCTTGTGTTTTGCGGGACTTGGACGTCTTTCCAAGCGAGGTACCGGTGGGCTACCACCAATTCGTGGGATAGAACATAAGATCGACTTGATTCCGGGCGTCATTTGCCGAACCGACCACCGTCGCATCAATCCGAGGAAACAAAGGAAATTCAGAAACAAGTACAGAGCTTCTCTCCAAAGGGTATGTACGTGAAAGCTTAAGCCCTTGTCTTTATTCTGTTATTTTAGTTCCTAAGAAAGATGGTTCATGGCGTATGCGTAGATTGTCGGCGATTAATAATATCACAATTCGATATCGTCATCCTATACCTCGCTTAGATGATATGCTAGACGAATTGAGTGGTGCTGTTATTTTTTCTAAGATAGATTTCTTGTGATGGTTACCATCAAATTAGGATGCATGAAGGGGATGAATGGAAAACAGCATTTAAAACAAAATTTGGGTTGTATGAGTGGTTAGTCATGCCTTTTGGTTTAACTAATGCACCTAGTACATTCATGCGCTTAATGAATCATGTTTTAAGGCATTTGATTGGTAAATTTGTGGTTGTGTACTTTGATGATATTCGATTTCTGATCATGTGAATCTGAACACATAGACCATCTTAGACAAGTTCTACAAGTTTTGCGTGAGGCTAGGTTATTCGGTAACAGAAGTGTACCTTTGCAAAGATCGTGTCATCTTTTTGGGCTATGTTGTTTTACGCAGGGGAGTTGAAGTAGATGAGTCTAAAATTGAGCGATTAAAAATTGGCCAACTCCTGTGAATGTAAGTCGATTAGGAGCTTTCATGGTCTCATTGGTTTTATCGGCGCTTTGTGAAGGATTTTAGCACCATAGCTGCCCCTTTGAATGAACTTACTAAAAGGGTGTTGAATTTGTGTGGGGGTAGCGCAAGACAATGCTTTTGCTGAACTTAAGCGCTTGATCAAGCACCGTTGCTTGTTTTACTGATTTCACTAAAAATTTTGAAATTGAGTGTGATGCTAGTGGATTGGGTATTGGCGGTGTTTTAATGCAAGAGGAAGACCGGTAGCTTATTTTAGTGAGAAGCTGAATGGTGCTCAATTGAATTATCCGGTCTATGACAAAGAGCTTTATGCTTTAGTGCGTGCATTAGAAACTTGGCAACACTATTTATGGCCTAAAGAGTTTATTATTCATTACGATCATGAGGCATTAAAGTATTTAAAGGGCCAAGCAAACTGAACCGTAGACATGCCAAATGGGTCGAATTCATTGAGTCGTTTCCTTACATTGTAAAATATAAGAAGGAAAGGAAAATGTAGTAGTGATGCTCTCTCTAGGAAAAGTGTGCTTTTAACTCAATTAGGAGTGCAAGTTCTGGTTTACAAAGTTTGCGTGATTTATATGCTCATGACCATGATTTTCCGTTCCTTATGCACATTGCAAAGAAGGAAAAGGTGGGATAAATTTCACATCCATGATGGGTTTTTGTTTCGCACTAACAAATTATCGTTCCAGGACTCCTCCGTGCGTTTGCTATTCTGCAGGAATCACATGCGAGTGGGTTGATGGGACATTTTGGGCGTGAGAAGGCGTTATATATGCTAAGCGATCACTTTTATTGGCCTAAGATGAGGCGAGATGTAGAGAGGTATGTGCAACGATGCATTACTTGCCAAAGCGAAATCAAAATTGAATCCACGGTTTGTATACCCCTTTACCTGTTCCCAATGCACCATGGGAGGATATTAGTATGGATTTTGTTTTAGGATTACCTAGAACTAAGAGGGTAGTGATTCTGTTTTTGTCGTTGTGGATCGTTTTTCAAAGATGGCACACTTTATTCCAGTGCCACAAGAGCGACGATGCGTCGCATATTGCTAACTTGTTTTTCGGGGAGATTGTGAGGCTACATGGCGTGCCACGCACTATTGTGTCGGATCGTGGCGTGAAGTTCATGAGCTACTTTTGGAAGACACTTTGGGGTAAGCGGGGGCGAAGTTGTTATTCAAAGACGACTTGTCATCCCCAAGCCGATGGTCAAGCGGAGGTGGTGAACCGCACACTTCGATGCTACCGGACCATGATCAAGAAGAATCGCGCAGTGGGAGGATTGTTTGCCGCGCGTGGAATTCGCTTATAATCGGGCGTGCACTCCACTCTGTGATTGTGTCCTTTTGAGGTGGTGTATGGTTTCAAACCCTTTACGCCGCTTGATTTGCTGCCACTTCAAGTCAACACCGTGTTCATATGGAGGCATCCAAGCGGTGAGTATGTGAAGAAATTGCATCTCAAAACAAAGAGGAGATAGAGCGCAAGGTCAAGTCCTATCTTGAGAAAGCGAATAAGCGGAAGAAGATGATTTTCAACGGTGATTTGGTTTGGGTGCACTACCGCAGGATCGTTTTCGAGCGCGCAAGTCTAAATTGCTGCCACGAGGTGATGGACCTTTCAAGGTGCTTGCAAAGATTGCGACAATGCCTACAAGATAGAGCTTTCCAGCGATGACTATGGCGTGAGCTCTACTTTCAATGTCGCTGATTTATCACCTTTCTTTGGTGGTGATGATCCAGTCGAGACAACGCCTTTTCAAGAGGGGAGGATGATGAGGCATCCCTAACACTTATACATCTTTCCTATTGGTGGTCATACACATCGAGGTGGGCGTCATACGTGGCGCTACAAATAATTCAAATGCTGAAGTGCATATTGGTCCACCGACGAGCAAGAGCTAAACTTCTAAATCAACGGTGCTTTTGTTTCTTAATGAATCTTCTATTGTCATTGATGAGAATTGGGTATTACCTCATGCAAATGTTTTGTGCATTCTCAGGTTTGAACATTGTGAAGCCTTTGGAACCAAGAGGAGGCGAGTCAAAGCAATGGAGGAGAAGCTCACGTGGGTCAACCAAGGGGAGAAAGCCCAAGAATTCAAGCCCAATTCGGATCTTCCACAAGTGCAACCGAAATTCATCTCGGAATCAACTCAGAATTCAATTCGGATTCGGTTCGGGACAGCCCAACAGGGCTGTAATAAAAAACCATAACTTTTGCATACGAGTCCGATTGGGGTGTTCTTGGACTTGTTTGAAAGCTTATTCCAAGGCCCACACAATGGTTTTGGCCCCAGCTTCAGAAGACGTGCGGTCGCGCCGCTATGGCCGAAACAATGTGACGGACTTAAGTTAGGTTTTCCTTTTGTGTGTTTTTAGGTCTTAGCGAGTTAGAGTTTGATTCGGCATGTGTGGCGGCCGTAGGCGTGCGTGAAGTCGTGGAGGTGCCTTAAATACCCTTGCCCCTCCTTGTATCCATTAGACCAGTTTATTCATAAGATTGAAACATAGCTATTGCTTGTTCTTTCGACCCCGAGTTCATGCGAGGACTTTGAGAGAGGACTAGGCGATCAATTGTTCGTTACGCAATTCAAGGTCAAGCCGTCGTTCCATTGGGAATCGGGGACTTGGCGTTAAATGCGTTCGTGGTCTCGCGACGAACAACTACCCGGTGTGTTGTGGCGTTTTCCGAAGAGTTGAGGTTCGTGCATTGGCGCGAGTGTTCACTAGCGACATCGTCTGCCATCAACTATCACGGTTTCTCACTGAGAAGATCGGGCCTCCCCGTGTCGGGGCAGACCCAGCCGTGGGGTCATAGAGATAGGTCGGCGCCGGTACCAAATCAATTCTGAATTCTACGGGGCGAGGTGGTGGCATCCTGGTAGCTCACTGGAAAAACATCCGAGAACTCCCGAGCGACCGAAATATCTTCTTTGCTACTGAGCGAACTCGGCTTCTCCACTAGAGACAAAAGAAACCCATTCTTCGCCATACGGCCACCGGAAAAAGGCTAGCCATCACAAAAGTGAGTGAGATGGAGCGCTACATTGGAATACTATCTCACCTTAAGCGGGCTTGCGAGGTTATTGTCTTCAAAACAAGAAATGACAAACACGGTAATTATGCAACAGTCCATCCCAAGATAACATCAAGCGGCTCCATCTTCATAACCAACAGTTAGCAATGAATTCTTCTCCATCTAACGAAATCACACAACCAGGACAAATGTAGAGCTAGAGAGAATTCCCTAGGAGAACTAACTAGGCCGGTGAGCTATTGGCTGCAAACTCAAATTCGCCTTACTAACAAAATCTAGTGATGCAAAAGAAAAGGTAGCCCCTGAATCAAATAGAACAAGTACCTCTACTGAATCCACCAAGAGCGTACTGTCACCACGTCAGGACGACCCACCGACTCTGCCGTCGGCATAGCATAGGAGACTGCTGCTGGGGCGGTAGGGGCTCCGACACCACAGTGCGGTGGTACGGCAACTGCTGAAGGTGCTGAAGGCACCACTATTGGAAATGGGGCCACGGGAGGGGGCGGCCAAAAGTACCCTGGTGGTGGGGCTCCTCCAGGTGCAGGGAGGTAAGGCTGTGGCGGTGCCCAAGTAGGAGTAGGAGTAGCCGCTAACATCTGCACCGACCCTCGAGAAGAAGCTGCTGGCGCTGGCACTAACACTGGAACAGGTTCCCACTTGATGATACTGGCGGGATTCCGCCGACAAACCAATGCCTTATGGCCCTCCTGACCACAATGGCGGCAAGACCCGAACCAGCTGCACTCTGAAGCTCTATGCTCTTGCCGCACTTGAAGCACTTCATGCCTGCCTTGGGACCGGACGTGGCGAGGTGCGATTGCCGGCCTTCGCGAGGTGGAAGAAAGCTGTGCCCTGCGAACTTGGTCTTGAGTGATTTCTGCGGCTCTTTCAACCTCTTGGAAGTGGGCCTCGGAAGGTCCCACCCCACCGCCAAAACCCTCTTCGGCTGCCACAGACCCTCGAAACCACAACGCCCGCTCTGGCGGTTCCTCACCAAGCCGCATCTCCGGTTCCATGCCCCGGCTTGTTCTACAAGAGAACTGAAATCCCGCAACTCAATGCTCCCAATACAGCGGAACTCTTGCCAGGCCCCTGCGAAACCTCTTGGCTTTTCTTCATCATTTGTGGCCACAGTGGAACAAAACGAACCAGGTTGTTAAAACCGCTTCATACTCATCTTTGTCATCTTACCTGCTTGAAGTTACGCAAAGAGACTTCCATTCGCTCCACATATGAAGCTGGATAAAACCTCTTATTGAAATGCTCAACAAAATGTTCCCAGGTAACTGGTCCATGAGCTGCTGTCCTGGCCATCAGGACTCCTTCACACCAGATATCCGCCTGCCCCTTCAATTGGAAAGCCACGAACTGAGCCCTCATTTCTAAAGTCATCAAAATATTCAACACACAGAAGGTTCCAACACACAGATTATTCAAAAAATTAATTAAAACTTTCATCCAAAGACATCAAAATATAATCAAAGACACGCTAAGAATCCAACATAACTAGAGAGATATGAAGATCCACTACTCATCATTATTACATTTAATCCATTGCATAAGACGAAACATAATAATCTAAATCAATCACGTTCTGAAGGTCATTCAGCTTTATTTAGTTCATGTGGCATGCGTGTGACTAGCAGTCTACTTCCCCCCATGCATGTCGTTCTTGGCTCGGGTACCTAAAACAACAATAAAAGCAAGAGTGAGTCCATAGACTCAGCAAGTACATAAAGAAACTATACCATCAACATACATGTAAAGGAGATCAACAATAGAACATCTCATATGCAAATGCTATGCTCAAGGAACCTTTATCTTTAACTTTCTGTGTGCATTACACCGGTAATGCAGAGTATGTAACCGCCGCCGCATGCCCATGCTGTGCGCGCGCGCACGAGGACCAATTGCCGTTACTCGCATAATGCGGGGACCTCAAGCCCACACTCCACGAGTGAGAGGATCTCGGGCCCGTCACATTCATGACGGGGTTCTCAAAGGGAAACATGCTTGGTCACCGCGTGACCAAGCCTCAACATGTTCTCAATATGCATATGCTCATCTCTTATCATCATCAATCTTACCAAAAGATAACAACATTGTACCACAGTAAAGCATAAGCATAATTTGAGCAATCACCATACTTAAACAATCATCAAGTAAGCCATCTTGCTATGCAACCATATATCAAAAAGCACACAAACATAGCCAATCATTCACACCCATTTAACAAACTATGCACTTGCCTCAACCGTGCGAAGGTGGATATCGAGGATAAGGTACTGCTCCCGGAGCCAAACCCACACCTGGACATACAATTGAGACAAGCTAAGGCTACCATAAAGGTCTAATAACAAAACCATAAACACAAAATGAGTACATCGTCCACTAAACGCAATCCCCAACTCTATTGCTGGCTGTCAGTTTTCTTTTCCAAAGAACAGCCCCCTTCGAAAAATCATAACTAAATGTACAGAAATCCAAATGGAGTGATCTTGGACAATCTGAAAAGGTTATTGAATTCCCCTTCTAAACCTAATTGGTGAGGTTCTCTGATTCGGCCCTTTACTAGCCCTACCAAACTAAACAACAGAGTATCAATTCTCGCGTCGGGTCTCTGGACAGCAACAATGAAATTATCGTAACTTTCTCTACGTTCGTCCGAATTTCATGATCTTTAGTTTTCCTGAAATCTGGAAGGATTATCTACAACTTTCGTTATACTGGGGTTCTCAAATTTCCAATTTAACCATCAGTTTTAATCGGTTTTCTACAAACTGCCTAATTGCTGACAGATCAGTGGAACAGCAATCTTAGAAAAATCATAACTCACTAACCGTTAATTGGATTTGGGTGAACTTGGCGGACACTGAAAGCTAAGACCATAACCTACAACTCTCTAGGAGACCAGAACTCCAGATTCATCTTCTAACCACATGAAATGTACCCCGCAAGCCACTGGACGAAACTGCATTACGGCAGGCCGAATGCCATCTAACCAAAGACTAACCAAAAACTCTTCCAAGACTAATTACCCTACAAGAACAACACGTTACCCTTGACGACGTGCTGAGCAGCGATGATCAGCCCGAAGAGCGATCCTCCTTCTCCTCTCTTCCTTCTCTTCTCCTCTTCTTCTTCCTCCTTCCCTTCTTTTCCCCTTCGTCTTCCTCCTTGGCCGGCTACAATGGAGCTTCTTCTCCTCTTTGGCCAGCAGCAATGGAGGTGGAGGGGAGGTAGAGAGGTGGTGGGAGGAGGTGGCGGCCGGTTGGGGAAGTGGGGGAGGAAAGGGGGGAAGGGGAGGGGGTCGGCTAGGGTTGGGAAGGGGGAGTGGCACCCCCCTAGCTATGGCCGGCCACCCCCTTGGGCCCCTCTTGGGCCATGGGCTCTAGCCCAGGTTGCCGCAAAATTGCTCTTTCCCCCCTCTACAACTGCAGCACTGCAATCTTTCCAATTGGTCCCTCCCGAAATTCCGTTTAATATTCTCCCGAACCGATTCTCCCTTCTGACTTCTAGTGCAACACACCATCGGGATATTACAAGTTGTTATTTATTCAAAACTTTCAAATATTATGCATTATGAAGATGCACTTGATGTAATTCTATTGATATAGATGCACTTGATGTAATGCTATTGATATACCTCAATTCGTGATCACCTTCTGAGTTTATTTGTTGTTTTCTTAATTATCTATTTTTCCCTATATATTTTTTTGTTTTTTCAATTTTCCTTAAATTTATGGAATTTCTCTTATCTATTTGAGTTTTAAGTCTTTTATAAATGCATTATTTGGTCTGCTTTTCATATTTTTTTTAATTTATTTTGGATTACATTGCATTTAGTTTGTAAAGAAAAAGAACTTAGTTGGAGTGATAAGCACTAAGCAAGCTTGTAATGCACATGATCCAGTACGTGATCCTCTTTTATTCGTTGTGCTCTGGAGACAAGCTTCTGGCTGAATGAAGTGAGTTAGAGATGGGTTGGCAAAGTGGGTTGAACCCATATCACGAAAATAATTTCGGTTAGCTTGGGTTTGGTTCTATGGGATGTGAAGTGGGCTGGTTTGAGTTGGGAAAGTGGGGCTTGCTGTTGTGGATTGGTTTAGAAATAGGCTAGGTTCTAAACCATTGGCATGTCTATGTTGGATTTTTATGTGGCTTTTAATATTTATTGTGGTTATTATCTCTTTAACTCAATGTGGAATTATTCATATTATTAATGCATGTGAGAGGAAAAAAATATGATGCGGAATTTAACTCAAGGAATTAATACCCGAGGTGCTAAGGACGGCTGTGGTGGAACATGGTACACATATTTATTGAGATCGAGTCTACTAGATTTTAATATGCATGCGTATGATTAATTCGGATACAACATAAGGTGGAAATAGTTGGGTTTGTTTTGCAGGATCGACTCTGCAGGCTATTGACCCACATGATCAGATTGGGATTGATCTCATAAATAATCTGATCATGGCGCATGACTCACACATGTGTGCTAGGGACTAATATATTTTAGACTCATTAAACTAGACTGTCTGATTATAGTTGGTGTCATGGTTCAGGAGTCTCACGGTATACCAGATACAAGTGGGTCACTTTGTCACACTCGAAAGTGGAGTCTATAAATAGGTCCCTATCCTCTAGCCTTATAATGCAATTGCGAGCGGAACCACGGAAAAGGCAGAAGAATAGAGGGTAGATCAAAAGCCTCTACAAAATAATATAGGGTTTAAAGAAAACCCAACATTGGTATAAGAGCATAGGTTCGGAGGTGACACGTCAGCGAACATCCGTGTCCGAGGTTGTCTCGAACATGATTTTGTGGATGTCGTTTTCGCCTTTTGCATCCGAAGCCAAAGTAGCAACCAGTTCAGTGGACGTCGCATCAAGCGAAAGGAGCAGCCGAAGGAAAAGCTTCTTGGACGTGGCTAGCCGGTTTGGTGGACGTCGCATCAAGCAAAAGGTGCAGCGAAAGGAAAAGCTTCGTGGACGTGGCTAGCCAGTTCGGTGGACGTCGCATCAAGCAAAAGGAGCAGCTCAAGGAAAAGCTTCGTGGATGTGGATTTTGGTCAAGGAGAGACGCAGCCGAAGGAAAAGCTTCGTGGACGACTTGCGTCCGCCTTGCCACTGCTGTGTTTCTTCTCTTTATCTTGGATCTGCGTGCACCTGATCGATAGTGCACCTTGACGTCTTGCTATCCTGGATCGACTTTGCGCTTTGACTCAGCTAATTCCGCATACCTCCTTGAAGGAAAATCAAAAGGAAGCAGCTTGCTGTGAGGACCCCGGTTTATTTGACTTTTAATGCTTAGCCTTCCATTGACCCTAGCATCACAATTCAAATAAACCAAGCCTCAGGATATGTATACTTCCCAGAAATGCAGTATACACACCCCGTTACAAAATTATGCATCAATTCCATACAACAAGAGGTTACAATAACAAAACTAGATAATATACAACAGATTGAAATTACAAGATAAATAACAAACTACACAGCGGAAGCAAAAGCCATAAGATGGCGATAAATAAAAGAGCCAATTAGTGTGCCTTTACCCACATGGCAACCAACCAGGCCGCCAAGCTAGTCGTCAAACCCGCAGCACATCTCACAAAAGGGAAGCCCTTGGGGCTCACCTTCTTCCTCTGCAACAAAAACATTAAGCAAAGCATCTGAGTTTTTGTACTCGCAAGACTGACGTGTGGACTAGCAGACCTATTCATATGCTACATGCAGGCTTATCTGGTGGAGGCCATATGTTTCATTTGCATAAAGCCAATTTTATTTGCAATAATGTAATACAGTTTAAAGGCAAGTTCGTAATTCATTTTTACTGTTGAAATAACTGCGAAATAAAGATAGATACAAGTAACCACCTGGAAGTGACTATCCCAATAGTCACCACAACATAGCACGAATCCCTGATTCGTACCACCCATCAAGTTTTAGTTAAAAGGTTGTAGTCTAACTCTTGAAAAGCTTACCCAAGCGT
The DNA here is from genome assembly GCA_036346255.1 of Ampelocalamus luodianensis. NCBI lineage: Eukaryota > Viridiplantae > Streptophyta > Magnoliopsida > Poales > Poaceae > Ampelocalamus > Ampelocalamus luodianensis. Next base: position 38,253,624 of record CM070628.1, on the reverse strand, counting down.
GTCCATCACCTAGGACGAGGCTATTCGAATAGTTTTTAACCCTGCAGGGGTGTACCACTGTACCCACACTTCAGACCGCCTTTAAGCCAAAGCACACTTTCGAAGGTATGCTGGCACGGGTAAGTCCTACAAGACTTTTTCCAATATTGTGTATTAACTACGAGCTGCTCGTATGGATAGAAATCCATACGCTTACATGGTAAAGCGAAAAGACAACTACCCACTCAGGATAAAGCTTTTCGGACAACTACCATGCGCCCAACACCATCCCTCCTGCGACCTCCTGCGACCCGGAGCCAATACACGCCAAAGTACTAGGTCAAGAGAGGTCCCATATACTCTAGTGTGGTTATTGCGAAATACTGGATAATGGTACTCACAAGATGTTCGGTCCTTAATTGACACAGGCACCATTCGATCCACACCCAAAAGCACACCATCTTACCATTGTGCCCAAGTCTAAATCATTTTATTTTTATTTTTAGTTTTCACAATTAAACATAGCAAAATGCTGAAACATAAAGTTATAGTAATTTTGTGTGATCAAGGTTACCGACTAAGTCGATAACCGCCCATTTCTGCTGATACTAAGCATGTCTAAGCATTTGGACCCGTAGTCTACTAAGTGACAAGAGTCCATCCAACGAACTCCAATCACAGCTAATAACCTGGGCTCAGGTAGTAGAGGATAATCATTTATCTACAGATTATGCATCTAAAGGATTAACTAACCAATTTAACACAAATTAAGCGATGCATACATACAGTTGAAACAAAATATTATACTTTAAAATACTGGGATTAACATGATCAAATTGCTTGCCTTTGCTTTGTTCGAGACATTCGACTTGCTGCAGAGGGTCACTCTCGTAATCAGCGTCATCTAACGATAAAAATTGCCAAAGCGAAAAACAGCGAATAAACACCAGAATGCCAAAAGGATCCAAAAATAATTAATAACACAGAAGGCAGATTATAATTTTAGATAAATTTAAAGACACAAATTGTTGGACTAGGAGTTGATTTGAATTGGTTACAAATTTTGAAGTTAAGATTTGGGCTTAAGGTCTATTGATATGGAAGAGATTGTCTAAAGCTAAGGCGATGACGTTTCCCTTAACAGGCTACCTAGTACTCACAAACACTCTCCCACCAGACATTCTATGCATACAACCACGATGATCATACAGTCAAAATCAATCCTCTTATATGCTCTCAAGATTATTTTAGTTATTACTTCCTATTTACCGATAAGACCTAACTATGAAGTGTACTGGTTATATTATTACTCCAGTTAACCTTACTCCCTTACAAAGAAAGTTAATGCCATACTACTACCCCTAATACCATTTGGTCATGAATGACTTTAACTAACCCTTAACTGCTTACTACCTACGGTTTGACTTAGCATATGTCTAACCTCTCCTATATCATCTTAGCCTTTAACTATCTAAGTTGATTGCTATAGCTACTGTATATTTCACTGAAAGCACTTAAAGAGGGTTAATATCCTATGACCCATTATCATTAAACACTGTTACCTGTCTTCTAAATAATCATTGGACTTGTATTGGTCTACTGTCAGTCATACTCTAATGAAGCACTAGCTTATGCTTGTTAGCTTATTGCTCACTAATAACTGACCCTCATTCTCCTGCTAATCCTTTTACTTATCACCTGTGCTACTACTGCCATTATCATATCATGTCATAAGGTTACTGTCATTTTTATTAGCTTCATATTATCTCCTATACTCAAGACACCAACAAAACTGAAAAGCTATTGATTCATCTCCCTACAAAATTTAACTTCCTATTGCTAACTCACTTTAGTGACCTAAATGATAATCAAAGTGATACTAGCAGAGACAAAAAGTGGTCTTGCAAACAGGGTTCACTAACATTCCAAATTTTCTCCTATGCAACTTGTGTTCTCTATCCAACACTTTTACTGACAATAACTGTAACACTCCAAATATTTATTTAAATGAGAAGAAAGATTGTAGGAGGAGAATTGAATAGAGGAGTGGTTTTAATGAAGTTCGGGGATTTTGCGTAATTCGGAAAACTTGGGCTGTGGGCTGAAAGCCCACAACACCTTGGCCCATTAGGGCAACCATCCAAGTAGAGGGGGGCAGCTATGCTACTGTAGCACGCACTGTAGCGCCGCCACTGTAGCAGCCCCTCCCCTCCCCATTGCATCTCCACCTCTTTTCCCCTCCCCTTGCGTCTCCACCTCCCCTCCCCTTTGTGGCCGGCCAAGAAGAAGGAAGAAGAAGAAGAGGAGGAAGGAGTTCGTCTTCGTGCGGTGGGTTCTTCTTCTCGCCGCGGCTCTACAAGGGTAACGTCGCTTGGTCCTCGCTGGTTTGGTACCGTAGTTGCATTCGCGTCCGTTTTGGTAGATCGATTTTCGTCTCCTGCTAGGCGGCGTTCTGTCCAGAAGGTTGGGGGTCGTTTTTCGTGAGGTTAGAAGCAGAATCTGGGATTCTTATCTCCTAGGAAAAGTTGGGTTTTGGTCTTAGCTTTCAGTGGCCGTCAAGATCACCCAAATCCGATTAACGGTTAGTGAGTTATGATTTTTTTAAGATTGCTGTTCCGCTGATCTGTCAGCATTTAGGCAGTTTGTAGAAAACCGATAAAAACTGATGGTTAAATTAGAAATCTGAGAACCCCAGTATAACGAAAGTTGTAGATAATTGTCGTAGCTTTCAGTGAAGCACAAGAACGCGAAATTTGGATAAACGATCTGACAGTTATGATAGTTTTAGTGCTCTGTCCAGAAAGTCTGACGTGAAATCGATGTCTTGTTAATCGGCTTAAAAGTGATTTTAGATGACCTAATCAGGGGAGCTCACCAACTAGGTTTAGTTGGAAAATTTGATAACCTTTCAATGAAGTCCAAGAACACCTAATTTGGACCACTGTACAGAAAGTTATGAATTTTAGAACTTAACTGTGTTCAGAGGGCAGTGCAGCACTTAAGAATTAGGGGTCGAGATTGCGTTGCAATCTGCTACTTGTTGTGCTAGTATATTCAATTCATGTTTTTCGTTACTATGGTCTTAGTTATATTCTTAATGTTTAGGTGGGGGATTGGTACCGGGGGCAGCACCATCTTCACGTCCTCCAGTCTCACACAGTTAAGGCAAGTGCATTTTTTGTTAAATGGGTGTGATTGATTGGCTATGTTTGTGTGTTTTTTGATATATGGTTGCATAGCAAGATGGCTTACTTGATGGTTGTTTAAGTATGGTGATTGCTCAAATTATACTTATGCTTTACTGTGGTACAATGTTTGTCTTTTGGTAAGATTGATGATGAATAAGAGATGAGCATATGCATATTGAGAACATGTTGAGGCTTGGTCACGCGGTGACCAAGCTTGTTTCTTGAGATCCCGTCATGAATGTGGCGGGCCCGACATCCCCTCACTGCGTGGAGTGTGGGCTTGAGGTCCCGTTACTTGCGGAGTAACGGGCAATTGGTCCCGTGCGTGCGCGCACGGTATGGGTATCTTGGCGACGGTTGCTTACTGCATTCACGGTGTAATGCACACGAAGATTAAAGATAAAGGATCCTTGAGCATTGCATTTGCATATGAGATATTCTATTGTTGATCTCCTTTACATGGATCTCGATGTTATAGTTTCTTTATGTACTTGCTGAGTCTATGGGCTCACTCTTGCTTTTATTGTTGTTTTAGGTACCGAGCCAAGAACGACATGCATGGGGAAAGTAGACTACTAGTCACACACTTGCCACATGAACTAAATAAAGTTGAATGATCTTGAGCGTGATTAATTTTAGTAAATGCAAAGATTATTATGTTTTGTCTCATGCAATGGATTAAATGTAATAATGATGAGTAGTGGAACTTCATATCTCTCTAGTTATGTTAGATATTTAGCATGTCTTTGATTATCTTTTGATGACTTTGGATGAAAGTTTTAGTTAATATTTGAATAATCTGTGTGTTGGAACCTTCGTGTAATTAACTTTACAAGGGAGGTTCTGCCGAAATTTATTAAGATTGTCTAGTTTAGAATTATTAGAGTTTGTTTAGTAGCATTCCAGGCTCATGTCGGGCCGGGGTGTTACAATAACTACAAGTTAATTGATCACTGCTATTTTCTGAAAACTCACCACCAATGATTTTCAGATTGGGTTTCTTATATTAAATAGTTGCCCAAAGACTAATTAAATTCTGACAACTCAAACTACTGCATTAACAAAATCTTTAGCTTACAAATAAACCTAGTTACCACCAGAAAATCTTCTCTGTTTATACAGTTTTAATTTGAGAAACTATATGTGGTTGTAAACTAAACTTATTACTAAGTCCCAACATTCATCATGTTTATAGCCTACTGACAATTCAGATTTCCAAAACACATTGCTCTGCCCATATAACTGACAAAAGAACCGTTTCTCTGAACTGCACAAAAACTAACTAAAATCTCTCCACACTTCAAACTTCGAATTGGTTAATTCGTTTGAGGATCCTATTTTTAAATCGCGAGAGAGGAAAACACACATAGCTAAAGGGCGAGCAGGGAGGCAAAGACAGAGAAACTCGGCCGGCTCGGTTCGTGGATCGGCGCCGGCGGTTGGCGGCGAGGCGGCGGTGTGGGCTGAAATGGATCCGGTGAGTGGAGGCGACCATGAGGGTGGTGGATTTGGGGCTCAGGCGGCACGGAGGCGGCGCGGCTAGAGGACACGGCGGCCGGCCGTGGAGGTGAAAAGGGGCGGGAGCACCGGAGGGGAGTAGCGATCAAAATGATGAGCGCCACGAGCACTAGGGGTTAGTGGATCTCACGAGTGATCGCCGAGGGCGGAGGATGCCGAGGTGAGCGGCGACGGTGACTTGGTGCGGCATGGCCGGCTCAACGTGGCGGGATCCACAGGGAAAACGAGAGCAAGTGAGTGCTAGAGGATGATAGGGGACGTCTATTGATGCTCACGGAGGAAGGAATTGGCCGGGGCTCTCAAGAAGACGCGGCGGTGGAGGCGGATTTGGCGAGCAGGAAGAAGCAGTGTGCGGCTTTCGGTGGTGCAACCTTCAAATTGGTGAGAGTTCAACGCTTCTTGGTGCGGGCGCCTCATGGCGCGATCGAGAGAACCGGAGGTCGCCGGGCAGCCGGAGAGCTTGGAGGCGGCACGGCGGGGATGATAATGGCATTCGGAGCTGGGTTGATTGGAGCTCGGGAGAGACAAGGAAATGGAGGGAGAGTAGGGGAAAGTGGAGAAGGGGGTTAAGGTGGCTCGGGCTGGCCTTTGTAGGAGAAGGCGGAGGCAGCGAGGTGGCCGGCGGGTGGGCGTGGCGCGCATGCGGCGAGGCGGCGGTGTGCTGGCGCGCACGGCGATGGCGTGTGGGCGTTGAGGTGGAGGGGAAGATCTGGCGAGCGGGGCCCGCAGGTAAGTGAGAGGGGGAGGGTGCTGCGCCGACCAGGTGCGGTTGGAACCGGTTGGCTCTGGTCCGGTCGGACTCGGGCTCGGTCGGAGCAACAGTGGATGAGTTTTTAGATTTAGGGTTTTAGTGTTGACTGAAAAATAAACAAGTTTGACCTAGCCATTTGAAATATAAATAAAATTCCAAAAATTTTGAAAATTTTTGTGGGCATTCTGAGGTTCACAAGGGACTTAGGAAAAATAATTTTAGACAGTTTATATACTAAAATTTGTTAGAATTAAATTACTTTCAAATCTGCATTTGGGATTTCATTTGAATTTTTGTGAAGTCAAAAACACTTCTAAAAATTTGGTAAAAATTATTACAATTCACTATAAATAATGTAGTATTTGAATAAATTATTTTCAGGAACTTTCATTCAGACATTTTTCTGGAATTCAAATAGAAATGTAATTTAAGTTTAAAAGTTTTGAAATTTCAACACAAACTTTAATACAAAACATCAAAAGTTTCAAATTGCACACAAGTTTGTATAAAACCAAGAGCATGACCAAGAGATACAACAAAAGTTTTTAAATTTTAATACTTTTATACATTTAAAATACAAACCCTAATTTGGGGTTATTACACTTGCGTCCTCGATTCACACAAAGAATTGAATGCAGCAAGCTTCAATTGAATGCATTGAAGGAAAAAATCTTCACTTGCGTCCTTGAAAAGAAAGAAAAATCTCGATCGTTGTCCTTCCGCGCGAGACGCACACCATGAAGTGAAGGAAAAGCTTGTCGCTTGTGTCCACCCTGCTTGCGCACGCCTTGCTGCTTCAGATGTTTCCACGCAGGCGATCGAGGAAAGGTAACATCGCGTTTGCCCTGTGCTGCCCGTATTCATTCTTTTTGTTTTTGTTTTTCTACACGCAATGCCGCACGTTGGCGTGGCCGAGGGAGCCAGGGCGATGGGCAGGTATTTTCACAGACAGTGATCGAGGAGAGAGAAAACATCAGGCGTTGCTGTACACAATGCGGAAAGAAGGCAATGAATTTATTTTTTGTTTCTCTGATTTGAAGCCCTACAAATTTAGGTAGCTCGCAATGGAAATCAATAACCCTAGCTGATTATTTAGCTGCTGAGTATGAGGGTGAACGGAATGAGCGAAAGATAATGCGTAATCTAAAACAAGATTTTAGTGAAGTATCTCTTATTAAAGTACTTAATCTTATTAATCGTTTTCTCTCCACCAATATGTATGATGGTACTTCAATTAATAAGCATCTCAATAAACTCTATATTTAAGCAGAGGAATTAAAAAATACTAGCTATCCTTTTTCTAAAGAAGTGCAACTCATAGTTGTTCTAAACTCTTTACCAAATTCATGATAATAACTTAAGATATCTTTCTGTCATTCTGAAAGGATACTCAATATGCGCACACTGAGGCATCATTTGCTTATGGAAGAAGATAGAAAACTCTCTCAGAGAAAAGAAAGATATACTCATAATTCTGAGTTACACCTTGGAAAGGAAAAATATACTAATAAAAGGAATTGGCAAAAGAGGAAGCCTAATGGTGATTTCAGAGAAAAGCTTAACAAGAAACACGGTCGGAATGATCGCAGAAATTATAACTCATTTCAGAGGAATGATAAGTACAAGAATTTCAAATGTCACAACTATGGTCAGTATGAGCATTTAAGAGCTGATTGCAGGAAAAAAGTGAAGCAAAATGAGCAAAAAATCAAAACAAGCAACCAGTTGAGCGTAAAGGCGATTCATCGCCTAACGGTATGTCTAATATTTATGTATGTATTGAATCTTTATTTACTACTACTTTTCCAAATAGTTGAGTTGTTGATTATGGTGCTACATCTTATATTACTAAGATAATAGAGCTTTTATTTCTATGTGAACAATTCCAAGGGAAATAGATATGTCTATTTGGGCACTAATGCCAAAGACGATGTACTTAGAATTTGAAATTATGTCCTGGAACTCCCCCAATGGAGGAAAATTATTATTATAAGACACTTTGTATTCACCTAGCATGAGAAGGAATTTAATCTCTGTTGCACAGTTAGAATCTATTGGTTATGATATACTGTCGGGAAAAGGAAGAGATAAAATATTGCTCAATGGGAAATTAGTGCATACTGGAACTCATCATGAAGGTCTTTATTTTCTTAACGAGCCATCAAATGATGACAATATTGACTGCTTGGTTGGTGAAAATTACTCCATGGTGAGGAATACTAATGATAGGAACACATGCTCGGAATCTTATTTATGGTATTTACGACTTGTTACATATCTAAAAACAGAATTAAGAGACTTATTAATTTTGGAATTTTGCACTTTAAGTAGAGGGATTTTGGTATGCGAGGCATGTATAATGGGTAAGATGACTTGAGCACCTTTTTGAAAGCTGGAAAGATCAAATGAGCCACTTGTCATCATACATTCTGATATTTGTGGTGAGATGTCTACTCCTACTAGAGGACAAAAGATTTATTTTATCACATTCATTGATGATTATTCAAGATTTAGTTATATGTAAATTACTTAAACATAAGTGAGAAGGATTTAGTGTATTAAAGTCATTTAAAATTGAAATGAAAAATCAATTGAATAGAACGATGAAAGTTTTGAGAACTGATCGAGGAGGAGAATACACTTCAGGAATATTAAATGATTTTTGTAAAGAGCATAGAATTATTCATCATTATACCATACCTTACACTCCGCAACAAAATGGTGTGGCTGAGCGGATGAATAGAACACTTATGGATATGGTTAGATCTATGATGGCTTATTCAGATCTTCCTTTATCATTTTGGGGTGAAGCTTTGCATATTGCTATTTATTTATTAAATCATTCGCCAACTAAAGCTGTAACAGTTACTCCTTGTGAGTTGTGAACTGGAAGAAAACCCTCACTTCACCACTTAGCTGTTTGGGGTTGTAATGCACAAATTAGAGTGCGAAATCAAAATTGCAGCCTAAAAGCATGCTAGAAACTTTTATTGGTTATTCTTTGGAATCAAAAGGGTACAGGTTCTACAATCAGGAAAAGGATAAACTGGTGGAAAATAGGGATGCAATATTTTTAGATCAAAACACACCTCGCTGTGCTAAGCAGGTGAGGGTGAAATTATTGGCAACTCCACCTGAAACACAAATGGATACATCTGGTATGAATTCTCACACTGAAGGAGGTTTAGCTCCTGAAGGAAATACAAATCAAACTCCCAATACTAACATGCTTAGGAGAAGTGGGAGGAATTTAGGTATACCCCAATATCTAGATGCTTATTACATGTTTTTGGGGAAAGTTCACTCTAAAATTTAAGATTTAGAGGAAGAACCAAAGACTTATAAAGAAGCAGTAAGGTGCTCACAATCAAAATTATGGGTGGAAGCAATGCGGGAAGAATTAAACTCGATGAAAATGAATAAAGTTTGGGAACTTGTTGATCTACCAAACAACCGTAAACCAACAGGTTGTAAATGGATTTTTAAAAGGAAATTGAATGCAGTAGGTTTAGTGGAAAAAATATAAGACTAGACTTATTGCTAAAGGCTTTACACAAAGAGAAGGTATTGACTTTGTGGAAACTTTTTCTCCTGTTGCAAAATTTACTTCAATTCGCATTATTAGTGCTTTGTCGGCTTATTATGATCTTGAACTCCACCAAATGGATGTTAAAACGGCTTTTCTTAATGGTCTTTTGGAGGAGGAAATTTATATGATTCAGCCGGAAGGTTTTGGAGAAAAATGAAATGAAAATAAGGTTTGCAAGTTGAATAGATCAATTTATGATCTTAAACAAGCTTCATGTCAATGGTATATTCTTTTTGATAATGCTATAACGTCATATGGTTTTTCAATGAAAGAAGGTGATTATTGCATATATACAGAAGTTATGGGTAATTGTTTTGTCTTACTGTGTTTATATGTTGATGATATTCTCGTTGCTTCTAATGATAAAAATACATTGATGGAAATGAAAACTTAGTTGTCTTCTAAATTTGATATAAAAGATATGGGAGAAGGTTTCTATGTTTTAGTAGTTGAAATACATAGAGATTGGAATAAAAGGATTCTTGGGTTGTCCCAAAAGGCATACCTTCGAAGTGTTTTTAAATAATTTTCTTTGGAAAATAGCAAACCTGTTAATGTACCTATTGTGAAGGGAACTAAACTCCACGAGGAATTATGTCCAAAAACACTTGAGGAAAAAGCTATAATGAATGGTATTCCTTATTCTTTAGCTTTGGGATGTCTTATGTATGCTATATTATTTACACGACCTAACCTCAGCCATGCCATTGGAATTCTTAGTAGATATCAAAAGAATCCTAGGAAAGAGCACTGAAACAAATCAAATATATACTACGTTATGTCAGAGGAACTATGGATTATTCATTATGTTTTAATGGTCATAATCTTTAGCTGCAAGGGTTATACTGATGCTAATTGCCAAGGGGGTCCGGATGACTGAAAATCAACTTCTGGTTATCTATTTACTTTGGCAGGAGGTGATATTTCTTGGTACAGCAAGAAACAGAATTCAGTTGCTCTTTTTTCCTCTATGGAAGCTGAATACATTGCTACATCGAAGCAGCAAAGGAAGGTGTATGGAGAGGAATTTCTTGCATAACTCAAGGTCGTGGAAAGTGTATCATAACCTATCACTATTTTCTGTGATAATCTGGTAGCGTTCAAGGTCTCAAAGTATCCCAAATTTTATAGTAATAGTAAACACATTGAAGGAAGATCCACTAACTAAACCAGTTAGTCAGGAATTATTTTCTAAGCATGTTAAAGATACGGGACTTCAGTTTATTGATTGAAATATTTCAGCCAAGTGGGAGATGTTGGATTTTTATATGGCTTTCAACATTTATTGTGATTATTGTCTGTTTAACTCAATGTGGAATTATTCATATTATTGATGCATGTGATAGGGAAAAAATTTGAAGCAGAATTTAACTCGAGGAATTAATACTTGAAGTGCTGAGGACGACTGTGCTGGAATATGGTAGACATATTTATTGAGATCGAGTCTACTAGAATTTAATATGCATACGTATGATAAATCTGGATACAGCACAAGGCGGAATAGCTGGGTTTGTTTTGCATGATCGGCTTTATAGGCTGTTGACCCACGTGATCAAATTAGAATTGATCTCGTAAATAATCTGATCCTGGCACATGACTCACATATGTGTGCTAGCAACTAATATATTTTAGACTCATTAAACTGGTCTATCTGATCGTGGTTGATGACATGGTTTAGAAGTCTCACGGTATACCAGAAACAAGTGGTTCACTATGTAACAGCTGGAATTGGAGTCTATAAATAGGTCCCTACCCTCTAGCCTCATAATGTAATTGTGAGCGGCACCACGAAAAAGACAGAGGAATAGAAGGTAGACCGAAAAGTCTCCACAAAATAATTGTAATATCCCATTTTATTAAATGAATATTTAATGAATTAGAAAATGATTAACAATATGAATTTATGGGGAAAATGAGGGAAATATTTATGGGCCTTCGGCCCATACCCAAGGTGGGCCGGCCACCAACAAAAGAAGGAGGGGGAAGGGGAAACCCTAGGGGATGTTATTGTAGCACGACGTGCTACAGTAGCGCCGCCACTGCTACAGTGCATTCGTGAACAGTAGCCTCCCTCCTTGCGCTACCCCTCCCCCATTGGTGCTCCCTTCAGCTGGCATTGGTGTTCCCTGCTGCCAGCCATAGAAGGAAGGAGAGAAGCGAAGGGAGGAGCTCTTCTTCTCGGGGCCAGATCTTCACCTTGCTGCGATTCTACAAGGGTAACGTCGCGTGTTCTTCGTTGGTTGTTGCGAAGTAGCTGAGGTTGATGCCGATTGGTAGGTTGATTTGCGTCGGTTTATCAGATCGCGTTCTATCCAGTAGTTTGGACGACGGCTTTCATGTTGTTAGATGTAGAATCTGGGGATCCAGCCTGCTAGATAAAGTTTTCTTATGTTCTTAGCTTTCAGTGTCCGCCAAGAACACCGAAATCAGATTAACGGTCAGAGAGTTATGAATTTTTTAGTATCGCTGTACTGCTGATCTGCCAGCTTTCAAGCAGATTGTAGGAAACTAGATAAAACTGTTAGTTAAAGTTGAAATCAGAGGATCTCAATATAACAAAAAATGTAGGTAATTTCCATACCTTTTCATAGAGATAAATAACGCAAGATTTGGACTTTTTTTAGCAAAAGTTATGGTTGTTTTAGTGTACTATCCAGAGAAACTGACGTGATAATTGATGTTCTGTAGATTGGCTTGGTAGGGGCAGTATATGGCAGAATCAAAAGGGCTCCCCAACTAAGTTTATTTAGGTAATCTAATTACCTTTCCAGAAAGTCCAAGAACGTCTTATTTGGACTCCTGTGTTAAAAGATACGGATTTTAGAAGTTGACTGTCCGTCGTGAGCACCAAATCGATCGCTAGAAATTGGAAGATTGGAAACGTTTGGGAGTTTAGCGTGTTCAATTGTGTTGTTATTTATGCTTTTGGTCCAGTATGTTGGTCTTACATTGTGTTATCTTTATGTTCAGGTGGGAGTGTGATCCCAGGGGCAGCACCCTCTTCGCGTCCATCGTTCTCGCACGGTTAAGGCAAGTATTCGGGTTATAGCATATTTATGCTTGTATGCAGAATTTGATGTGTTTTGCTCCTAATAGCCATGCATGGATGTTATTGTGATGAGATTCAATTTATCTTGGTGAATGCAAGTTATAGTTAAAGTTCCCTTTGTATGTTGTTAATGCTTACATGTTAAACCATACACGTTGAATTCTTATGTATGAAAGGTGATGACCTAGTACATACGCATGTTTTAAGCATGACTAAGACTTGGTCATGTGGTGACCAAGTATATCTAGTTGAGGTCCCCGTCATGTAATGACGGGCTTGAGCTCCCCACATTCGTGGAATGTGGGCAATGAATAAAGAGGTCCCCATCATGAAGATGATGGGGAAAGGTCCCTATACTTGTGGAGTATAGGCTCTTGGTCCCTGTGCCAATGGGCACAGGCAAGGGTATACAGCGACGGTTGTATACCCCGCATTACCGGTAAAATGCGAAAAGAGATAAAGTTCAAAAGGTGCATTGCATTGGTCGCATTACATAAGTATGAAAGCTATGATTAGTGTAATGTTTATTTTGTATTATTGATGCTATGACTGCGAACTTGTTTTAGCCTTGTTGATACTTGCTGAGTCTTTGGACTCACTCTTGCTTTGATATGTTTTAGGTACAACTGGCAAGAACGTCTTGCATGGGAGGGAGTAGATGTTTGGATGCACTCACTACCACACATCCTTAAGGCGACTGCCCTTTTGTTTCATCTCAGTAATAAGTAAATTGCTTGAGAATCACTCATGGATGGTTTTGAGTTTCAGATTAATTGTAACAAGGAGAATGGCAAGTCTTGATTATGTTTATTGGATTAATTTGCATGTTTGAATGAACTTGAATATGAAGTTATTGTTAAATGCCATGATTAATTGTTGGAACCTCTGTATATTTGACTATACAATGGAGGTTCTGCCGAAAATTTGTAAATTTGTTCTAGTTTAATTTAATTTCAGTAACATTCCAGGCTCAATGTTGAGTTGGGGTGTTACAGTTGGTATCAGAGCGGGTTGTAGGTCTGTGGTAATAGAATTGTTAAACTTGACACACTATGCACAGTAGGTTGGGGTTTGGGTTCAGCATTGCATATATGCTTTCATTGAATGTTATAGTTGTTCTTGTGATTGAGTTGATAATTGATCATTGTGCTTAACGTATGATATGATCTTCTATACCTATGAAAATTATTCTATGATTGTTATGAGATGATCTTATATACTTATAATTGATTATATTAGTTATGTATTATGATGGTTGATGTTGAGAGGTTGAGGTCGTGGTTGTGGCCCTAGGCTTTGCCAAGTTACACCACCGTTCGTGGTACGAGAATAGAGAAGTAGTTACCTCGAGTACCATAGTTTTTGCGTTGAGGGTGAGTTTCTTTAGAAAGGTTGTTCTCTTCCTTGAGTTTTAATTTGGCCAATTCTTATCTAGTTGTGGTGGATGAATTTCTCTTGGGTTAGTGGTTCATTGCAGCTGATGGGTTTTATTTGGTCTCTATTTGTTCGTTAAAACAAAAAAAATTGTTCTTCCGACTATTGAGATAATTTTGCTACCTATAAACGTTGTTGATTTGCAAGGTTGGTCCCTTCATGGGAGTTTTGTCTTCTTGTAGTGAAGCGTGACTCATTTATTCGCTTGGCATTTTAGATAATAGAAATTAGCTTTTGCAAGTTCTTTATCATGTGGTGTGTTTTGGCCCATGTACTTCGTTTGGGGAAAAATGGAGTGATGAAGTTTAATGCTTTTTCTTTAGGAAAGAAAGTGTCAAAACTCTTTTGTAACGTTTTGTTGTGTAAGTGAGAGGTTGTAAGCATGGAAGATAATTGATATGGTATGGGTACCAAGTTGGGTCAATGGCATGGTACGTGATTAATCTTAATTAGTATCATTGGAAGTGAAATCGATTATATTGATGTTGTCTTCTAGTAGTTCTTGATGAACTGTGATTAAAGGTATGTTTATACCTACTAGGAATCCGAGATTTATTAAGACGTGTGAGAAAATGATGAATTGGTCTGATCATTAAGATTGTGGAATTTGGTAAAATTCTTAGATAATTTGGAGTAATGAATCTCAATGGATTAATCTAACCATTAGTGAAGGTTATGTTAAGGATGTGCGTGAACGTTGCCTTAGAGGATATTAATCCGAAAATTTTCGTAAATTGGCTACTTGATGATCATATATGGTTGCTAGATTTACATATTCCTTAGTATGATTAATAGTTCGAATTGTGAACAAAAGGTTGAAGGGATTGAATATCGGTGGATCTAGAATTTATGGGAGGAGTTCTGGATAGTTCGTCTATATAGAATGATGCGATGAATTTGGTGGTTGTGTTGTTGAGACTTTTGATCGATGGAAGATTTCGATTTTTAAGTTTAGTGTGATTTCGCCGAAAACTAAACATGAAGAGAAACAGTTGAGTATGTGTTTGTAAATATTTGTGTGATTCGTAAAGGAAAGTAGGTAGCAACTAAACTTGATAATGAAGCCAGTTGATAACAACGATGGCTGGAGTGCAATTATTTTATGTTAAGGTTTGGTGTTGAGCATCACTAAGAGTTGAGCTGGCATGATTTACTAGGTGGCTTATGCCTACATGATTGTGGAATAGTTGGATGATAGCATGTCCTTGATGGAAGGGTTTTGGTTAAACCTTTTAATTTATGTAGTAGATCACCTCTAGGATAAAGTGGTTGTTACAGTGATGTTGCAAAGTTTTGATGGACTCTCAATTTGAGGATGGAATGATAAAGTAGTATGGAACAATATAGTGAGCCTTTGGGGGCTTTATAATAGAAGAATTGACAATAACGATTCTTGTTAAGAGTGTATTATTCTTGTTGTTAGTAAGACGGTCTGCAAGGAATTGTGACATGTGAAAGTGGTGATGATTCTTTTAGAAAGAACGTAATTTGATCGTCTTTCGTAATATCGGTTAAATGAAAAGTTCAGAGTTTTGTATTTGTGAACTTTTGGTAGTTCATGATTTATATGGTGGCTGAAATTGTTGAGCTAAACGACAAAGTGACATGTGGGAAGGTTCTATTTGGATCTTAAGTGATTAATATGATTTGGTTTTAAAGGCTCTTCTTGTTTGAGTTGGCAAGTGATGTTGTAATCAAAGAAAAATATTTTCCTTATTAAAGAAAAAAAAGTGTACTATAAGTATTTGAGGTTGGAGTTAAGTATTGTAACCTGCAACTTTTCTGTCATTGCCGCTCAAGAGTTTCTTAAGTTTGAATAGCAATGTTTTATCCTGATTCGTTGAGGTTTGAAAATTCTCTTCTTGTGGGCCATGTGCCCGCAACTGTGGTCTCGTCTTTTGTTTTCTGAGATCATTGCTATTTGACTATTTCCCTTGGTCCTGTGTTTACTGCGAGAGGTAAACATTTTTCTATGTGCTGAAAATTGCTTCCATTTGCCATTTCTTTTGAGAAAGGAATAATGGATTTATTTTTACAAAACCTTATAGAGTGTATAGTGGCAATTGGTTGGTGGTGGTCAAGTGAATGACTTTGTGAAACTTTGGGTGTTAAGTTGTTTGAGATGCATTGAGTGATAAATTGATTTCTTGGAATAATCCTTAGAGAGGATTTGATTTAATAGAATGTTTGTCTTTGGAGCAAACTGATTACGATGTTACAACTAGTAGAACCTATTGTGATTTATGGTCCAAGATTTATGTTCATTTGATGGAACATTAGAATTATCGAAGGTATGTGAATCTTGATCACTTTATTCAAGTATTGCGATTAGGTACCTTACAAGGTTGTGTAAGAGAATTGTGACGGTATAGCTTAATGAGGATGCAATTGTGAAGAAATCTAATCATTACGACAACTATTGAGGTGGTAGGAATGTTGAATTAATGTCAGGTATGATTTGGCATTAGTGAGTAACTCTCTGAGAGTTAAAATCTTTCTAAAGATAATTTGGTCGAGAAAATGTTTCCATGTGGATGTTAATGAGTGAGTTGGTTTGGATGGTGGGAATTTTAAGGATTTAATATGAGGATTTCCCTATCTTTTATATGAGAAGATCGTGGTAGAAGACTTGGAGGTTAATGTTGGGCTTTGCATTTTTAGGCTAGGACTTTGATCGCCCAATGATAATATGTAGAAGAAATAGAACAAGGGTGGATTTCGAAAAGTGGGATGATCATTGATAGAACTCTTTTGATGTAGTACATGAGAGTGTGTGATGTGATTTCCGAGTTGTTCATTCTTAAAGGATTGCGGTGAGGTGGTTATGTGTGAGGATCTATTTTGGGATGCATTGGAAGTCATCTGTCAAAGTAATTCCGTCGGTA
Organism: Ampelocalamus luodianensis; assembly: GCA_036346255.1. Taxonomy (NCBI): domain Eukaryota; kingdom Viridiplantae; phylum Streptophyta; class Magnoliopsida; order Poales; family Poaceae; genus Ampelocalamus; species Ampelocalamus luodianensis. The sequence goes on along the minus strand of CM070628.1, from coordinate 38,237,231 downwards.
AAGGAGTTGGTTAGAGTATGTTTTGTGAGGTCAATAGGGCCTCTCTACAAAGGTGTGGATGATGTGTTTCGATTTGAGTATGGCGTTGAGGTTGCCAATTTAAGAAAAAAAATTAGTGTGTTATGCAATGATTGGAATTCCATAAGTTGAGAGAAATTTTATTCCTAAAAGAGAAGTTGAGAAAAGAATGCTTCCTCGGGTAATGAAACACACTCTCGATTATTGTTTGAGCTGTGTGTTTATGACAGAGGTCATTTGCAATTTGAGTTGGCTTTATGTCGGCATGATGGTTCTTTCTGGTTCAGGAAAAAAAAGAATGTTTGATTTGGTTATTCGAGCGATTTATCCTTTGGCTTTCGTGGTGTTTATTTGCAAACTGCCTAATTAGAAAGTTGAATAATTTTCGTGATGAATCTTCGATTTTGGATTTGACCCTTTTGGTGGGGACTTGGCATTGCGTGGTTGCGATGAGGATCCTTTACTTTCAGTTGATTCTGTTTATAGTGGAGTTTGTTCAAAGCGAGTTCTGCTGTGTGTCCCTCGTTAAAGGAGGTGCACCTTGTTAAGGTGAAGAGATTGCTTAAGAGATGGAACAAGAGTTCCATGTGTTATGTGCAGGTTGTATGATTTGGTACCGAAGGGAATGTTGGCCCAAGGTACATCGGGTTGTTTCTGGAAGTTGCGGGGATTTTGGAACATGGCGTATCACTAAGACCGTCTCGAGTCCCGACGCGGGGTGTTACAGTTGGTATCACCCATGTCGTAGGAGTACTTGAGAGATCGGGAGTGTGAGCTTTCGTTAGAACCGTTGACCAACGAGTAAGACCTTACCATCGAGTGGCATAAGACTTTGAAGTATGTCAAAGTGTCGTGGTTGCATCAAACCGAGCAGCAAGTGACTTCGGAGTTGGAGTCTCTCATGCGTGAAAAGAACCTAGAAGTTGTTCACAACAGAAATGTGTTATTTGTTTTTGATTTCGGATTTTGGTTGTTCTTCGAGTAGAATGACGAGAGTAGAATTCAGGGTCGAATTCTTTTAAGGGGGGTAGAATGTAATATCTCATTTTATTAAATGAATATTTAATGAATTAGAAAATGATTAAAAATAAGAATTTATGGGGAAAAATGAGGGAAATAGTTATGGGCCTTCGGCCCATACCCAAGGTGGGCCGGCCACCAACAAAAGAAGAAGGGGGAAGGGGAAACCCTAGGGGATGTTTCAGTGTACGACGTGCTACTGAGAGCGCCGCCACCGCTACAGTGCATTCGTGAACAGTAGCCTCCCTCCTTGCGCTACCCCTCCCCCATTGGTGCTCCCTTCAGCGGGCATTGGTGTTCCGTGCTGCCAGCCATAGAAGGAAGGAGAGAAGCGAAGGGAGGAGCTCTTCTTCTCGGGGCCAGATCTTCACCTTGCTGCGATTCTACAAGGGTAACGTCGCGTGTTCTTCGTTGGTTGTTGCAAAGTAGCTGAGGTTGATGCCGATTGGTAGATTGATTTGCGTCGGTTTATCAGATCGCGTTTTGTCCAGTAGTTTGGACGACAGTTTTCATGTTGTTAGAAGTAGAATCTAGGGATCTAGCCTGCTAGAGATAGTTGGCTTATGTTCTTAGCTTTCAGTGGCCGCCAAGAACACCCAAATCCGATTAACGGTCAGAGAGTTATGATTTTTTTAGTATCGCTGTCCTGCTGATCTGCCAGCTTTCGGGCAGATTGTAGGAAACTGGATAAAACTGTTAGTTAAAGTTGAAATCAGAGGATCTCAATATAACGACAAATGTAGGTAATTTCCATACTTTTTCAGAGAGATAAATAACACAAGATTTGGACTTTCGTAGCAAAAGTTATGGTTGTTTTAGTGTACTATCCAGAGAAACCAACGTGATAATTGATGTTCTGTAGATTGGCTTGGTAGGGGCAGTATATGGCAGAATCAAAAAGGCTCCCCAACTAAGTTTATTTAGGTAATCTAATTACCTTTTCAGAAAGTCCAAGAACGTCTTATTTGGACTCCTGAGCAGAAATGCATGTATTTTAGAAGTTAACTGTCCGCAGTGAACACCAAATCGATCGCCAGAAATTAGGAAAATGGAAACGCTTGGGAGTTTAGCAAGTTCAATTGTGTTGTTATTTATGCTTTTGGTCCAGTATGTTGGTCTTAGATTGGGTTATCTTTATGTTCAGGTGGGAGTGTGATCCCATGTAATACCCCAAATATCAATTGGAGAAAATATTATTCGGGAGAGGGAAATTTATTCAATATCGATTGTAACAAAGTTTAGAGATGGAATTAAATTCAAAATTCAGAATTTTAGGAGAGGAATGGGCCGCCAACCCATATTTGAGAGGAGAGGAGCCGGCCTTAGTGGCCCAAGGCCCATGAGTGGTCTGGCAGCCCATTAGAAGGCAAGGGAGGGGAGGGGAGCAAACCCTAGCCACCCTTGCTACAGTAGCCGCCACGCTACAGTAGCCGTGCTACAGTAGCGACGCGCTACCATGCTCCGCCTCCTGCTGCTCCTCCTCTCCTAGGCGCCATCCTCCCTACTGCCGGCCATCGGGAAGAAGAGAGGAGAAGGGAAGGGAAGAAGAAGAAAGGTGGGGGTGATCTTCGTGAGGGGTTCCAGCGTCGTTCTTGTGGTCTCCATGGGTAACGAATGTCGTTTTTGTTGTTGGGTTAATCGTAGAGGTGAATTTGATTGGGTTTGATCGGATCAAGTTCTGTCTGCTGAAGATTCAGTTCTGTCCAGTGTCTTGCGCAGCCTGTTTCGTGTTCTTAAAGGAAGAATTAGGAAATGTGATCTCCTAGAGTTATTTAGATATTGTTCTTAGCTTTCGGTGGCCGCCAAGAACACCTGATTCCGATGTACGGATCAAAAGTTATGATCGTTTTAGTTTCTGCTGTCCAGAATTCTGACGAGAATTAGCAGTCACTGTAATTGTTAAATTATGACTTAGATAGAAGATGATTTAGAAGTCTTGCCCATAATGACTTTTGTAAGTAATCTCATTAGCTTTCAGGATTGATAAAGAACGCCCTATTTGGATTTGTAGAACAAAAGTTATTTATATTTCAATGTGACTGTCCAGATTGTATGTCAGTTTCTATCATTAGTTTTGACCCGTGTGCCACTTTTTGTTAAATGAAAAATATGAATGTCATGCCAACTAGGTTATTGTAGGTAATTTTATAACCTTTCAATATTGTTAAATAACACTCTAATCGGAGTTGTAGAATAAAAGTTATGATCTTTTTTAGTGCTGCTGTCTTTTTCATCTAGGCAGTTTCTGTTCTATAATTTCATCTATCAATTAGTAAATTAAATTGGCCGAATTGGGTTACCTTGTCAACTAGAGTATTGTAGATATGTCAGTTAAGAATCCATAGAAACTGGTCTCATCTCATTCCGAGTTCCAGATCAATAGATATGATTTTTACCGTACTGCTGTCCAGTTTCGGTTTGTGCCTGAGTAGTCAATTTTCAAATTAGAGTTTCTAGTTGAATCTTGAGTCACCGGGGAAGCGCTGTAGAACGGTGTCGAGAAGTGTCGTATGCAATGTGTTCTTATTTCAATTACTTAATTATTTAGGCAGCAAGGCTACGGGTTTGGGAGCATCATCGTTGCCTGCTAACGCGTCGCATCGCGGAAGGCAAGTACTTTGCTAATATTAATGCTTGTGATTGATGAATGCTTAAATGTTCATGTTGTGGTATCTTATGATACATGAGAAGGTGAAAAGTATATGTTCGTTCATATGTGTTGATTCCATGTTTGAGATGATGTCTTTCATTGTTCAAATTTCATTCCATGCATCCATAACTCATGTTTCCTCCACGGGAGTGGATTGTAAGTCCCACCATTCAAATGTGGGTAGATTTGGACATTGTCATGTCCGCCCACGGAGTGGATAGAAAGACCCATCAATTCGGTATGGGCATGTAAGACCCATCAATTCAAAGTATGGGCAGATTTGGACACTGTATGAAACGTTCTTCATACGGGACTTGGATCCCCGCACTTTTGTTAAGGTGCGGGCTTAAGTGAACACCGACGGTGTGTCACTAGCTATACCGGTATAAGCACGTGTGCGATCCTTCCTTTGATTACTTCCATTCATCACATGCATTCATAAATATTCATGTGTTTGTATGTTCTAAACCGTGAAGAGGTGATCTTGTTCATATTGGAGGTCTATTCTTATATTCAATGTACTTGCTGAGTCTTGGACTCACTCTTGCTTTGTTTATTTGTTTTTAGGTGACCGTTGATGAAGTTTCTCTTGGGAGGAGTAGACACGCACTACTCAAATATATTTCACTCTACACTAGATTCAATAATGAGATTGTTATTGTCTTTCATTCGTTAATTGTTGGATTGTAATAACTAAACTTAGACTTGGATGGTAACTTCCTTTTGAGGAGTTTGTTTAAATAATTGTTTATGTTCATTGATCCTTCGTTGTTCATTGATCATTCGTTGATAGGTTTATCTTAGTGGATCTATTATTACATTCCTGTTATGTTCCAACTGATGTTGATCTGTTTAGCTTAGTTAATGAATTATTGTCGAAGTTATTCCACTGTATGATATTATGTTAGGTCTTTAGGTAGCATTTTGGCTTCCGAATAGCCAGGGTGTTACAGTTTGGTATCGAGCGGGCTTTAGGTCCGTGGTGAATAAGTTAGCAACTTAGGTAGCTGAATTTGTTAAAATTTGTTAATGGTTATTAACCTAAAACTTGACACACTGGTGCACAGTAGGATGGGATGGTTCAAGCAATGCGTTTCCGTTGCCGTTATGTTGCCTTGTTACTATATGATATGATCTTCTATACCTATGAAATTATTCTGTGATTGTTATGAGATGATATTCTATACTCACAGTGATTTTTGCTATGGGTGATGTTGAGAGGTTGAGGTCGTGGTTACGGCTGTGGGCTTTGCCAAGTTACATCACCATTCGTGGTAAAAGAATAGAGTAGTATCTACCCTGAATACCATAGTTATGGGTGTTGAGGGCGAGTTTCTTTAGAAAAGTTATTCTCTTCCTTGATCTTGAATTTGGCCAATTCTGGTAATAGTTGCAGTTGATGAAGTTTTCTTCAGTTAGTGCTTTACCTTCCTTCTGATGAGTTTTCATTGGACTTTCTTGGTTTCATAAATCGACTACTTGTTCTCCTGACTGCTGGTCTAATGTTGTTTCTTGGGAACGTTGGTTATCGGCAAGATTTATCTTTTCTTGGGAGTTCTACTCTTCTTATTGGAAATGTGATTCAATTATTCGCTTGGTATTGTGGATACTGAAAGTTTTCATTGCAAGTTCTTTATCATGTGAAAGCTTTCGCTTTATGTATTTCTTTTGGATTATTTCGGTGTTGAAATTTAATACCTCTTCTTACGAAGGATTGTGTTAAAATCCTAAGCGATGTCTTGTCATGCTTAAGTAAGAGGTGTTAATTAAATGAATTAATCGTCATGGTATGATTTATCATATTTGGGTTATTAGCTTTGTGCAAGCAGTTTATTCTTAACTAGTATCCATGGAGGTGAATTTATTAATGTGAAATGTCGTAATATTTGGTACATGATGAATTTTAGATAAGAGTTTGTTCATTCTGTTCAAGTACCTATTGTTATTAAGAAGTGTGGAAATGTTGATGAATCGGTTTGATCCTTACGATCAAGTAACTCGTTAAATTTGTTAGATGATTGAAATCTAGGCCCTTTTCGGTTATTCTAACCGTTAGTGATGGTTAAGTTAAGGATATGTTCGAATGTTGCCTTGATAAATATTCATCTTGAATCTGTCTTCTATTTGGGTATTGATGATCTTATTCGAATGATAGTTTTACCTAATTCTTGCCATGATAAAAATTATTGAAACTTGTTTAAATGTCTAGATGAGCGATGATGTATCGCCTTGTGAAACCTTGTCTTATGCATCCTATAATATTGAAGTTTAAGACATTTCATTCTAATTGCTGAGCATAAGTTAGAACGTTGCTTATATCCTCTTAACTGTTGTTGAGTTTGCAAACAGAGGTAGGATCATGATTGTGTCATGTGTGGTTAGAGAGCATTTAATGTGTTCTATCTTGGCGTCAAGTGTCGAGAAGAGTTAAATGGATGAAAGCTAATATGATTTACATTGGTGTACATTGGTGAGATTGTCAAGTTCTATTATCAACTTGTTGAAAGAACTTGTTTCAATTATGAGGTTTTTGCACTAGGTTTTCCCTAGATCAAGTAGATGCAATCTCATTTAGATAATAGAGGCATGATGAAGTAATTTATTGTATCTCTTTTGAAAAGTTTATGCATTGATAAGAGGTTATGATGATTCTTGCTAAGAGAGTATTATTTTGTTGAAAGTAAAGAATTTGATCACTTGCGTGATATTGATTTAATGAAAGTGTTTGAGTTTTGCGTTTGCAATCATTTGGACCTCATGAGCTATGGGGAAATTGAGTGCATTTGAGCAAAGTGGCGTGTTGAAAGATTTTATTGGTTCTTAAGTGGTTCCTGTGATTTGGTCTTAAGAGCTTATCTTGTTTAAGCTAGCGAAGTGATGCAGTAGTCACAGAAAATAACTTTCCTGGTTAAAGGAAGGAGTGAAGTAAAAGTAATTGAGATTTAAGTCGCGGTTCGCAACTTGCAGTTATTTGAGTATGCTTAGACCTTATGCATTTGTTCCATAAGAGTTTACCAATTTTCAAAGGGCATTATTTTCTTCTCATTGGTGGTTTGGTATTCGCTTATAGCAGGACGTGAGCCCTCAGCTGTTGACTTCCTCTATGTTTTCTGAGTTCTTTGCCTAAGTGACTATTTCCCTTGGTCCTATGTTTACATCGAGCAGTAAATATCTTCATTTGCTTTTTCTTTTGATGAAGGATCCACCGGTTCGTTTCACAGTGGTTTTTCGAAGTGTTTATTCATTGTGGTTGTGAGACCTTGGATTGAAAGTTAGTCGAGGAGCATTGAAGGATGAACTAATTTCGTGTATAATTCTTGGAGAAAATTTTATTTATTCAGAATGTCTGCCTTTGAGGCTAAACTGATTGCATTGTTGCAACAATTAGAACCTAAGGAGATTTGTGATCCAAGATCCTTTGTCCAATTCGGGTGGAACATTAGAACTTTTGAAAGGATGGGAATCTTGATCAATGTATTAGAGTGTCGCGATTGAGTACCTTGCACGGTTGTGCAGTTGAAATATGATGGCGTTGTAATGAGAGTATTATTAGCGAAGTAATCCGATTGATAAAGCGATTAATGAGATAGCTGAGATTGTTGGGTTATTGTCAAAAATGACTTGGACGTAGTAAGTAACTCTCTAATAGCTTGAATCTTTATAAAGATAATTGGGTTGAGGAAATGTTTTCGTGTTGATGTTAATGCGCGAGTATGTTTGGATTGTGATAATTTTAGGGATTTAAAATGAGGTTTTCCCTATCTTCTTCTATATGAGAAGTTTGTTGTAGGGGTCTTAGAGGTTAAAAATCTGGGTTTTGCATCTTTATGCTAGAACTTTGGTCGCCCAATGATTTGTGTATAGTGGAAGTAGAATAAGGGTGGATTCCGAATAGTAGGATGTTCATTGATAGAACCCTTGATGAACTATATGAATATGTGTCTTTGAGGATTCCGAGTTGTTTATTAATAAAAGATTGAGGTGATGTGAATGCATGTGAGACCTATTTTGAGATGCATTGTGAGTCATCATCAAATTAATTCTGTCGGTATAGGAGTTGTTGAGAGAAAGTTTACGTGGAGTCGATAGAGCCTCTATACTGAGGTGTGGATGATGTATTCGACTTGAGCATCGTGTTGAGAATGCCAAGTTAAAGAGATGAGTTAATGTGTTATGCAATGAAATGGAATTCCAAAGTTTGAGAGAAATTTTATTCCTAAAAGAGAAACTGAGAAATTGATTCTTCCTCAAGTAGTGACACGTTTTCTTGATTCTTGTTTGAGCTATGTGCTTATGACTGTGTCTTCCAGAAATTGAGTTTTGATTTATGTTGACATGTGTGGTTCTTATCAGTTCAGAAAGAATAAAAGAAATTTATGGTTTGAGTATTCAAGTGATCTCTCATTTGGCTTTCGTGACGTTTATTCGCAATTTTCCATTTGGAAAGTGGAAAGGTTTTCGTGATGAATTTCCCTTGTGGATTTGACTCTTTTAGTACCGAGCTGGTAACGCAGGGTTGCGATGTGAATCCTTCATTTTCAGATAGGTTTTGTCGGTAAAAGAGTTTGTTTAAAGAGATTTCGGTTGTGTGTTCCTGGATAAAGTAGGTGATCCTTGTTACGGTGAAGAGTTCGATTGAGAGGTGGAACAAGAGCTCCGTGTTCTATGTGCATGTTGTGTGGTTCGATACCAATGGGGAAGTTAGCCCAAGGTACATTTTGTTGTTTACGCTGGTTGGCGTATCGCTAGGACCGTTTCGGGTCCCTACGCAGTGAACGCAACTTTTGGTATGTTCTGGTGCCGAGAGGGCACCTGGGTGATCCGGAGTTTGAATATTCGTTAACGTTGTGGACCATGGAGTAAGATCTTACCTTCGAGTCTCTTCCGATGAGTATACCTAGAAACGTCGGGACTAGTGTTAGGTCAGACGTCGTTTTACGTCTTTGTGTTGTGGTCTCATCAGCTCGAGAGATAGGCCAATTGGTAGTTGGAGTTTCGTATGCGCGAACAATATTTGGATTTGTTCGCAACGGGTACGTGTTTGTCAGTGTTCTTTTCCATCGCAGTTTTCTTTCAGGAATGTCGGTGAGTAGATTCGGGGACGAATCCTGTTAAGGGGGGTAGAATGTAATACCCCAAATATCAATTGGAGAAAATATTATTCGGGAGAGGGAAATTTATTCAATATCGATTGTAACAAAGTTTAGAGATGGAATTAAATTCAAAATTCAGAATTTTAGGAGAGGAATGGGCCGCCAACCCATATTTGAGAGGAGAGCGCCTTAGTGGCCCAAGGCCCATGAGTGGTCCGCAGCCCATTAGAAGGCAAGGGAGGAGGGGAGCAAACCTAGCCACCCTTGCTACAGTAGCCACGCCACGCTGAGAGCCGTGCTACGAGTAGCGACGCGCTACCATGCTCCGCCTCCTGCTGCTCCTCCTCTCCTAGGCGCCATCCTCCCTACTGCCGGCCATCGGGAAGAAGAGAGGAGAAGGGAAGGGAAGAAGAAGAAAGGTGGGGGTGATCTTCGTGAGGGGTTCCAGCGTCGTTCTTGTGGTCTCCATGGGTAACGAATGTCGTTTTTGTTGTTGGGTTAATCGTAGAGGTGAATTTGATTGGGTTTGATCGGATCAAGTTCTGTCTGCTGAAGATTCAGTTCTGTCCAGTGTCTTGCGCAGCCTGTTTCGTGTTCTTAAAGGAAGAATTAGGAAATGTGATCTCCTAGAGTTATTTAGATATTGTTCTTAGCTTTCGGTGGCGCCAAGAACACCTGATTCCGATGTACGGATCAAAAGTTATGATCGTTTTAGTTTCTGCTGTCCAGAATTCTGACGAGAATTAGCAGTCACTGTAATTGTTAAATTATGACTTAGATAGAAGATGATTTAGAAGTCTTGCCCATAATGACTTTTGTAAGTAATCTCATTAGCTTTCAGGATTGATAAAGAACGCCCTATTTGGATTTGTAGAACAAAAGTTATTTATATTTCAATGTGACTGTCCAGATTGTATGTCAGTTTCTATCATTAGTTTTGACCCGTGTGCCACTTTTTGTTAAATGAAAAATATGAATGTCATGCCAACTAGGTTATTGTAGGTAATTTTATAACCTTTCAATATTGTTAAATAACACTCTAATCGGAGTTGTAGAATAAAAGTTATGATCTTTTTTAGTGCTGCTGTCTTTTTCATCTAGGCAGTTTCTGTTCTATAATTTCATCTATCAATTAGTAAATTAAATTGGCCGAATTGGGTTACCTTATCAACTAGAGTATTGTAGATATGTCAGTTAAGAATCCATAGAAACTGGTCTCATCTCATTCCGAGTTCCAGATCAATAGATATGATTTTTACCGTACTGCTGTCCAGTTTCGGTTTGTGCCTGAGTAGTCAATTTTCAAATTAGAGTTTCTAGTTGAATCTTGAGTCACCGGGGAAGCGCTGTAGAACGGTGTCGAGAAGTGTCGTATGCAATGTGTTCTTATTTCAATTACTTAATTATTTAGGCAGCAAGGCTACGGGTTTGGGAGCATCATCGTTGCCTGCTAACGCGTCGCATCGCGGAAGGCAAGTACTTTGCTAATATTAATGCTTGTGATTGATGAATGCTTAAATGTTCATGTTGTGGTATCTTATGATACATGAGAAGGTGAAAAGTATATGTTCGTTCATATGTGTTGATTCCATGTTTCGAGATGATGTCTTTCATTGTTCAAATTTCATTCCATGCATCCATAACTCATGTTTCCTCCACGGAGAGTGATTGTAAGTCCCACCATTCAAATGTGGGTATATTTGGACATTGTCATGTCCCGTCCACGGAGTGGATAGAAAGACCCATCAATTCCGGTATGGGCATATAAGACCCATCAATTCCAAAGTATGGGCGATTTGGACACTGTATGAAACGTTCTTCATACGGGACTTGGATCCCGCACTTTTGTTAAGGTGCGGGCTTAAGTGAACACCGACGGTGTGTCACTAGCTATACCGGTATAAGCACGTGTGCAGATCCTTCCTTTGATTACTTCCATTCATCACATGCATTCATAAATATTCATGTCTTTGTATGTTCAAACGTGAAGAGGTGATCTTGTTCATATTGGAGGTCTATTCTTATATTCAATGTACTTGCTGAGTCTTGGACTCACTCTTGCTTTGTTTATTTGTTTTTAGGTGACCGTTGATGAAGTTTCTCTTGGGAGGGAGTAGACACGCACTACTCAAATATATTTCACTCTACACTAGATTCAATAACAGGATTGTTATTGTCTTTCATTCGTTAATTGTTGGATTGTAATAACTAAACTTAGACTTGGATGGTAACTTCCTTTTGAGGAGTTTGTTTAAATAATTGTTTATGTTCATTGATCCTTCGTTGTTCATTGATCATTCGTTGATAGGTTTATCTTAGTGGATCTATTATTACATTCCTGTTATGTTCCAACTGATGTTGATCTGTTTAGCTTAGTTAATGAATTATTGTCGAAGTTATTCCACTGTATGATATTATGTTAGGTCTTTAGGTAGCATTTTGGCTTCCGAATAGCCAGGGTGTTACATCCCAGCGGCAGCGCCCTCTTCGCGCCCACCGTTCTCGCACGGTTAAGATAAGTATTCGGGTTATAGCATATTTATGCTTGTATGCAGAATTTGATGTGTTTTGCTCGTAATAGCCATGCATGGATGTTATTGTGATGAGATTCAATTTATCTTGGTGAATGCAAGTTATAGTTAAAGTTAAAGAGATAAAGTTCAAAAGGTACATTGCATTGGTCGCATTACATAAGTATGAAAGCTATGATTAGTGTAATGTTTATTTTGGATTATTGATGCTATGACTGCGAACTTGTTTTAGCCTTGTTGATACTTGATGAGTCTTTGGACTCACTCTTGCTTTGATATGTTTTAGGTACAACTGGCAGGAACGTCTTGCATGGGAGGGAGTAGATGTTTGGATGCACTCACTACCACACATCCTTAAGGCGACTGCCGTTTAGTTTCATCTCAGTAATAAGTAAATTGCTCTAGAATCACTCATGGATGGTTTTGAGTTTCAGATTAATTGTAACAAGGAGAATGACAAGTCTTGATTATGTTTATTGGATTAATTTGCATGTTTGAATGAACTTGAATATGAAGTTATTGTTAAATGCCATGATTAATTGTTGGAACCTCTGTATAGTTGACTATACAATGGAGGTTCTGCCGAAAATTTGTAAATTTGTTCTAGTTTAATTTAATTTCAGTAACATTCCAAGCTTAATGTTGAGTTGGGGTGTTACAATAATCTAGGGTTTAGAGAAAACCCAATGGTCCACTCATATGAGATGTGATCATGCGTTGCAAGCCAAGGTGTTTGCTATCAGCAGAAGTTGTGGATGTTGTTAAGAGTCACTCGTATTAGATGAGGCATTACTTATACAACATTTAGTGATGTTATTCCCTTGTGCTATGAAAAAAAACTAACATTCCAATGCCTTGAAAACTCAACCTTAGCCACCAAGTTGCATTCTTATAATATATTTGGAAAAGTATTTCCAACCCACAATTTGCCTTATTTTTTCCAAGAAAATGTCATGCACTTTTGTAACACCCCAGCCCAACATGAGCCTGAAATGCTACCAAACTAACATTAAACAATTCTAAGCCAAAACATTCTACGAAATTTCGGCGAAACCTCCCCCGTAAAGGTAGCTACTAGGAGGTTCTAACATTTGAGTAAAACATATATAAATAATCCAACATCCAAAATGATCAAAATCATCCAAAACCATGCCTATGCTCGCAAGCTCAGGGACCAATTGCCCAATATTCTGCAAGTAAAGGGGACCTCAAGCCCATACTTCGCAAGTGTGGGGACCTCAAGCGCGTCAAATAGATGACAGGGATCTCACCAAATGCTTAGTCACCATGTGACCAAGTCTCTATTTTTGTCAACATGATGCATATGCACAAATCATGAATCATCATAATCATACCTCCTCAGCAACATCAATTATGAATTTAACTCATTCATACTTCTATCGTTCTTGTTCATAGACATTCATACACTCAAGCAAACATGCATAACACATTAATAATCATGATCAACAACATCTATAACACTATAGCATCCATAGATATCACATTTATTCACAATACTAGCAAACAAGTACTTACCTTAACAACGTGAGATCGGAGGATGTGAAGAGAGTGCTACCTCCGGGACAACTCCCCCACCTAAATTTCATTTAAAATCTTACTAAGACAACATTAATGGACCAAACAAACTATATAAGCAAACACGAACTAGCAAAAGCTTGTAACGCGATCCCAACTACAATTTCCTAAATACTGATATGTCCCCTCTGGAAACAGTCGTGTTCTAAAATTCGTATCTTTTAGTAAACGAGTCCAAATGAGGTGTTCTTGGACATCATTGAAAGCTTATCAAATTCCCCAACTAAACCTAGTTGGTGGGCCTTCCTGATTCAGCCATCTAATATCCCTGTTATGCTGATTAACAAAACATTGATTTCACATCAGGTTCTCTGGACAGTACACTAAAACTATCATAACTTTTAGCTCGTTTGTCCAGCCTTTGCGTTTTTGGGCTTACCTGAAAGCTACGACAATTATCTACAACTGTCGTTATACTGAGATTCTCTAATTTCTCCTTTAACTGTTCGCTCAAGTCAGATTACTAAAACATGTCAGAGTATTGCCAGATTCGCAGAACAGTCACGTTAATAAATTCATAACTTCTGCAACAGAGGTCCAAATAATGCGATCTAGCACTTCATAGAAAGCTATTGATGTCCTCTATAAAAGTCTAGGAGACATCAAGAACTGAATCCGCCCGTAACTATACCAAAACGTCAGTCTAACACAAACTATCCCGAGCAGACCTAATTATCGACATAGATCAGTTAAGCCGTAATGCATCTAAACAAGGGGAAAATTGTGGTTACCCTTGACGAACCACTGTAGACCACGATGCAGCCCGTGAACCTTGTCGTTCCCTCTCTTCTTCTTCTCCTCTCTCCCTTTTCTTTTCTTCTTCTTCCTTCCTCTCCTCCCTTTCTCCTCTTGGCATAGTAGTAGGGGGGTGCTACAGTGCGGCGCTATAGTACTAGGGGCGTAGTCTGTAGCAACTAGGGTCTCCCCCCTCCTTTTATTGGTGGCTGGCCCCTCATGGGCCTCCTGGGCCAAGGCCCGAGGCCCAGATTGCCAAAAAACTACAGAAAAACCCCCATCTAATTGCTGCTAAATCTATTTTATATTTTGTCCTTCTCTGAATTCATATAATCTCTCCCGAATACTCTTTCGAATATTCTTGAATACTTTTGGGGTATTACATTCTACCCCCCTTAAATAGAATTCAACCCCGATTTCTAATCACGCTTAATGTCAAGTAACAATCATAGCTAGAATTTACCACAAAACCACGCACCTGCTGTGATCAATACCGGATATTGCTCGCGCATGTGAGACTCCAATTTCCAAATCGTTTTCCTCTCGGAATTATGGGACCACCGCACCTTGACGTAACTGACATGTTACGGCTTATTACTCATCCCAACCTCTCACGTGTCACTCCACGGACATGACTCAAAGGAACGGTCTTACTCGTGGGTCAACGGCCCTAACAAAATTTCACACTCCATATGTCTCCCTCGACGCTAGGTCATACAAAATGATCTGTGCCCCACGCCAGGACTCAAGACGGTCCTAGTGATACGTTATCTCCCAAATCTTCGTAACTTTCGGGAATAACCAACGTACCTTGGGCCAACATTCCCATTGGTACCAATCCACACAACCTGCACATAACTCACAAAACTCTTGTTGCTTATATCAATCGATCTCTTCACTTTAACAATAAGCACCTCCTTTAACCAGTGATGCACAACAAAACTCGACTGAGAATAAATGATTCTCATTGCAAACACGCATTACCAACTCCTCACCAAAGAGAGTTAAATCCAAAACCAAAATATTCATCATGAAACTCTTTCACTTTCCAAGTAGGCAGTTTTCCAACAAACACCACATAAGCCAGAGGCGAAATCACTCAAATGTCCAAAATAACCATTTCCTTTCTTTTTCTTAACCAAAAGGAATCACTCATACCAAGAAGAATCTACTCAATTTATAATTGGCATATGTCTTAGAGACAAAGCTCAAATAAAAACCAAGAGATTATATCATTATCCGAGAACACAACCTTTTCTCAAACTTTCTTTTTAGAACTCAACTTTCTCTTAAACCATGAGATTCCAAATCATCGCATAACACACTAATTCATTTCTTTTAGTTTGGCAACCTCAAAGCTATGCTCGAACTGAATACAAAATCCACACCTATGTAAAGAGACTTTTTCAATCCACAATAGCATATTTTGGTCAACTTCTCTACCAAAGGAACTACTCTGACAAATACTTCCCAACACAACTCGATATAGATTTCAGCCACAATCACATCACCTCAATCTTTTAAGGATAAACAACTTGAAATTCACCGCATTCATACTCTTTTACTGCATCCAAAGGATTCTATCAAAGATCACTATAACTCTTGGAACCTAATCATAGGAAACCAAGATGCGAGCGTAAAAATGCAAAGCCCAAATTCAACCTTTGAGACTCATACAAAGAATTTCTGATATACCTGATAGGTAATCCTCAAATCTGATGACTAAAATTTCACACAACTCAGCAATAACTTTAATCATTATTGTTAACATCCCTCACTAACCAAGTGACTGCCCAAGGCGATTCGATTCACCAATCATAGACCTTCTCTAACCCACACCAATCAAATGCAGCTACTCAACCACAAAATACCCATTCACAATACCCTAACTGATTGACGAGGATTCAAACATACTCAACCACTAACGTCAATAAATAAATATATTTTTGATCAAGTTATCCTTGCAGATAATCTAACTACCATAGGGTTACTCACTGAGGCCGAGTCATGCTTGACAATAACTCAACAATTCCTGCTATCCCATTAATTAACATGACTACTAGATTTCTCTACACTGCTACTCTCATTAAACTACACTATCATAATTCTTCTACACAATCTTACCGAGTACCCAGTTGCGATATTATAAAAAACTGATCAAGGTTTCCATACTTGCTAATTCTAATGTTCTGTCAAAATGAACACAAGATCTTGGACCACATCTCGCTATAGGCCCTACTAGTTGCGACAACAAAATCTGCTAGCTCCAAAGTCAAACACTCTATTTAAATCAAATCCTCTCCAAGAATTATTCTAATAAATCATTTTATTACTCAATGTCTCTCAAATAACTTGACACCCAAGGGCTCACAAAGTCATCTACTAGACCACTACTAACTAATTGCCAAAACACAACTGAAAAGACTTTGCAACACAATTCGGTTAACCCTTTCTTAGAAGAAGAGGCAAATAGAAGTAAATTTCAACACATCGAAAAACGTTACTACTGATAGTAGTTACAAGATCAAGAGAAATAATCAAATAGTAATGATCTCGGAAAACAAAAGATGAGATCATAGATGAGGGCATAGGTCCCACGAGCAGAGAATAGCCAACCTCAAACAAGAATAGAACATTACTTTTGGAATTCAGGAAACTCTGATGGGCAAAATAGAAAGTTTAAGCAAAATTCGAAAAACTGCAAGTTACAAAATTTGACTTCGATCTCAAATACTTCTACTTCACTCTTACCTTTAACAAAGAAAACGGCTTTTATTGGTTACAACATCACCATGCCAACTCCAACAAAATGAGATTTGAAGACTACCACATCTAAACTACTTAGAAACTAATAAAACCTCTCAACACATCACTTTGCTCAAAACAATTTCAGCCACCACATCAACATGAGGTTTGAAAGATCACAATTGCGAAACTAGAAACATTTTCGCTTAATCAATATCAACGAGCAATCCAATTCCTTTATACAAAACATTCAATATTATCGTCATAATCCCTTACTGACAATCACACTAACAATGAAATAATACACTACTAGTGAGAATCATCACAGCCTCTTATCCCATCATAAATCTCTCCAAAAGAAACACCAGCCACAAGGTCGAAACAAACCTCTTTTAACAAGATCATACTATCAAATAACAACTTCGCCATGCATATTTTCAAATATCACTTATTCATTCATTCATCCGTTCAACCATTAGTGCTGCTCAACACACACTTCAACTATTATTGACAATTGTATTTATCACGTATGCAAATAGGGTCCTACTTCTATTTACAGTCACATGTCTATTTATAAACACAGAGTCAACATTCCACTTTATACTCAGAGTTTAATTAAATATTTAATAATATCATCTCCTTTAATCACCGGGTTTCACAAGGTACTGCCTCCACATCCATCTAATCCGATATACATGTTTCAATCTAGAAATTATGTATGATCATCAAGTAGCTAGTTTATGAAAATTTCCAGATTAATATCCTCTAAGGCAACGTCAAACACATCCTTAACATAATCATCACTAATGGGTAGACAAATCCATTGAGATACTTTACTCCGAATTATCCAATAAATCTATCAAATTCCACCGTCTTAATGATCAGACCAAGTAATCGATACACCACACCTCTTAGTAAGTCTTGGATTCCTAGTTTGAACGGTCATACCATTTAACAAGTTCATCATGTAATAACTCCATGACAACATCAAATCTATCAACTTCACTTCCAACAATCTTGGTTAAGATCGATTACGCACCACATTACAGACCCAACTTGATATCTCATACACTATCAATCTATCCTTTATGCTTAAAACCTCTCACAAAACACAACAAAACATCTCAAAAGAGTTTTGATACCTTCCGTCTCAAAGAAGAGACACTAAACTTCAATATTCCAACTACTCTAAAAGAAGTGCATAAAGTCGAAACGTACTTCAATGAAGCTTGTAAATGATACTTTCCATTATCTAAAACACCAAGTGAATGAATAGGTCAAGTCTGCCAACAAGAAGGTAGAACTCTCATGGCAAGGAACAATATTGCCAATGACGACGTTTACAAGTTGCAAAAATAGCTCAAGAGTAAAAACAAATTTTTTTACTCTATAAAACAAATACAAACCAATTGAAACCCATCAACTGCATTGTAATCATTATCCAAAGAAGGTTCATCAACCGCAAGCGGCTCAACAGTTGAAAAAATAATGTTTTCTTTAAGGGTCAAATTAAATCAATGGAAACTCATCAACTGGAATGAACTACTAATCCAAGAGAAATTCATCAAACACAACTGAACAAGAGTTGACCAAATCAAACCCAGGAAAGAGAACAACCTCTCCAAAGATAGTCACTATTATCATACTGCGAACGGTGGTGTAGCCTGGTAAAGCCCAGGGCCACAACCACGACCTCAATATCTCAACATGGGTTATCCCCACGCATAATAACCATAGTATTATAATATAGATATATCAAATCTTCTCATAGCAGGAATGATCAATAGAACATAACAGAAGCGCAAATGCAATGCAAAAACCCAAACCCACCTACTGTTCTTAGTGTGTCAAATTTAATAATTCAAATACCACGGACCTACTGACCCACTCGATACTAATCAGAACATCCCAAACCCAACACAGGGGCGGATCCAGGTGGGGTGTCGGGTATGCCTCGGCACCCCCAAAATTCTTAAAAGCGACCAGGTCCCTGATGCATGACATGTCTCAGAGGGGATGAGTGAGGAGCCGAGTAGCTAGCTAGGCTTGGCACAACATCGAGTGACATGAGCTAGTAGCTAGCGACAATTGAGCATGCGGGCACGCTATACATACTGAGCTAGTAGCTAGCAAAGACCTTGGTGAGCATGAGCTAGTAGCTAGCAGCAATTGAGCATGCAGCTCGCTATACATACATCGCCTAGTAGCTAGCAAGACCGAATGAGCATGATCTAGTAGCTAGCAGCAATTGAGCATGTAGGCCTGCTATTCATACATCAGCTAGTAGCTAGCAGCAATTGAGCATGCAGGCCTGCTATAAAGAAAAGAAAAGGTAAAATGTTCACTCTAAATGGTTGGAAATTACCATGCTAATCAGTGATATATATATATATATATATACATGTTTTTTTAAAAACTTGCTATACATACATGATACATGTTTAGAGCTATTACAGTTGTACAACAAATACAATTGTATTTATCAATCACACACATTAGAATTATGTAACAAATACATCTCTACTTTCACATATTACATGTATTTGTTACATCTCTACTTTCACATATAAATACATGTATTACAGTAGGAACTATGCTAGTTATTAGTTTCTTAATTCGTTGTTCTACACCCTACTAGCTAGCTCAACCCTATAGAACTTAAATCTAGGACGCGGGAGGGCGGCACGTAGCATGGGAGGAGGTCCGGCGGCACGGGAGGGTGGCCAGCAGCGCGTGGCGTGGGAGCCGAGAGGTGTGCACCCCCATCATGTAATTTCTAGCTCCGCCACTGGTCCAACATGAGCCCGGAATGCTACCAAACTAACATTAAACAATTCTAAGCCAAAACATTCTACCAAATTTCGGCGGAACCTCCCCCATAAAGGTAGCTACTAGGAGGTTCTAACATTTGAGTAAAACATATATAAATAACCCAACATCCAGAATCATCAATAGGCATTCAAATCAGGTAGGCAACTAGCATATCCAAAGGTATCCAAAAGACACTACTCATCATTATTACACTTAATCCAATGCATGAAGCATAATCATAATCAATCCTTATGCAGTTTACTCATTTATTAAGGTACGAACTAAAAAATTTATCAACTTTAAAGGTGGATGGCAGTGTGTGAATCCAATTCAAGTCTATCCCTCCCATGCATGCCGTTCTTGCAAAAGGTACCTAAAACACAACAAAAGCAATGGTGAGCCAAATGACTCAGCAACTACCAATAATGAAACATTAAACTCACATTTACAACATCAACATTTGATTCCAATACTTTACTCGAAAATATATCTCATGATGTATGAATGTAAATATGCAATGCAACTTTTCTCTTTCACTCTTTTTCGCATTTCACCGGTAATGCGAGATATGTGACCGTCGCCGCATACCATGCCTGTGCTCGCAAGTGCAGAGACCAATTGCCCAATACTCTACAAGTAAAGGGGACCACAAGCCCACACTTCGCAAGTGTGGGGACCTCAAGCCCGTCAAATAGATGACGGGTATCTCAACAAATGCTTGGTCACCATGTGACCAAGTCTTTATTTTGTCAACATGATGCATATGCACAAATCATGAATCATCATAATCATACCTCCTCAGCAACATCACCTATGAATTTAACTCATTCATACTTCTATCATTCATGTTCATAGACATTCATACACTCAAGCAACCATGCATAATACATATTTCCACAACATTAATAATCATGATCAACAACATCTATAACACTATAGCATCCATAGATATCACATTTATTCACAATACTAACAAACAAGTACTTGCCTTAACCTCGTGAGATCGGAGGATGTGAAGAGGGTGCTGCTTCTGGGACCACTCCTCCACCTAAAATGCATTTAAAAGCTTACTAAGACAACACTAATGGACTAAAAAAACTATATAAGAAAACACGAACTAGCAAAAGCTTGTAACGCGATCCCAACTCCAATTTCCTAAATGCTGATCTGTCCCCTCTGGAAACAGCCGTGTTCTAAAATTCGTATCTTTTAATAAGGAGTCCAAATGAGGTGTTCTTGGACTTCATTGAAAGGTTATCGAGTTCCCCAACTAAACCTAGTTGGTGGGCCTTCCTGATTCGGCCATATAATATCCTTTTTATACTGATTAACAAAACATCGATTTCACATCAGGTTCTCTTGACAGTGCACTAAAACTATCATAACTTTCAGCTCGTTTGTCCAAACTTCACGTTTTTTGGCTTACCTGAATGCTATGACAATTATCTACAACTTTCGTTATACTGAGATCCTCTAATGTTCCCTTTAACTGTTCGCTCAAGTCAGATTACTAAAACCTGTCGAGTATTGGTAGATTCGCAGAACAGCCACGCTAATAAATTCATAACTTCTGCTACAGAGGTCCAAATAATGCGATCTAGCACTTCATAGAAAGCTATTGACATCCTCTACAAAACTCTAGGAGATGTCAAGAACTGAATCTGCCCGTAACTATATCAAAACGTCGGTCTAACACGAACTGTCCTGAGCAGACCTAATTACCGACATAGATCAATTAAGCCGTAATGCATCTAAACAAGGGGAAAATTGAGGTTACCTTTGACGAACCACTGTAGACCACGATGCAGCCCGCGAACCTTCCCCCCCCTCTTCTTCTTCTCCTCTCTCCCTTTTCTTTTCTTCTTCTTCCTTCCTCTCCTCCCTTTCTCCTCTTGGCATAGTAGTAGGGGGGTGCTACAGTTTAGTGCTACACTACCAGGGGAGCAGTCTGTAGCAACTAGGGTTTCTCCCCTCCTTTTATTGGTGGCCG
The DNA here is from genome assembly GCA_036346255.1 of Ampelocalamus luodianensis. NCBI lineage: Eukaryota > Viridiplantae > Streptophyta > Magnoliopsida > Poales > Poaceae > Ampelocalamus > Ampelocalamus luodianensis. The sequence continues at coordinate 38,216,042 of CM070628.1, read as the reverse complement.
GCCCCACATGGGCCTCCTGGGCCAAGGTCCAAGGCCCAGGTTACCAAAAAACTGCAAAAACCCCTATCTAATTGCTGCTAAATATATTTTATATTTGGTCCTTCTTCAAATTCACATAATCTCTCCCGAATACTCTTTCGAATATTCTCAATTACTTTTGGGGTATTACAACTTTATCCAACCGGAATATTTGGTGGTCATTCTTTTCCTTTTGAGAGTGTACCCAATTGTCTAGTATAACTAGCTGAATGCCCGTGCGTTGGTATGGAAGAAAAAAATATCATATTACATTACATGCTCTAAACCTCTAATTGATTACATGCTCTAAACGTCCAATTGATTTGTTGTTAAATTCATGTGAATAAGGTGCAGCTCAAGTTCCTAAGATGATATAAATCACATGTTTGGAACACGACGTTTGAATAAAAATAAGTCGAGTACAATGCGATATGTACAAAAAAAACATTGAATTGGGTTAGTAAAGAAGTCAAACGTGTACATATAAGCATAATGCAAGCGATTAGCCAACAAAAGGAGGCAATAGATTGAAGAATCAAGGATACAAGTTTTGACAACAAACCTGTTGCATGCTCTAGGAATCCATTTAACGTTGAATCACTCACGTATACTTATGCGGAAGATGAAATGGTCGCCTCAGTGACTCGATGTATACAACTACGTCGACGAGGGCACGACTTCGGTAACACCCCAAAATTGTGACTTCCAATTTCCAAAGCTAAAAATACGAAATTTTTAAAACTTTTTGATACGAGTCGGCGATGTTCGAGTTTTTTAGTGTTATTTGAAACCTCAACCCAAAAACAGAAAACCAATTTCAAGCTGAGTTTAAAAAGAAAAGAAAAAGAAAATAAATTGAAACATCAGAAGTGTGGCCTAAGTTGAAACCACTCGGGCCATCACTACTTCTTTTTCTTTTTCTTCATTCTTATCTTTTCTCTTCTCTTTCTTTCCTTTCTCCATTCTTTCCCTTATTGTTCCTCATCCTGGCTTTCCTCCCTAGCCCACCCACAGCCTTTGCTTCCTCCTCCTCTGCTCTTCCACGCCAGCACTATAGTACCATCCCACGCCCATGCCGCCACCCATGCCTACTCCCACGTCACTGTAATACTTGGAAGTGTGAGAAGTCAATATTCGGGATAAATTAATTTAATCGGTAGCGATTAATTTTATTCGGGGGAATGTTTTATGTCAAATCTTGTTTAGAGAAGGGGATTGCTGGTTTTTTCTCGGCAACCTGGGCCTGGGCTGTGGCCCAGGTGGGCTAGCCGGACCTCCTCAGGGGAGGCACCATGGGCCAAAGCCCATGCGCCCCCACACCCCCTAAACCCAAGCCGGCCACTTCTTTCCCCTCTCCCTTCCCCCTTGACCGCCACTTTCCTCCCCCCTCCTCTCTTGGCCGCACCACCCTGCAGCCCCAAAGTGATCTCCATCCTCCATTGGTGGCAGCCGGCCCTTTCCTCTTCATTGGTGGCAGCATCCTCTCCCTCCTCCCTTGGTGCAGCCGGCCAAATCAATGGAGAGCCCGGAGGCCGTCGACCTTTGGTGTCTCGTGCAAGTATCGGTGTCTCGCGCATCTCCTAGGGTAACAAGTGCTGAACCTCATAGTTTGATTAGTGGTAGAGGTGTTTTGGTTCAGTTTTGGTTAGAACGTATTGCTGCGAGCATAAATTCGGTTCTGTCCAGATTGTTGCATGGACTTTTTCGTGTTGTTAGAGGCCGAATCTGAGATGTTCGTCTCCTGGAGTTATGTAGGTCTTGTTCTTAGCTTTCGGTGGCCAAGATCACTTCATTCCGACTTTCGAGTCAAAGGTTATGATAGATTTAATATCTGCTGTTCAGAATTGTGACGAGAATTACCTTTGAGTTGTCTTTTAAAATAGGGTATGTTAATGGACGAATCAGGTTTCATCCCAACTAGGTTATGGTAGAGGATTCGATAATCTTTATAGATTGTTAAAGAACATCCAATTTGGAGTTGTACAACAAAAGTTATGGATATTTTATTTTAGCCGATATTTCTGTCTAGTAATTCAGTCAACAGATTTGAGCCGTGGGCCAAATTTTGTTAGAGGCAAAATCTGAACTTTTGCCCAACTAGACTTTAGTAGGTTTTGTTCTTAGATTTTCAGATTGTTAAAGAAAACCAATTTTGGTTTAGTCAATAAAAAGTTATGTCCGATACCGTGCTGCTGTCCAGGCTTGTTAGACAGATCTGGAGAGTTTCTGTTCCGCTGTTTCATTTATCTGTTAGTAAATTAAATTGGCCGAATTGGCTTACCTTGTCAACTAGAGTATTCTAGATATGTCAGTTAAGAATCCATAGAAATTGGTCTCACCACATTCCGAGTCCCATACCAATAGATATGATTTTTACCGTTCTGCTGTCCAGTTTCGGGTTGTGCCTGAGTAGTCTGTTTTCAGATTAGAGCTAATTAGTTAATTGTGGACTGTCGGGAAGTCGTTGTAGAACGTTAATGGAAGCGCTATGTTATATGTTGTATTTATTTCGAGTACTTACTTATGTAGGCAGAGAGGCTTCGGTTTAGGGACATCCTCTTTACCTACTACCATAGATTAGCGGAAGGCAAGTACCTTGCCACCTTTATTGATTGTGATTGGTGAATGTTTTTATGATCTTGTTGTGATTCCATATAATACATGAGAAGGTGGATTGTTTATGTTTTGATATATGTGTTATATCCATATTTAGATATCATGTCTTTCAATATTCTCAATCCATGTTATACATTCATTTTGCATGTTTCATCCACGAGAGTGGATTTCAAGTCCCACCATTCCAATGTGGGCAATGTTGGACATTGTCATGTCCCGTCCACGGGAGTGGATTTGAAAGACCCATCAATTCCAGGATGGGCATGTAAGACCCATTAATTCCAGAATGGGCAATTTTGGACACCCGTATGAAACGTTCTTCATACGGGAAGTGGATCCCTGCATTTTTGTTAAGATGCGGGCTTAAGTGTACACCGACGGGTGTGTCACTAGCTATACCCCAGATAGGCATGTGTGCAGTCCATCCTTGATTACATTCATTCATTTCATGTTTTTCTTAAAGTGCTCATTCGATGCAATATTCGCATTCTTAAATGGTGATGTCTGTTTGTATATGTGTTCTGTCTCTTTCATCAGACTCGCTGAGTCGTGGACTCACTCTTGCGTTGTTTGTTTATTTTAGGTAACCCCTGATGTTGGCTCACTTGGGAGGGAGTAGACACGCACTACTTGTTCACATCATCCAATTCATGTTCAAGATTAAATTTAGTTCTATCTTACATTCGTTAATGATGAACTGTAATAATAAATTTATAATTGGTGAAGGAAGGATACCTTCTCCACATTGATGTTGAATTATTACTGCATGTGAATTTTCATTATCAATGAACTGAAATAAATAGATTAGATGGTGAAGGAAGGATACCTTCATCATGTCTTGGTTGTTTTTGATACTAGCATTAGTTGATTTTATTCAAATTCTTCCGCATTATGGATGTATGTTAGATGTTTTAGGTGACATCTTGGCTTCCGAATAGCCAGGGTGTTACATTGGATGTATGTTAGATGTTTTAGGTGACATCTTGGCTTCCGAATAGCCAGGGTGTTACAGTTGGTATCAGAGCGGGCTTTAGGTCCGTGGTAATTAAGTTATTAAATTGACACACTTGTACGTGAGGTGGGGTTGAAATTACATTGCTCCGCATTATCTGTTGTTGTGTTTCATTTGTTGAGCAATTGTTGAATTGCTTCCGTACTATTATTCTTGTTGTTAATCTATGATTTGCTATGATATTCTATATCTATGAACCAATACTATGATGGTCATGAGATGATCCTATATGTATTCATAATTGAGTATGTTGGTGAAGCGCCTTGTTAACGGATGATAAGAAGTGGAGGTCGTGGTTGTTACTTTGGGATTCACCAGGTTACACCACTATTCGCAATACGTGGTTAGAGGAATAGTTACCCCGAGTACCAAAGTTAGAAGTGTTGAGCGTGAGTTGCTTTAGAAAGTTGTTCTCTTCTTGGATTTTTGAATTTTGTTCAATTCTTATCCTGTGGAGGTTGATGGACTTTTCTTGAGTTTTGCTTACATTTCAACCGACGAGTTTTCATCAGTCATTCTTGGCTTTAAAATATGAATACTTGTTCTCCTGACTGCTGGTCTATTGTTGTTCTTGTGTGAACGTCGGTTATTAGCAAGATTAAACTTTTCATGGGAGTTATACACTTATTGTTGGGAAATATGACTCCTTTATTCGATTGGTATTTCAGATACTACAAGTTTCTGTTGCAAGTGCTTTAACATGTGAAAGCTTTGACTCTATGTATTTCTTTTGGATTACTTCGAGCGTTGAGGTTTGAAGTCTCTCTTTTGCTGAAGTAAGGTGCTAGAATCCTTTGTGATGTCTTGCCATGCTTAAAATGAGAAGTTATAACTAAACGAATAAATTTTTACAATATGAATTACCAAGTCGGGTTATTAGCATGGTGCAAATCAATTATTCTTAACTACCATCCATGAAAGTGAAATTTATTGATTTGAAATGTCCTTGTATTTGATACATGGTGTATGTTAAATAAAGATTGTCCATATCCATTCAGAACCTATAGATCTTACATAAGAGCTAGATTTATCTATTTCTGGTATGCTAAAATTGTTGAAACTTGTATAAAGTACCGATGGGTGTCGTGTATCGATTCATGAAACCTTGTTTATAGAAAATTATGTTAGTGAATCTTTAATCATGTTTTGAAATGATTTCTGAACAAAGGTGAAATGTGAATCTATGTTTATATATGGTTATGTGATTGCAAATGGATTTAGTACCGTATATACACACATGGTTAGTACAATCATCAATTGTAAATGAGCGCTGAAGAAGGTGTTGAGCAACACCAACAGTTGAGTAGATGAATTTCATAAGTAGTCTGTGATAGCGTGCCTTGTAAAATTGTTATTGCTTAGCATAATCTTGTTATAATAAATTTGTTCAACCTTGTGGTTTGTGTTCCCTTTGGGAAGTTTTAGGATGGAGTATTAAAGTTTGATGATTCTTGGTACTAGTATATGTTGTCGACGTTATTAAATCGTCAAAATGTGAGATTGAGGTTACTACTCGTAGTAATTTGATCACCCATGGTGATATTTCCTAAATGATCAAATTTCAAGTTTGTATTCATGATCTTTTGGGGGTTCAGGCTTTATGTGGTAAATGAAGTTATCGACTAACGATATGTTGCAAAGTTATAATGGTTCTTCAGTGATGCAATTGCTTCGATTTTGAATACTTATTTGTTCTTATCTGTTAAGGTTTGATACTCTCTTCTTGTGAGGCTTATGAGTTCAACTATGGACTCCACTTATGTTCTCTGAATTCATTGCTTAATTGGTTTTTCCTTGGTCCCGTGTTCAGTGCGAGTGGTAGATGGGCTTTCTAGTTGGTGAAAGTCGTTTCCATTTGTCTCTTCTTTTGAGAAAGAATCAACCCATTCTTTTCACGTGGGTCTTTCGAAGTGTTTTCTAATTGTTGTTGTGAAATTGATGTTAATACCCATAGTAATTTGATCGCCTTTGGTGATATCGCTCGATGAGAATATTTCGTTTAGCTTTGTGATATTTTCTTTGAGCTATTGAATCATCTAGTAGCTGAAATTATTTTAAATAAATTAAGGTATTGGATTGTCCTGTTGCTTCTTAAGAGATTTGTGTGGTTTAACTCTAAAGGCTCTTTGGTTTGAGTTGACAACGTGAGGTTGCAATCAAAGAAGTTATGTTGGTTCGTTTAAGAGGAGAATAATCTACTTGCTTTTCATGAAATCCCGTAATTGGAAATGTTTCGAGTTTGGTGGCTGAGATTATTTGGATCTCATGTTTCTTGTGTAGTTGAACTGTTCTGAACAAATATGACGTATTGAAGAATTTTTATTGGTTCTTATTTAGTCCTTGTGGTTTGGACTAAAGACTCTATCTTATTCGTTGTGGCAAAGCGATGTTAGTCAAAGAATTAATTTCAGTGTTAAAGGAAAGAGTGCAGTAGGAATATTTGAGAATTTGAGTCAAGTTTTGTAACTTGTGGTTATTTGAATTGTTCATAAACTTTTTGCTCTTTTCACTCAAGAGTTGTCGAGTTTCAATCGCAATGTCATTTTCTTATTAGTGGTTACTTTCTATTCCCTTTTCGAGGGATGCGTGCCCTCCGCTGTGAACTCAACTTTCGTTTTCCCAGATCTTCATTACCAGATTATTTCTTTGGTTTTGTGCTCACTGTGAGCAGTAACATTTTCCTGTGTGGTGAAATTTGTCCTTATTCGCCTCTTTCTTTTGAGAAATGATCAACAGTTTTATGTTGCAAAGTTTTACAAAGCGTAAGTTGTCATTTGTTTGGTGGTGGTTAAGTGATTGTAGGGGTGAGATTTTGCTACCAAGCTATTGGGGAAGTAATAGAAGATGAATTAGTTTTGACCTGAACCTCTTGGAGGGAAGTTGATTGAGATGAAATGTTTGGCTTCGAAGAAAAACTGTATAGTGTTCGTCTAAGTAGAACCTATGGCATAGTGTAGTTTTAGAACTTTGGTTCATGTTGAAATGTTGGGGCTTATCAAATGTATGGAAACGTTAATCAATTTTATAGAGTAACACGGTTGGAAAGTATCGCGATGTTGTGTGAGTGATTACTGATGATGTCAATGAGTGAGTATGTCGGAATTGTGGGGATCATAGAGATTTAATCCGATGATTTCACTATTTGTTATAAGAGGAATTCGTTGTAGAGGTCTCGGAGGTTAAATTTGGGCTTTCCATTTTCATGCTAGACTTTTGGTCGCCCAAAGATTGGAATGATTGGCGATAGAACCCTTCTGATGTAGTTCATGAGCGGGTGTACTGAGGATTCTGATGTGTTATTCTTGAAAGTTGGAGGTGATGAGATTGCATGGGTTTTTGAGGTGCTTTGGTGCCTTCTATCAAATTAATGTCATCAGTTGAAGGAGTTGTCTAGAGTGTTCACTGGAATCAATAGAGTCTCTCTACAAAGGTGTGGATGATGTATTTCGGTTTAAGCCTAATTTGAGGATGTTAAATTAAGATGTTTGAGACCGTGTGGTATGCGATGAATTCGAATTCCAAGGTTTGAGAGAAAGAGTTTGACTCGATTCTGGTATGTGTGGTTTTTTTCGGTTCAGGAAGAATAAAGGAAGTTTTGATTTGGGCATTTAAAATGATTCCTCATTTGGTTTTCGTGATGTTTATTCGCAAACTGCCACTTGGAAAGTGGAAAGGTTTTCGTGATGAAATTCTGGTTTCTGGATTTTACTCTTCAGTACCCAGTTGGTAACGTATATTTGTGATGTGAATTTTTCTTATTCAGATGTGTTTTGCGGGTAAAAGAGTTTGCTTAAAAAGGATTCGATTGTATGTTTCTGGTTAAAGGAGGTGATCCTTGCTTTAGTGAAGAATTTAGTTGAGACATGGAACACGAGTTCCATGTTCTATGTGCTTGCTATGTGGTTCAGTATCTTTGGGAAGTTTAACCCAAGATGCATTGGGTTGTTTTCGCTAGTTGGCATATCGCCAGGACTGTCTCGAGTCCGTGCGCGGAGTACGTAATGTCTTGTATGTTCTCGTGTCGAGTGAGATCTTGCCTTCGAGTTTCGTGTGCGTGAACTTTAGCCGGTGTGGATCACAATGGGTACGTGGTTACCGTTGTTCGTTCTCAGTCGTGGTTGTTCTTTCGCTTAAGTGTGTTTAGATTCGTAGTCTAATCCTGTTAAGGGGGGTAGAATGTAATACTCCGGAAGTGTGAGAAGTCAATATTCGGGATAAATTAATTTAATCGGTAGCGATTAATTTTATTCGGGAATGTTTTATGTCAAATCTTGTTTAGAGAAGGGATTGCTGGATTTTCTCGCAACTGGGCTCGGGCGTGGCCTGTGGGCCGGCTGGACCTCCTCAGGGGAGGCACCATGGGCCAAAGCCCATGCGCCCCACACCCCTAAACCCTAGCCGCCACTTCTTTCCCTCTCCCTTCCCCTTAGCCGCCACTTTCCTCCCCTCCTCTCTTGGCAGCACCACCCCGCAGCCCCAAAGTGATCTCCATCCTCCATTGGTGGCAGCCGGCCCTTTCCTCTTCATTGGTGGCAGATCCTCTCCTCCTCCTTGGTGCAACGGCCAAATCAATGGAGAGCCCGGAGGCCGTCGACCTTTGGTGTCTCGTGCAAGTATCGGTGTCTCGCGCATCTCCTAGGGTAACAAGTGCTGAACCTCATAGTTTGATTAGTGGTAGAGGTGTTTTGGTTCAGTTTTGGTTAGAACGTATTGCTGCGAGCATAAATTCGGTTCTGTCCAGATTGTTGCATGGACTTTTTCGTGTTGTTAGAGGCCGAATCGGAGATGTTCGTCTCCTGGAGTTATGTAGGTCTTGTTCTTAGCTTTCGGTGGCCGCCAAGATCACTTCATTCCGACTTTCGAGTCAAAAGTTATGATAGATTTAATATCTGCTGTTCAGAATTGTGACGAGAATTACCTTTTGAGTTGTCTTTTAAAATAGGGGTATGTTAATGGACGAATCAGGGTTTCATCCCAACTAGGTTATGGTAGAGGATTCGATAATCTTTATAGATTGTTAAAGAACATCCAATTTGGAGTTGTACAACAAAAGTTATGGATATTTTATTTTAGCCGATATTTCTGTCTAGTAATTCAGTCAACAGATTTGAGCCGTGGGCCAAATTTTGTTAGAGGCAAAATCTGAACTTTTGCCCAACTAGACTTTAGTAGGTTTTGTTCTTAGATTTTCAGATTGTTAAAGAAAACCTGTAACACCCCAGCCTGACAAGGACAAGGGCCTGGAATGCTACTAAACTAACACTATAACCATTTTAACATTGATACAATTCTCTAAAATCCGACAGAACCTCCTTTGTTTAGTTACTAAACCGGAGATCCCAACTTTTAAATGTAACATAGTTAAATAATCCAACATCCAGCATAATCAAGAGACCACCAAAACTATGCTAATCAACACTATATCATCCATAGCATGCTAAACAACTACAAGAATAAATAAAAGGACATCCATGATCCTCTAATCAACTCTATTACAAGTTATTCCAAGCGAGGAGTAATCATAAAGAATTCTTTAAGCAAGTTTCTCATCTACTAAATTATCATTCTATCAATTCAAATGTGTGTAGTTCGTGCCATTGTGCAACCACTCTAAGTCTTACTCCCTCCCATGCATGCCGTTCTTGTAAAGTGGTACCTAAAAACACAACAACAGCAAGAGTGAGCCCAAAGACTCAGCAAGTGCAATAAATGGCAATAATAACATAAACAACTGTAATCATCAACATCCATCTACAATCTCTATTATAAACATGTCATATGCTCATGCTATGCAAGAAGCTCAAGTGCACTTTCTCTTTCTCTTTATCTTTTGCATTTTACCGGTAATGCAAAGTATGCAACCGTCGCTGCATACCCATGCCTGTGCTCACAAGCGCAGGGACCAATTGCCCGATACTCCGCAAGTAAAGGGGACCTCAAGCCCACACTCCACAAGTGTGGGGACCATAAGCCCATCGTTTTCATGATGGGGACCTCTTTTCAATGCCCACATTCCACGAATGTGGGGACCTCAAGCCCGTCATCCACATGACGGGGACCTCGAATATGCATAGTCATATGATAGCATGATGCACATGAACAAAACTTTAAACCATCATAAATTTGTATTCACAACGTCATACATGAATAAACTTATCCATACTTCTAGCATTCATCATCGTTGACATTCATAGCATTCTAGCATCCATGAATAGCACATATATTCATAATACTAGCAAACATGAACAATCACTCATGAATAACAATTAATCATAGACTTCATAACTTTCAAACATCCATGAATAACACGTAACTCATATCACTAGAAACCATGAACATTACCAATCATACCACCATAACAATCATGACAACACAAATTCTATAAGTATTTAACAAAGAATGTCATTCAATAATTCCAATTATATCCATCATTATACTTGCCTTAACCGCGAGAGAACGAGGGATGTGCGAAGGTACTGCCTCGGGATCAATCCATCACCTGAATATATTTATAAGGCGCACTAAGACATTCATACTGGACCAAAAGCATAAATAATAGCATAACCGAACTCGCTATACTCTCAAGCGCATTTCCCAATTCCAACTCCTATAGATCGATATGTCCCCTCTGTGGACAACCAACTTCTAAAATTCGTATCTTTTAGCACAGGAGTCCAAATGAGGTGTTCTTAGACTTCATTGAAAGGTTATCAATTTCTCTAACTAAACCTAGTTGGTGGACATCTCAAATTCTGTATGTAAATGACTCTAATAGATCAATGAACAACATCTGTCCAGATCTGTCTAACACGCCTGGACAGCAGCACGGTAACGGACATAACTTTTGATTGGCTGAACCAAAATTAGTGTTCTTTAACAATATGAAAAGCTAAGAACAAAACCTACCAAAGTCTAGTTGGGCAAAATTTCAGATTTTGCCTCTAACAAAATTTGGCCCACGGCTCAAATCTGTTGGCAGAATTAACAGACAGAAATATTGGCTGAAATAAAATATCCATAACTTTTGTTCTACAACTCCAAATTGGACGTTCTTTATCAATCTCGAAAGCTTATAAAATTCTCTACAATAACCTAGTTTGTATGACATTCATATTTTGCCTTTAACAAAAATTGGCACACGGGTCAAAACTAATGATAGAAACTTACATACAATCTGGACAGCCACATTGAAATGTACATAACTTTGGAACCGTAACTCGGAATTAAGTGATCTTTACGCCCACTGAAAGCTAAGAACGAACCCCACATAACTCTAGGAGATGGGATCCTCTGATTCGGCTTCTAAGATCACGAAAACAGCCGCGCAAACTACTGGACAGAACACGATCTATTAAACCGACGAAAATCGATCTACCAAACGGCATCAACCGCAACTACCACGCATCAACCAACGAAGAACACACGACGTTACCCTTGTAGAATCGCAGAAATATGAAGAAATCTCCCCGCGAAGACAAACTCCTCTTCTTTCTTCACTTGATCGGCAGCAGAGAGCACCGACGGCGAGGAAGGGAGGCACCAACGGAGGGGGGGCTGCTTGGCGAGGGGAGGGTGATGCACTGTAGCAACGCGATTACTGTAGCACGGCGGTGGCTACTGTAGCACGGGTTGATACTGTAGCAGTTTTAGGGTTTTCCCCCCTTTTGGGCCTTGGTGCTGTGGGCCAAAAGCCCATAGCCCAGGTTTTGAAGAAATTTCAGAAAAAAACCCTTTAACTATTTTTGTTTTCTCTCTAACATGTTTCGAGTAATACACCCTCTAAACTTCATTAAATCTATTTCCTAATTGGTTCTTCTCCTAAATTATTTTTCTCACTTAAATAAATTTGGGGTATTACATTCTACCTCTTAAACGGAATTCGTCCCAATTCTAAACCACTTACGCCAATGTAATCACAGCTAAAACCTTATAATATTTTCACGCACTCTGTAAATAATATCTCGATATCACCGCACATGCGAGACTCTAATTCCCAAGAGGCCTCACACTCGGATGTTGAGACCACAACAAAATGACGTATAACGACGCTCGTCATAACACTCAACCCGAAATTCCAAGTACACTCATTAAAAGAGAATCAAGGTAAGATCCTACTCGATGGTCCAAGACGTTAACAAATATTCAAACTCGGATCTCCTAGGTACTCACTCGGCACGAACATACCAAAAGTTGCGTTCACCGCGTAGGGACCAAACGGTCTTGGCGATACGCCCACTAGCTTAAAAACAACCCAATGAACCTTGGGCTAACTCTCCTCATTGGTACCGAACCACACAACATGCACATAATACGCGGAACTTTTATTCCACCTCTCAATCGAACTCTTCACCGTAACAAGGATTACCTCCTTTAACCAGAGCACACAACACACTCTCAGAAACAACCTATTTTACCGACAAAACCCATCTGAAAAATGAAGGATTCACATCGCAACCACAAAATGGAAACTTCACACCAAAGGGTCAAATTCAAAAGCAAAATTCATCATGAAATCCTTCCACTTTCCAAGTAGGTAGTTTACAAACGAACACCACACAAGCCTAAAGAGAAACCACTTAAATACCCAAATCAAACACTTCCTTTATTCTTTCCGAATCGATAAGAACCGCACATCAATCATAAAGTCAAACTTTAATTTCAAAGACATCCGTCATCAACACATAGTTCAAACATGAATCAAGAGAGCGTTTCACTACTGAGAAACATTTTTTTTCTCAATTTCCTTTTAGAAATAAAATTTCTCTTGAATTATGGAATTTCATTTTATCCATATCACACTAACTTATTTCTCTTAAATTGACAACCTCAACGCCATGCTCAAACTGATACATCATCTACAACTTTGTAGAGAGGCTCTCTTGACTCGCAACATACTTTAGTCAACTCTTGTACTCGACGGAATTACCTTGACAGATGACTCCCAATACATATCAAAATAAATCTCACACACAATCACATCACCTCCATCATTTAAGAATAAACAACTGGAATCCTCAAGACACACATTCATATACTTCATCAAAGGTTCTTTCAATGATCATCCCACTCTTGAATCCACCCTTATTCTGCTACCTCTACACACAATCATTGGGCGACCAACATTCTAGCATAAAAATGCAAAACCCAATTTTTAACCTCCAAGACCCTACAACAAACGCCTCATATAGAAGATAGGAAAATCTCATATTAAATCCCTAAAATTATCACAATCCAATCATACCCGCAATAACATCAATATGGAAACATTTTCTAACCCAATTATCTTTATAAAGAGTCTAACTTCCAAAGAGTTACTCATTGACGCCAAATCATACCCGACGATAATCCATCAAGCTCGCTATCTCCATAATCGCTTAACGATTAGATTACTTCGCTAATCTTACTCTCATTACAACACACCATCATATTTCATCTCGCACAACCGCAAGGTACACAATCGCGACGCCTAATACATTGATCAAGATTTCCATACTTTGGATAATTCTATGTTCCATTGAAATGAACAAAATAACTTGGACCACGCCGCTATATATTCTACTAGTTGTAACAATGCAATCGTTTAACCTTCAAAGACAATCTTCTAATGAGATAAATTTCTCTCAAAGAAGTATATTACTAAATTATTTCATCCTCCAATACTCATCGAATAACTTCTAACCCAAAGTTTCACAACTACAATTATTAAGCACATCAAAAGACTCGGTGAACGAATAGGTTGACTCTTTCTCAAAAGAAAGAGCGAAAGGAATCAATTTTCATCAACTAGGAAAACATGTGCCACCCGTATTGATCATCGGACTAAGGAAATAGTCACTTAGGCAAAGTACTTAAAACATAAGGAAAGTCAACGCCTAGGGCTCAAGTCCTACTAAAAGTGAATTCCAAACCACAAATGAGAAGAAGGTAATGCCCTTTGAAAATTGATAAACTCTTATGGAACAATCGCATAAGGTTTAAGCACACTCAAATAAATCATGAGTTGCGAAACGACTTAAATCTCAAATACTTATACATCACTCCTTCTTTTAACAAGGAAAGTTATTTTCTATGATTACTACATCACTTTGCCACCTAAACAAGATAAGCTCTTAAAACCCAAATTACAGGAACCACTTAAGAACCAATAAAATCTTTCATCATAACACTTTGCTCAAACAACCTCAATCACCACATAACGCAAGAGGTCCACTCGATCACAAACGCAAAACTCAAAACACGCTCATCGAATCAAAATTACGAAAGACGATCAAATTACTTTATTTTTCTAAAAGAATCATCACCACACACACAAGTCACAATCTCTAGTGTAATTTTACTAACATCAAGATTGATACACTCGAACACGAATTTTTTTATCATCGACTATTCCATTAGAAAGCCCCAAAGTTTCACTATATTGTTCCATACTACATTTTCATCCCATCTTTAAAACGAGTATACCAAAACCATATAACCTCACTACATCAACCTCTTAAGTTTAGAAGGGGTCTACTACACAATTGAAAAGGTCCTACCAACACCCTTTCATCAAAGGAATGCTTTTATATGATAGTTCTACCATAATGTAAACATTGTTCATCCATTAAATCCCATCAATTTATCTCTTAGTGATGCTCATCACCAGACATTAATAGACATTATTTGCGCTAGCAATTACTTATAATCACTAAGTATCCACAAAAAGGTTACTCCAAGATTAGTACCCACTAAGACAAAAATCTAACTCCTTTTGAACTTAACAATCCTATAAGGTTAGATGAAACCATTGAGACACGTTAATCCAATTTACCAAAGAAGTTTACCAGATGTATCACTCTTAGTCATTGACTCAATTTCATCAACGTTCTATACCTCTTATTAACTCTATTGATTACAACTAGGTATAACCATACTCTTAATCACAGCTCCTCAAGAACTACTACAAGACACTTTCAAATTAATCACTTTCCTTTCAAGGATCTTTGTTAGGATCGATCATGCACACATCGCCGATCTAACATATTGACCCATATCATATCCATTAATTTCTTTGGTATAACCTCTCACTTAACCAAGACAACACAACACTAAAAGGTTTAACATCTTCTTTCATAAAAGAAATCCATTAATCTTCAACACTCAAAATACCCAAGAGAGATATATTGAGTCAAAACCTCACGTTCTAAAGGACTTGCAAAAGAAAGCTTTCATTAACCAAAACATCACATGAATAAGTGGGTCAAGTTTTTTCCAATAAGAAAGACAAACTCCAACACGAAGGTCAAACTTAACCAAGTTTACACCACCGCAAGAATAACCCATCGGTTGGGAAAGCAACGATTTCTTTACGGGACAAATTAAGCCAATAGAAGAATAAATTCAAAGCAACCCTCAACCGGGATGAACTAAAAGCCCAAGGAAAACTCATCAATCACCACAAGATAAGAGTTGACCAAATCAAATTTCAAGGAGAGAACAACTCTTCTAAAAATACTCGCTATCAACGCCTGTACTACGATCTCCGGTGTGTACACTTCGCTATTCCTATACCACGAACGGTGGTGTAACTCGTATAGCCCAGATCACAACCACTACCTCCACCTCTCAACATGGGTTATCCCACACATAATAATCACAATCAATTAATGAGCAATAAAACTCAATTCATATCAGCAATCAACACTATGATAAAGCGGAAACATAAATGCAATGCTATGCCCATTCCCATCCTACTGTGCTTAGTGTGTCAAAATTAATATTTCATGAACCACGGACCTACTGCCTCGCTCGATACTAATCAGAACACCTGTACTGACAAGGGCCTGAATGCTACTAAACTAACACTATAACCATTTTAACATTGATACAATTCTCTAAAATCCATGTAACCTCCTTTGTTTAGTTACTAAACCGAGATCCCAACTTTTAAATGTAACATAGTTAAATAATCCAACATCCAAAGATAATCAAGAGACCACCAAAACTATGCTAATCAACACTATATCATCCATAGCATGCTAAACAACTACAAGAATAAATAAAAGGACATCCATGATCCTCTAATCAACTCTATTACAAGTTATTCCAAGCAGAGGAGTAATCATAAAGAATTCTTTAAGCAAGTTTCTCATCTACTAAATTATCATTCTATCAATTCAAATGTGTAGTTCGTGCCATTGTGCAACCACTCTAAGTCTTACTCCTCCCATGCATGCCGTTCTTGTAAAGTGGTACCTAAAAACACAACAACAAAGAAGAGTGAGCCCAAAGACTCAGCAAGTGCAATAAATGGCAATAATAACATAAACAATCAGAATCACAACATCCATCTACAATCTCTATTATAAACATGTCATATGCTCATGCTATGCAAGAAGCTCAAGTGCACTTTCTTTCTCTTTATCTTTTGCATTTTACCGGTAATGCAAAGTATGCAACCGCAGCCATTGATACCCATGCCGTGCTCACAAGCGCAGTGACCAACCGTGCCCGATACTCCGCAAGTAAAGGGGACCTCAAGCCCACACTCCACAAGTGTGGGGACCATAAGCCCATCGTTTTCATGATGGGGACCTCTTTCAATGCCCACATTCCACGAATGTGGGACCTCAAGCCCGTCATCCACATGACGGGACCTCGAATATGCATAGTCATATGATAGCATGATGCACATGAACAAAACTTTAAACCATCATAAATTTGTATTCACAACGTCATACATGAATAAACTTATCCATACTTCTAGCATTCATCATCGTTGACATTCATAGCATTCTAGCATCCATGAATAGCACATATATTCATAATACTAGCAAACATGAACAATCACTCATGAATAACAATTAATCATAGACTTCATAACTTTCAAACATCCATGAATAACACGTAACTCATATCACTAGAAACCATGAACATTACCAATCATACCACCATAACAATCATGACAACACAAATTCTATAAGTATTTAACAAAGAATGTCATTCAATAATTCCAATTATATCCATCATTATACTTGCCTTAACCATGAGAGAACGAGGGATGTGCAGAAGGTACTGCCCCCAGGATCAATCCATCACCTGAATATATTTATAAGGCGCACTAAGACATTCATACTGGACCAAAAGCATAAATAATAGCATAACCGAACTCGCTATACTCTCAAGCGCATTTCCCAATTCCAACTCCTATAGATCGATATGTCCCCTCCTGTGGACAACCAACTTCTAAAATTCGTATCTTTTAGCACAGGAGTCCAAATGAGGTGTTCTTAGACTTCATTGAAAGGTTATCAATTTCTCTAACTAAACCTAGTTGGTGGACATCTCAAATTCTGTATGTAAATGACTCTAATAGATCAATGAACAACATCTGTCCAGATCTGTCTAACACGTCTGGACAGCAGCACGGTAACGGACATAACTTTTGATTGGCTGAACCAAAATTAGTGTTCTTTAACAATATGAAAAGCTAAGAACAAAACCTACCAAAGTCTAGTTGGGCAAAATTTCAGATTTTGCCTCTAACAAAATTTGGCCCACGGCTCAAATCTGTTGGCAGAATTAACAGACAGAAATATTGGCTGAAATAAAATATCCATAACTTTTGTTCTACAACTCCAAATTGGACGTTCTTTATCAATCTCGAAAGCTTATAAAATTCTCTACAATAACCTAGTTTGTATGACATTCATATTTTGCCTTTAACAAAAATTGGCACACGGGTCAAAACTAATGATAGAAACTTACATACAATCTGGACAGCCACATTGAAATGTACATAACTTTGGAACCGTAACTCGGAATTAAGTGATCTTTACGCCCACTGAAAGCTAAGAACGAACCCCACATAACTCTAGGAGATGGGATCCTCTGATTCGGCTTCTAAGATCACGAAAACAGCCGCGCAAACTACTGGACAGAACACGATCTATTAAACCGACGAAAATCGATCTACCAAACGGCATCAACCGCAACTACCACGCATCAACCAACGAAGAACACACGACGTTACCCTTGTAGAATCGCAGAAATATGAAGAAATCTCCCCGCGAAGACAAACTCCTCTTCTTTCTTCACTTGATCGGCAGAGAGCACCGACGGCGAGGAAGGAGGCACCAACGGAGGGCTGCTTGGCGAGGAGGGTGATGCACAGTAGCAACGCGACATCTGTAGCACGGCGGTGGCTACTGTAGCACGGGTTGATACTGTGAGCAGTTTTAGGTTTTCCCCCTTTTGGGCCTTGGTGCTGTGGGCCAAAAGCCCATAGCCTGTGTTTGAAGAAATTTTAAAAACCCTTTAACTATTTTTGTTTTCTCTCTAACATGTTTCGGAGTAATACACCCCCCTCTAAACTTCTGTTAAATCTATTTCCTAATTGGTTCTTCTCCCTAAATTATTTTTTCTCACTTAAATAAATTTGGGGTATTACAAAACCAATTTTGGTTTAGTCAATAAAAAGTTATGTCCGATACCGTGCTGCTGTCCAGGCTTGTTAGACAGATCTGGACAGTTTCTGTTCCGCTGTTTCATTTATCTGTTAGTAAATTAAATTGGCCGAATTGGCTTACCTTGTCAACTAGTGTATTGTAGATATGTCAGTTAAGAATCCATAGAAATTGGTCTCACCACATTCCGAGTCCCAGACCAATAGATATGATTTTTACCGTTCTGCTGTCCAGTTTCGGGTTGTGCCTGAGTAGTCTGTTTTCAGATTAGAGCTAATTAGTTAATTGTGGACTGTCGGGAAGTCGTTGTAGAACGTTAATGGAAGCGCTATGTTATATGTTGTAGTTATTTCGAGTACTTACTTATGTAGGCAGAGAGGCTTGGTTTAGGGACATCCTCTTTACCTACTACCATAGATAGCCAGCGGAAGGCAAGTACCTTGCCACCTTTATTGATTGTGATTGGTGAATGTTTTTATGATCTTGTGGTGATTCCATATAATACATGAGAAGGTGGATTGTTTATGTTTTGATATATGTGTTATATCCATATTTAGATATCATGTCTTTCAATATTCTCAATCCATGTTATACATTCATTTTGCATGTTTCATCCACGAGAGTGGATTTCAAGTCCCACCATTCCAATGTGGGCAATGTTGGACATTGTCATGTCCTGTCCACGGGAGTGGATTTGAAAGACCCATCAATTCTAGGATGGGCATGTAAGACCCATTAATTCCAGAATGGGCAATTTTGGGCACCCGTATGAAACGTTCTTCATACGGGAAGTGGATCCCTGCATTTTTGTTAAGATGCGGGCTTAAGTGTACACCAACGGGTGTGTCACTAGCTATACCGGTATAGGCATGTGTGCAGTCCATCCTTGATTACATTCTTTCATTTCATGTTTTTCTTAAAGTGCTCATTCGATGCAATATTCGCATTCTTAAATGGTGATGTCCTGTTTGTATATGTGTTCTGTCTCTTTCATCAGATTTGCTGAGTCGTGGACTCACTCTTGCGTTGTTTGTTTATTTTAGGTAATCCCTGATGTTGGCTCACTTGGGAGGGAGTAGACACGCACTACTTGTTCACATCATCCAATTCATGTTCAAGATTAAATTTAGTTCTATCTTACATTCGTTAATGATGAACTGTAATAATAAATTTATAATTGGTGAAGGAAGGATACCTTCTCTACATTGATGTTGAATTATTACTGCATGTGAATTTTCATTATCAATGAACTGAAATAAATAGATTAGATGGTGAAGGAAGGATACCTTCATCATGTCTTGGTTGTTTTTGATACTAGCATTAGTTGATTTTATTCAAATTCTTCCGCATTATGGTTGTATGTTAGATGTTTTAGGTGACATCTTGGCTTCCGAATAGCCAGGGTGTTACATTGGATGTATGTTAGATGTTTTAGGTGACATCTTGGCTTCTGAATAGCCAGGGTGTTACAGTCACGCCCAGGCTATTCACACCCTCGCCCACATGACTACGTCTCCCCACGCGCCATCTCCACGCGTCGCGCATGCCATGCCAGCTCGCCTCACCGCTCAAGCCCACTCTGCGTCGCGTCTAGCCATCACTAGTCACCCGTACCCCCACCCTCTCCTGCCTATTTAAGGCCACCATTGTGCTTGCCTTGCCCTTCCCTTTCCTCTCCCACTCCATCTGCTCCCTCTCGAGGCCAACCGAACAAGCGTTACACCGTACCGGCGGGCGCATCTCGCCTTTAGACCGGCTCAAAGCCCCTCTCCCCCAACCAAGCACGTCCAAATGTGTTTCTGGGCATCCCCTTCACAACCCCTCTACCAATTTGGAGCTTCCACCCCAGAGCACCGCGCTACCTCCGTCTTCCCTGCAACTGACCGAAAGCCGCCGCCACCATCGTCGCCCTTCCTCCGGCGAACCTCGCGTCCATTACTCACGACTGAAGCACACGTACGACTCCCTCGTTCTTCCCTATCTGTCAAATGGAGCTCTCCCTCGCCCGGCCATCGCCTCCATAGTGAACTGCCTGCACTGTCCCTGGTTCACGCCGTCGGCCTGCTACGGCACCTCCCCGCCACCATCCACCTCTCCGGTGAGACCCCCTTAGCCCCCTAACGCACGTGCTGCCCCTATCTAGCTCCCTCTTTGCCTCCGACGCCGTCGCCCCATTTCCCCTCCACGCCTGGCCGTCGCACACCGCCGCCAGGCCACCACCATCCACCTCTGATCGTGTCACCACCACCCTTTGGTTTACCTTCTAATGAACCACGAAGGTCCTGTTCTGGCCCGATCTTTCGATGAGAAGGTAAGTTCGGCAGTAGTCACTCAACTCTCATGATCCTGGCTACGAACTCGTAAGGCTCAAAATCACGCAATCGCTGAACTGCCCGACAAATCGTTATCAACCATGCACGAATACCTGGATGACCTGATCATGAAGATCAATTCCTGCATACACCGATGAAGCACACAAGAACAAGATAAATAAGTAATCTAAAATTGCCAATAGGAATTGAAATTGTATTGACAACTGGGATTCCAAAGAACAATGTCGCTGTTGATCTCGTCGAACAAGAGGACAAAGTATAAAGTAGCAAAGCTAAACTTTAATCAAATAAAACCCAAAGAGCTAAAGGGGGTGGCGGCCACTATGTATAGGAGAAGGAAGGACGGTCGTGGGTACTGTTCTCACATGAATAGTGCCATATGGACAACACCACAACCCTAGGTGGCCGGCCATATTGGCCATATGGGCCAAATCAGCCCATTCATTACAAAGCCCATGGGCCAACAGTTGGTGATGCAGCACCAAGGCATGTAGACGTAGCACCATGGCATGTAGACGAAGCTCGGCTCATATGAGTAGATGTAGCTCGGTCCAATCAGAGAATATGGCAGTGTAGTGCCGAAAGTCCTTTCGGAGAAGATGTGGTTGAAGTAGAGAATGCAGTGCAGTGAGTCAAAGCAGTGGTTGCATCCTTAGAGTTGATGTCCTCATCACCTTCCCTCCACGGTTCCATTTTGTCCGTCCATGGCTGCCGCCGTTGCCTCCTTCGCCGGTGTTGAGCGCCGCCTGAGCCTCCTCCTCTGCCCTTTGTTTCTGTCTCTCTGCACTATGTCTCTCTCTGTATGTGAGTAGCTCTGTGTGAGTAGGAGTGAGTGACAATAGGGGCCCACCTGTAAGAGATTAGGGACAATTAGTGTTTTAAGACTATCTAACTAACAGTGAGCCCAACATCACTGGATGTTTAATTAGAAGTTGATGAGTAGGTTAATTAGTGAGTAATTTAAAAATACTTTGGGATTAATTCAAAATGCTAAGTGAGATGTCACCATATAAAGTGTCATGTGGGTTGGCTTTGGTTGGGTCCTATGGATGTGATCAGTGGGCTGGTTTGGGTTGGGAAAGTGGGGCTTGTTGTTGTGTGTTGGTCTAGAAATGGGTTGGGTTCTAAACCATTAGCAGGCCTACTCATATGAGATGTGATCATGCATTGCAAGCCAAGGTTTTGCTATCAGCAGAAGTTGTGGACGTTGTTAAGAGTCACTCGTATTAGACAAGGCATTACTTATACAACATTCAGAGATGTTACTCCCTCGTGTTATGAAAAAAAAATTGGCGTTCCAATGCCTTGAAAACTCAACCTTAGCCACCAAGTTGCATTCTTATAATATATTTGGAAAAATATTTCCAGCGCACGATATGCCTTATTTTTTCCAAGAAAATGACATGCACTTTATCCAACCAGAATATTTGGTGGTCTTTTTTTTCCTTTTGAGAATGTGGACCCGTGTGTTGCTACAGAAGAAAAAATATCATATATTACATTACATGCTCTAAACCTCCAATTGATTACACGCTCTAAACGTCTAATTGATTTGTTGTTAAATTCATGTGAATATGGTGCAGCTCAAGTTCCTAAGATGATATAAATCACATGTTTGGAACACGACGTTTGAATAAAAATAAGTCGAGTACAATGTGATATGTACAAAAGAAAACATTCAATCGGGTTAGTAAAGAAGTCAGAAGTGTACATATAAGCATAATGCAAGCGATTTGCCAACAAAAGGAGGCAATAGATCGAAGAATCAAGGATACAAGTTTTGACAACAAACCTATTGCATGCTCTAGGAATCCATTTAACACTAAATCACGCACGCATATTTATGAGGAAGATGAAATGGTCACCTCAGTGAATCAATGTATATGACAACGTCGATGAGGGCACCACTTATGTGGTCTCTTCTCTCAATCAGTGCCCCTCTGCTCATGCTGCTTGCCCGCTTGGACACCTAAGCAGGCATGTCGGCTTAGCCATGTCCCCACCTCCGCTCACTCGCCTAGTGCACGGCTGCCGGCCTAGCTTGTGGATGCGATGTTGATGCTTGCAATTCATGCATTGGTAGCATTTCAATGACTTGAGCATGTTGCATATTGCAATTTCTTGTTCTTTTGCTTCTATCATGATTGCAATTAGATTTTAGAGCACCTAAATGTTGCATGCTGAATTACAAAAAAGCTTTGCGAAGCACATCCATCATCCCAACTACACAATCATCACAAAGCACTCTTCACAAACCATTGCAAGATGTTAGAATTGATTACTTAGAGTGAGAATCAAAGCTGTAAGCTTACGTGTGGCGAGGACAACACCATCACTAGAGCAATAGCAGTACCACTAGCATGATTGCCGTCCAACTGGCGACGGACACGAAACTTGTGCAGCTCCTGACTCATGACAGGAGAAACACCAGTGGCACAGGGATAGGTGGCCATGGCTGCCAAAGCACACATGTGCAATCATGGCCGGCCATGGCAATGAGATGCTCTGTCGAAGGCATGTTCTAACCCACTGCGTTGTCATGCTCCACCCTAGCTGTGACTCGTGCGTAAGTTGCACCTGCAGCACTACCCTCGCCACTTCAACTTACGTGCTCATGCAGCCGCTGCCATGGACACTCTAGTGCCTCCTTGGTCCTCTCATCACACATTGATTCAAAGGATATAAATCTCCAATATAGCAGCAAGTGTGCACGAGTTTAACAGATTCAAAAAAAAGAATATAATTTTGTTGTATTTAGTTATAGATAAGAGATAAGCGCAATTGAGCCCGTGGAAATAGCGTCATGAGATGTTGGGGGGATAGAAGAGAGCGAGGGAAGGGATAACAGGAGAACTTGTGCCCACCTATAGATGCCAAAAGTTTAATGAGGAGGGGGAGAACGAGAACACATCACTCACCACCACTATATTTTTTTAAGTAGTAAAGATTAAATGCTATTGTTTCAAATCCCAAAACTATAATAGAAAACCCATACAATAACCCAGACATAGCGGGGTTAGTTGGTATTGAACATTGGTTGTTAGCCAAAAAAAACAATGTGACATTGGACTATGCAATTGCAAACAATATGTTGAAGGGTTTGCCGAGCATTGAATCAACACGAGCAAACACGGCTGTCTGTTTGTGCTCAAGTCTGAATTTTATGCTCATGTATGCACTTTATCTTGTTTTGTGATGGTAAAGGAGACAGATCCAAGGAGGCATAAGTTAAGGATGGAGACGGTGGTGTTCTTTAGGATAAATTGGTTCATGTACCACATTGATTCGAGAGCAAACAATTCAGTGGGTACACAGGTTCCAGGTAGGAGTAGGACATTGATCAGGTGTATGGTTGGCCTGGCTAGTGTGTAAGAGAGGGAGCAGGGACTTGTGAGCATCTATATTGCAGTGCATAGATGTCATGTGCAAAAAGTTGAAGATCTTGCATTATTTGGTAATTCTCTGTCCGATCGTACATTTTGGCACCATTTGTCTATTATAAGCTAATAAGTCAGAGGCTATGACTAAGAGTGAGTCTATCAGCGTGTTGGAAGTTCAGGAGTTAACGAAGATGATCACGAAGGGATATGTGTAGGCTACACTAGCTAGCAATTTTAAAAATTCTACCACGTAAACCAGGAAGTCATACAAGCAAAAGATCATAGATCGTTACCACTAGACACACTGTGCAGCGAAGAAGAGTGGGAGCAGTCTGATCCAACATCGAACACATCGATGTAGTGCTCGTAGTCAATCGTCCAACGTCTTCGGTACCAATCGTCTCCTCTAGCAACCTATGATGTTCCTTGCGTAGGTTGTGGATTGTCCTCGATCAACACAGCAGCAACCGCAATAGCGCCTCTATGGTATCCACACGTCCAGAGGTGGAACATCATACGCTAGTGTGCTAGCACCAACACACACGGCAGGACCTTTGGGAAGATGACGGCTAGGGTTTCGGTGGAGCAACTCTTACGTACCAACAACCCCATGCCTCCCCTTATAAAGAGCCCATAACGGATCCTATTGGAAGTGGTTTGATCCAACTCGTTAAGTGTGTGACCATGTAGTTTCATGCGTAATCGGTTGCGATTCGGAAACTCCTTTCCGACCACGAGTTGTTAGCCGTTCCTAGCAGGATATAACGATTCCCGAACACACACAAATATTATACCGCATGAACCTTATACAATATGATCTGCGACTAGCTCTTTATCACTTACGACCAGCTCATATGTCCATATGATCAATTTATATTTAGTAACGACCAGTTCGTAACTCGTTATGACCAATTAGTGATCATGGTCGACCAATATACGACCCGTTTGTATCTTCATACGACTAGTTCGTATCTAGTCAGATTGAACGACCTGCTTGCATATTCTCCCATTGCCTCATGATATCAGGTTGAACTCCAGGTGAGATAATTTATCATCCATAGACTGTTTAATACTTTCTCGATCAAGTGTCAGATAACTTTATGTGGTCGACTCTTCGACTAGTGGCACAGCCATACACTTTCTTTATCCGATCACATCGCGGGATCCAGAGATATCTCTCCTGTTATGTTAAGAGGGGCAAATCCTATATCCAACCAGTCACATTCCTCGCATGTTTCATAGCATACCCGAAAGCTACCTTTATAACTACTTAGTTACGGAGTAGCATTTGGCAGCCCCTAAGTCTACTATTACACAAGTAGAAAATCATGCTTATTTTAGATCTAAGGATTATACATCATCATTGCTTAGACCAATTGATGACACATAAAATCATAACAATCTCAATAATGTCTCAAGGTGCGTCAATCAAACTCCATGTTCTCTAACATGTGTTCACATTGTTGATTCGACATCCCCATATCTATGACCGGTGAAATATGGTCATCAATCAATACATGTGATGATCGATAAGTCACTAGTGTTCCGACCAGGGATACATTTAGAATGGCATCATATAAGTTAAAGAGCATCACCAGCAAGTTGCATACTTGTTAATCTTTATAAATGATAATTCATCTAAGGAACATAATAATATTTATTCTATAACTCATAAACATAGATGTGATGCAATTATCTCTATGATTGCTTTTAGGTCATATCACCAATAGTCTCCCACATGCACTAGAGTCAATCATACAAGTATCTAA
Source organism: Ampelocalamus luodianensis (assembly GCA_036346255.1). Classification (NCBI taxonomy): domain Eukaryota; kingdom Viridiplantae; phylum Streptophyta; class Magnoliopsida; order Poales; family Poaceae; genus Ampelocalamus; species Ampelocalamus luodianensis. Next base: position 38,190,470 of record CM070628.1, on the reverse strand, counting down.
TACCCATAGTTATTATGTGTACCTCATGCTTAGGTTGCAGGAGATGCTTTGTCAATGGATCAACAATATTCAAATCTGTGTGCATTTTGCATAACTTCACATCACCTCTTTCAACAATCTCACGAATAATATGATATCGTCGAAGTATGTGTTTAGACTTTTGATGTGATCTAGGCTCCTTAGCTTGTGCAATGGCTCTAGTATTATCACAATAGAGATCCATTGGACCAGAAGCATTAGAAACCACACCTAGTTCATTAATGAACTTCTTAATCCACACGGCTTCTTTCGCAGCTTCGGAAGCAACAATGTACTCAGTATCTATTGTAGAATCAGTAATTGTTCCTTGTTTAGAACTTTTCCAGCTCACTACTCCTCCATTAAGACAAAACAAAACCCAAACTGCAATATGAAATCATCCTTATCGGTTTGGAAGCTAGTATTAGTGTAACCATTTACGACCAGCTCTTCCTAGCCACCAAAAACAAGGAATGCATCCTTAGTCCTTCTTAAGTACTTTAGGATATTCTTGACTGCTATCCAGTGACCTTCACCTAGATCTAATTGATATATGCTCGTAACAATTAGAGCATATGACACATCTGGTTGTGTACAAAGCATACGAAATTCTACTCATTTTGTCCCGCTCATCATGTGTCGAAGGACACTAACTCTTGCTAAGACTAATTCCATGTGACATGGGCAAGAAACCTTTCTTGAATCTTGCATGTTGAACCGCTTCAACATCTTATTAATGTATATATCTTGGCTTAATCTAATTATCCTTTTAGATCTATCCCTATAGATCCTTATACCTAAAATATATGCTTCATCTCCTAAATCTTTCATAGAGAAACTATTTCTTAATGAAGTTTTAATAGATTCAAGCATAGCATTATTACTTCCGACCAGTAATATGTCAACCATATATAAGATTAGAAAAATAAGTTTGTAAACACAAGGTTCTTCTTCATTCTTGATGAAGTCAAACCCTTTGACCACTTCATCAAAATGAATATTCCAACTTTGAGATGCTTGCTTAATCCATAGATGTAATTATGAATCTTGTATATCCTTCTAGCTTCCTATAGATCGACAAAACCCTCAGGTTGTGTCATGTACACATCCTCACTTAGGTTTCCATTTAGGAAAGCCGTTTTGACATCCATTTACCATATCTTATAAATGAAATATGCAGCAATAGCTAGAATAATCCAGATAGATTTGAGCATAACTACATGTGAAAATGTCTCATCACAATCAACACCTTGAATTTGTTTGAAATCCTTTGCCACTAGTCGTGCCTTATGAATGTGAACATTTCCATTCATATCTATCTTTTTTCTTAAAAATCCATTTGCACTAAATGGTTTTAACACCATCAGGTGGATCGACCAAGTTCCAAATTTGATTGTCATACATGGATTTTATCTCGGATTTCATGGCTTGAAGCCATGACTCGGAGTCTAGGCTCATCATCACTTCCTCATAATTCTTATGCTCATCATTATTAAATAATAAAACATCATGCCTACCTTATAGGCAATTGATGTGGTATTTTAGATCTATGTGGGACTGATGCCTTATCTACAGGTTATACAATATTTGATCATCCTGTAGAGGTTCAGTAGGAGTTAAAACATTTTCAAGTGTTTCCCGAATTTCTTCGAGTTGCACCTTGCTCCCACTAACTCCTTTGGAAAGAAACTCTTTCTCCAAGAAGACACTATTTTTAGCACCAAACACTTTGTCATCATCATTGTTATGAAAGTAATATCCTTTAGTTTCCTTAGAATACCCCACAAAGAAGCATTTATCTGACTTGGGTGTGAGTTTGTCAAACGTCAAACGTTTTACATATACCTCGCAACCCCATATCTTGAGAAAAGACAATCCAGGACATTTCCCGGTCCATATCTCATATGGTGTCTTCTCAACCCATTTTGATGAAACCTTGTTTAAAGTGAAAGCCGCTATTTCTAGAGCGTATCCCTAGAAATACAATGGAAGGTCAGATTGTCTTGTCATTGACCGAACCATGTCTAACAATGTCCGGTTCCATCATTCAGTTACCCTATTCTATTCAGGCGTTCCTAGTGGAGTAAGTTGTGGAACAATTCCACATCGCTTTAGATGATAACTATAACATCCCAAAATCCTAATTCTAAGATTATATAATATAAATGCATTAGAGAAAATTACCTTGATCATTTGCATATGAAATATGCTATGTTGTATTTGGATTTTTGAGTTAAAAGCAAAACTTGAACTACAAATAAAAAGGTGCTAAAAAGGAAATAGATAAAACAAAGTAAATAAATTCCAAGGATAGAGTTATTTTGGGCATATTATCCCAGTTATAATTCACCCAATATTTTATATGAAATATTGTTTAAGAAAATATTTACAAAAGCACAAAACATAAACTTCTACGAATTTTGTAGAAATTCACAGATGGTTTGAACCTCTAAAAATTTTACAGGAGCAACTACATAAGGTCAGAAGCTTACATAAAAAATTTCATCAAATTCTGAAGTTTTTGTCTAGTGAATTAAATCGCAATATATCAGTAGAAAATCAAAAATCCTAAAACATAACTCTCTCTCTCACCTCACTGACTGGTGGACCCCGAGCGCAGGGACCTTCGTCCACCTCGCGCCGGGTGCGCTAGCGCTACACCGTGGGAGCTCCGTTGAGCGCCCACCATTTCACTGCCTTGCCCACAGTTTCCACTAGCCACACCTCCTCGTCGCTTCACCATCAACCTCTGCGCCCATCCCTGCCCGCGCAAGGCCATTCCTGCCCGCACAACGTTGAGAAACTCTGCCGGTTTGCCCGTGGTTGCCCAGGCTCTTACTCACTCTCCTCCGCCCGTACGCCTATATAAAGGACCCCATAACTTCTTAGCACTTTTTCCTACACCGTGCGCACCACCTCACTCCTTCCTCTCCACTGAATCAACCCTAATCGCTCGAAGAGCGCTAGCCCTAAATGGTCAGGCGCCGCCACCTTCGTCCCCGATGCCGTGAAGGGTTTGGTGTCGAGCTCCTCGCGTCATATCCCGTTCAAGATCACCTTGAAGCTTTTCCCTCACTCAATTTAACCTTCGATCCACAGGAACACCTGTGTTGGCCCCTTCTTCATCAACTCCAACCAGAACCGCCGCCACGAGCATCCCTGGAGCTAGAAGCCATCCCTAGCCAATTCCTTGCGTGGAGAGCATCGCCTGGACTTCCTCGAGCCTCCTCGACCATTGGACTTTGAGCTCCTCCACCTGATCTTCTTCTCCACGTGTGACCGACCTCGTCACCGTAGCTCACCATCGACAGCTCGACTCCGAGCACCTCCGACCACCCTTTTCCTTCCGGTATGCTCCTAGTAGCATGTAGATGCTCATGCGCATACTCATTAGCTGAGAGCGTTGCTTGTTCGTGTTGTCACGTTTTGCCGTACTTGCTCCGCCACTCAACACCGGTGCACCACCACGTCAGGCCATCTCCGGGCACGACACCAGTACCAGTAGATACGCATTAGTATGTAGATGCCATTTTGATCTTGCTCTGACCTCTCCAAGCACCACAACGCCGGTGAGTTGCGCGGGCACTCGTGCCACCACGCGGCACAAGGGTGACGAGCATTGTAGCTCGTCATCAACATGCCTAATCCCAGCCATTAGGGCTAATTAAATCATTAACGGTTTGGTTAGTTCTAATAAGTCGCTGACGTGTGGGACAAAGCTTTAGAATAAAAGAAATCTTAAATCAAAACCGTCATTAAAATCGAATCCGTTCGCACCAGTCTGATCGGACCCAAGAGCACATTTGGACCGTCCAAAAATCCTACTTAACCCGTTCAGACCAGTCCGATCGGACCCAAGTGAACGTTCGAACCATTCGAACAGCTCTAGACTCAAACCGAGTCACTGATAGTGGACCCCACATGTCAGTTTAACCGGAAATCAAATGAAAAATATAAATACACTTTCAGTTATGAGGAAGCATAAACCTCATTAGAACAGACGCGAGAATACGTTTTCTCCGTTAGAAAACGTATTTCTCTTTTAATCTGGATTTAACAAACCGAATGGAATTGAAACCTTAATAACTTTTGCTACAAAACTCCAAATTGAATGAAATTTGTCTCTAAATTTGTCTAAAATCATAATGTACCTAAATATGTAAAAATATTTAATTTTAGTTACTGTTGAATTTTTTGGTTGTTATTTAATCTGTTTTCGACTCTTTTTAGACGTCGATAATACCAGTTATTGTTGTGACGATCAATCCACCATACTTCCAGAACATCTAAAGCAAGGCAAGCACCCCCTTTGATCATTTTGACCCTAGTAATTTAATTATTGTATTTTGTTTTGTAAATCCTATTATGCATGCGTGTATGTTGTGTATGAAAAATACTATTATTGGAAAAATAGTAGTTGTAATCCTACTTGTTGCATTTATTCTTTTGAAATATTGATCTCTCACTGTTGTAGCAAGTAGATTAAGGGTTAGACAATATATAATATCATTTGGGATTACTTGAGTGTGATTATCGCACAAATGCAACTAGAGCAATAGAATTTCTAAAAATTGATTAAAGGACAATATGTTATTTGTGAATTTGGGATTATTTTAAAAAATCTCCAGAGGTGTTATCTCTGTTATTTTATGAAACTGAAATGAAAACTTTAGTCTTTAGATACGAGCAAGTTATATTGTATCCTGAAAAAGTGAGGATTGTAAGTCACTAGTAGATAGGATGGAGATCTCGCCCATAGTCGATTAAGGGCTGAAGCCAGCAAATTCGAGACTAAGACCTAATCGTAAAACCATATGTGCTAGTGTGGGATGGTCGTAGCTCACTAAGTTATTGAAATCTTAGCCTTGCATGAAAGTAGGCAGAAGTAGTGCGAGCATGCCGAATGACAGGCTACCGACACAACTACAGATGCCTCACTTCGACGGGTTTCAATCCGGGTGAAGTGAGGGATTCACTTGACGGGTTTCAATCTGGGCAAGTGATGGACTCACTTGACGTGTTTCTGTTCGGGCAAGTGAGGGACTCGCTCGATGGGTTTTATCTAATGAGTGAGGGTCCTCCTTTAGCGGGTTTCTATCCGTGGGAGGAGGAGGATGACGATTCGCAGGGCTAATGCAAGGTTAGTGCTAGATAATGTAACGGCTGCGTCGTGAACTCTAGGCTGCTTACCTTCGGTAGTGAGCAGTGATATAGAGATATTCCACGTAACTAGAATACCGCGTATTACACTACACCATGGCATAGTATTAAGGGCAATTATATGTAGGGGAAAAACTGGATTAGTGGCAATCTATCTGCCGGTAATATCCAAGATTTTAGGGGTCCCATTATCTACCGGAAATAATTATTTTCTAGAATAATCTATCTGCCGGTAATGTTTTAACGTTAGCAACAATGCATCTGCCCTAGAAAAAGTCAACCAGGTCAACCTATCTGCCGGTAATAAATATTGTCTAGAACAATGTTGTAATACTCCTAATTAATCTTTGAAAAGGTTTTTGTTTAATCGGCGTAGGAATCAATGGAATCAGTGAATAGTCTAAAGAACGGAGGGGTTTTTCGCTATTTTTGGCCAACCTGGGCCTGGGCTAGAGGCCCATTAGGCCTCCTTGTGGCCGGCCAAGGAGGGGGTGTAACACCCCAGCTCAACATTGAGTCTGGAATGCTACTAAAATTAAATTAAACTAAGCTAAACTAAGACCAATTACAAAATCTCGACAAAACCTCCTTTGTATAGTCGCTTATACCGAGGTTCCAACAATTGATCAAGGCATTTATCAATATAATCATAATCAGGTTCATTCAAGCGTGTAGAATAATATCATAAACATAACCAAAACTTTCTATTCTCATTATTACAGCTTAACTCAAACTCAAACTATCCATAGCTTCTAATGTAAACATAACATTTAACAATAGTTTCATAATCCAATTCACTCATGCATAAGAGATAATCATATGAATGTAATCAAATTAACACTATTCTCACAACCATAATCGAATCATAAAACAACCATGGGTATTTCTCAGATCTATTTATTCTTATATGAAGCTAAATGACAATTGCTTTAATGTTGTGAGGTAGTGCGTGCTTTCAATTCATCTACTCCCTCCCATGCATGTCGGTCTTGCCGATTGTACCTAAAACACATCAAAGCAAGAGTGAGCCCAAAGACTCAAAGAAGTACCAACAAGGCTAAGCAAGTTAACATTCATAGCATCAATAATCCAAGATAAACAATGCACGAGTAAAGCCTTCATGCTCATGTGAATGCAACCAATGCAATGCACCTTTTAACTTTATCTCTTTCGCATTTTACTGTAATGCGGGTATACAACCGTCAGTATACCCTTGCTGCGTGCCCTCCGGCACGAGGACCAAAAAGCCTATACACCACATGTATAGGGACCTTTGCCCATCATCCGAATGATGGGGACCTCTTTGCTCATAGCACACATTGCACCAATGTGGGACCTCAAGCCCGTCAATACATGACGGGGACCTCAACGTAATGCATGCTTGGTCACCACGTGACCAATCTTCAAAGATGATCTCAATATGCACATGCACAACATCTATTCATCATTAATATACCAAGTACAATAACATCGGACATAAATAGAGCATAATCATACTTGGAGCATTCACCAATCTCAATATAAACATCATGCCAGAACCTTACTTCGCTATCATATATCAAAACATGCATGTATGACCAAGTCTCCAACACGATTGGAACATGCAATTGCTCCATGCCCACGTCTTTCATATACACGAATTTAACATGTACATAACAACATGTAAGATTTAGCAACGCTCAAGGGAAATATTAACCATAGCTTGCATTCATCAAGATAAAAGGAAAACTCATTACGCTAACATTCGTGCAAGGCTACAACAAGCAATCACCACAATCATATCATACAACCGAAAATACGCTATAACCCGAATACTTGCCTCAACCGTGCGAAAACGGCGGACGCGAAGTGGGTGCTGCCCTTGGGATCTCGCTGCCACATGGACAAGAAGATAACCCCAAACTAAGACTAGCATACTGGACCAAAATCATACATAACATCACAATCGAAATCGCTAACCTCTTATGAATTCTAACTTTTCTAATTTCTAGCGATCGGTCACTGCAGACAGCGGACTTCAAAAATTCATAACTCTCTGCTCAGGAGTCCAAATAGGATGATCTTGGGCAATCTGAAAAGGTAATTGAAATGTCTAAATAAACTTAGTTGGGGAGACCCTCTGATTCGGCCATCTACCAGACCTACCAATCTATTTATTCAGAGCAAATATTTCACGTCGGGTTTCTGGACAGCGACAAAGAAACTATCATAACTTTCTACGTTCGTCCAAATTCAGTGATCTTTAGTTTTCCTGAAAGCTAAGAGGATTAGCCTCATTTTCGTTATGGTGAGCCCTCTGGAAACCCCTCTAAATACGCGCTTCTATCAGGTTAACTAACACTAGCAAATCTGCTTCTCTCCAGAAACACAGAAGTACTAATAAATTCATAACTTTGGCTACCGAAGTCCAAATGACTTGATTCTTGTCGGCAATGAAAGGTAACTACGATAGATACAACTTTCTAGGAGACACCCAGACCCAAATCTGCCTCTAACTTAAACAAAACCGACAAACTTCCCTGTTGTAGAATAACGACGAACTGGCACCCGAAAATTAGACAACTAGAAAACGACCTAAAACAAAGAACCACGGGTTACCCTTGCCGAAACGAAGAGAGCACACAGCGGGGATGAAGACCACCACGAATCCGCTGCGGATCCCTTCTTCTCCCTCTTCTTCCCTTCTCCTCTTCCCCTTCTTTCTCTTCTTTTCTCCTTCTTCTTCCTCCTTGGCCGGCTGCAAGGGAGCTCCTACTCCACCTTGGACAGCAGCAATGGAGGTGGTGGGGGAGATGGGGAGAGGGGGCGGCGGTTGGAGTGGGAGGGGAAAAGGGGAGGGGAGGGAAGGGCTAGGGTTTTTGGGAGGAGCCCCTGGCCGGCCACCCTCATGGGCCATGGCCCGGCCCAAGTTGCCGTAAATTGCTCTTTGCCCTCTAAAAGCGCAGATCGACAACATATCAATTAGTCCCTCCCGACGTTCCATTTGATCCTTCCCGATTAATCGATCTCTCCCGAAATAAAATTAATCTTCCTCGATTCAAACCCTAACTCACTTTCGGGATATTACATTAAAGATAGCGTCGGCCTCGGCCCCGTAGGCTTCGAGCTCAGCACCGACTACCTCCACTGTACTCTCTTTACCTAGCCAAAGGAGCTATTCCTGATTACACTCAACAACGACTAATCCCACTCATAATAATCATAATAATTAATTAATAAGCGGTCAAACTCAATTCATATCAGCAATAATCAAAACGATATAACGAGCGTAAATGCAAAGATTGACCCATCCCCATCCTCATCGTGCTCGATGTGTCAAACTTTTAAGTTGATTAACATTAGCAATTTTTTTATATATCTAGTCACCACGGACCTACAGACCGCTCGATACCATGTAACACCCACTCAACATTGAGTCCGAATGCTACTAAAATTAAATTAAACTAAGCTAAACTAAGACCAATTACAAAATCTCGACAAAACCTCCTTTGTATAGTCGCTATACCGAGGTTCCAACAATTGATCAAGGCATTTATCAATATAATCATAATCGAGTTCATTCAAGCGTGTAGAATAATATCATAAACATAACCAAAACTTTCTATTCTCATTATTACAGTTAACTGAAACTCAAACTATCCATAGCTTCTAAAGTAAACATAACATTTAACAATAGTTTCATAATCCAATTCACTCATGCATAAGAGATAATCATATGAATGTAATCAAATTAACACTATTCTCACAACCATAATCGAATCATAAAACAACCATGGGTATTTCTCGTAGTCTATTTATTCTTATATGAAGCTAAATGACAATTGCTTTAATGTTGTGAGGTAGTGCGTGCTTTCAATTCATCTACTCCTCCCATGCATGTCAGTCTTGCAGTTGTACCTAAAACACATCAAAGCAGAGTGAGCCCAAAGACTCAACAAGTACCAACAAGGCTAAGCAAGTTAACATTCATAGCATCAATAATCCAAGATAAACAATGCACCGAGTAAAGCCTTCATGCTCATGTGAATGCAACCAATGCAATGCACCTTTTAACTTTATCTCTTTCGCATTTTACCGTGTAATGCGGGGTATACAACCGTCAGATACCCTTGCTCGCGCTCCTCCGCACAGGGACCAAAAGCCTATACACCATGTATAGGGACCTTTGCCCATCATCCGAATGATGGGGACCTCTTTGCTCATAGCCCACATTGCACCAATGTGGGGACCTCAACCGTCAATACATGACGGGGACCTCAACGTAATGCATGCTTGGTCACCACGTGACCAATCTTCAGCATGATCTCAATATGCACATGCACAACATCTATTCATCATTAATATACCAAGTACAATAACATCGGACATAAATAGAGCATAATCATACTTGGAGCATTCACCAATCTCAATATAAACATCATGCCAGCAACCTTACTTCGCTATCATATATCAAAAACATGCATGTATGACCAAGTCTCCAACACGATTGGAACATGCAATTGCTCCATGCCCACGTCTTTCATATACACGAATTTAACATGTACATAACAACATGTAAGATTTAGCAACTCAAGGAAACATTAACCATAGCTTGCATTCATCAAGATAAAAGGAAAACTCATTACGCTAACATTCGTGCAAGGCTACAACAAGCAATCACCACAATCATATCATACAACCGAAATACGCTATAACCCGAATACTTGCCTCAACCGTGCAGAAACGCGGACGAAGTGGGTGCTGCCCTTGGGATCTCGCTGCCACATGGACAAGAAGATAACCCCAAACTAAGACTAGCATACTGGACCAAAATCATACATAACATCACAATCGAAATCGCTAACCTCTTATGAATTCTAACTTTTCTAATTTCTAGCGATCGGTCACTGCAGACAGCGGACTTCAAAAATTCATAACTCTCTGCTCAGGAGTCCAAATAGGATGATCTTGGGCAATCTGAAAAGGTAATTGAAATGTCTAAATAAACTTAGTTGGGGAGACCCTCTGATTCGGCCATCTACCAGACCTACCAATCTATTTATTCAGAGCAAATATTTCACGTCGGGTTTCTGGACAGCGACAAAGAAACTATCATAACTTTCTCTACGTTCGTCCAAATTCAGTGATCTTTAGTTTTCCTGAAAGCTAAGAGGATTAGCCTCATTTTTCGTTATGGTGAGCCCTCTGAAACCCCTCTAAATACGCGCTTCTATCAGCTTAACTAACACTAGCAAATCTGCTTCTCTCCAGAAACACAGAAGTACTAATAAATTCATAACTTTGGCTACCGAAGTCCAAATGACTTGATTCTTGTCGGCAATGAAAGGTAACTACGATAGCTACAACTTTCTAGGAGACACCCAGACCCAAATCTGCCTCTAACTTAAACAAAACCGACAAACTTCCCTGCTGCAGAATAACGACGAACTGGCACCCGAAAATTAGATAACTAGAAAACGATCTAAAACAAAGAACCACGGGTTACCCTTGCCGAAACGAAGAGAGAACACAGCGGGGATGAAGACCACCACGAATCCGCTATGGATCCCTTCTTCTCCCTCTTCTTCCCTTCTCCTCTTCCCCTTCTTTCTCTTCTTTCTCCTTCTTCTTCCTCCTTGGCCGGCTGCAAGGAGCTCCTACTCCACCTTGGACAGCAGCAATGGAGGTGGTGGGGAGATGGGGAGAGGGGCGGCGGTTGGAGTGGGAGGGAAAGGGGGAGGGAGGGAAGGGCTAGGGTTTTTGGGGAGGAGCCCCCTTGGCGGCCACCCTCATGGGCCATGGCCCAGCCCAAGTTGCCGTAAAATTGCTCTTTGCCCCTCTAAAACTGCAGACTGACAACATATCAATTAGTCCTCCCGACGCCCGTTTGATCCTTCCCCGATTAATCGATCTCTCCCGAAATAAAATTAATCTTCCTCGATTCAAACCCTAACTCACTTTCGGGATATTACAGGGGGGGCGCCACCCCCTTTTCTTTCCCCTTGCAAACCCTAGCCCCTCCCTCCTTTTGCCTCTCCCACCCCCGTGGCCGCCGCCCCTTTGGCCTCCCCCTCCTGTGCGCCCTGCCTCCTCCCCTCCCTGGTTGTTCCTCCGTGGTGCTGCCCCTCAAGACGTTTTCCCCGCTGCGGTGTTGGTCTCCCTCCATTGCCGGTCTTCGCGAGGATCGGGGACGACGATCGTGGGCTGTGGAACAAGAAGAGGAAATCACCACCAACTTCTCCTTCGAGGCTCGCTCAGCATCATCTCCCACGTCGTCAAGGGTAACGATGTGTTCTTGGGATTTCTAGAAGTCATTCGTTAAGTGAGCGAGTAGTTTTGTTAAATTCCAGTCTGTCCGCGTTTCGTTCAGTTCTGTCCAGTATGTTGGAGGGGTTGTTTCGGTTGTTTTTAGGCAGAATCTGAAGGTGTGGTCTCCTAGAGATATCTAGGCCTCGTTCTTAATTTTCAGTGGCCACCAAGTTCACTTGATTCCGAGGTTTGAGTCAAAAGTTATGGATGTTTTAGTACCTGCTGCCAGAAACCTGACGAGAATAAACTGTCTGGTTATTTCCTAAATTATGAATGGGAAATTGGTTGAAACTGAAAGTTCCCCCAACTAGGTTATTGTAGAGGATTCGATGACCTTTTCATATTGGTAAAGAACGTTCAATTTGGAGCTACCTAATAAAAGTTATGATCTTTTTAATTTTGCTGTTCGTTCTGTGGACAGATTCTGGACCGAAAGTTCAAACGATTATTAACCTATTAAATTGGCCAAATTGGTTTATCACATCAACTAGAGTATTGTAGATTAGTCAGTTAAGAAGCTACAGAAATTGGGTTTACCACTTTTTGACTTCCTGACACTGAGATACGTTAATTGTCGTGCTGCTGTCCAGGGACAGTTTTATAGCTGAAAACATTGATTTTAGTTTAGGCTTTGTATTAAAGACTAGAGTCATCAGGGAAGCAATGTATAACGTCGGATAGTAGAAATGGGTATTTTTGGTGTTCTTATTGAATTTATCTCATTGGTTAGGCGGCGGAGCTTCGAGTTTAGGAACACCATCGCCGCTAACGCTGGCGTCTCAACGCGAAGGCAAGTACTTTGTTATTCTAAATGTTTGTGCATTGTGGTTATTGATATGAGCGTCTTGTGATAACTCTTGTGTAGTATGAAGTGAAATATCCATGTTTTGTCTCTATGTTGAATTCATGAATAGAAATGATGATAATGTTATATTCAATAAGTTGTTTCATGCATTCATTATCATTTGCCGCCCACGGAGTGGATGAGGGAGACCATCAATTCCAGGATGGTTGAGTAAGACCCATTAATTCCAATATGGGCAATGTTGGACACCGTATGAAACGTTCTTCATACGGAAGTGGATCCCGCATTTTTGTTAAGATGCGGGCTTGAGTGAACACCGACGGGTGTTTCACCGACTATACCGTATATGTGTGTGTGCATCCATTCCCTTGATTTTAAGCATTCATTTCATGTCATCATAAGTACTCATTTGTGTTATGATCAATGTTGATACCGAGAAGGTCTTATTCATATTGATAAATGTGTTATTAATCATTGTACTTGCTGAGTCATGGACTCACCCTTGCTTTGTTTATCTATTTCTAGGTGATCGCGATGAGGTTCTCTTGGGAGGAGTAGACATGCACTACTCGAATAATGCACTTCACCTTAGTTCCATTGCAAGAATGATTAAAGACTCTATTATGTTAACTTTCAGATTGTAATAAATAAATCTAGTCATGGATGGCATTCTTTTATGATCTTTGAGGATTGATCGATGTTATTGAGAAATTTTATGCTGTATGGTTTATGTTAAGTTGGTGGTTAGCATCTTGGCTTCTGAATAGCCAAGGTGTTATCTTAATTGGTTAATTAGGATTTATGAATAAGTCTTATAACTGATTTTATTATTGTTTTATGAATTATTGTGAAGAACCTCCGGTATCGTCGTATACCAAAGAGGTTCTGTCGAAATTTTGTGGTTTAGCTTAGGATAGTAGCATTCCAGGCTCGTGCTGAGTTGGGGTGTTACAAATGTATCTGCCGACAGTGTTTTTTAATTAGGTACAATACTTTTGCCCTAAAAATAGTCAACCGGGTCAACCTAACTACCAGGGATACCCTTATGACAATACAAATACATCTATGCAAATGGTTCCTATGATTGAACTTACATGTTATCTGCTTTAGTAACTGGTACCACATAGCATGTGGGTTGCCTATTTTCTTTCCACACAAGATGCAAATCCTCAAAAAAAAAGGATGAGTGGCATGCCGGCAATGTCCAAGAGATTACGGGTCCCGTTATCTGTCAGAAATAATTATTGTCTAGAACAACTTATCTGCAGGCAATATTATTTGGTCAAAATTTGTAGAGCAGTAGTGCGAACAAGGATTACATAGGTAAATAGGGAATATTATTATAAGACCAAAATGTAATATCCCGAAGTTAATTAATGATAATTAGTATGCATCTTATCAGCATGCATGATATTTTGGAAATATTTGCATAAATTATTGCACTTGAAAAATCTTAATCAAAGATTAAACATACACTTTCAATTTACGAACTCCAAATAAAAAGAGCAACCAAAAACATTTGATTATCATCTAGAAATAATTTATTCAAATACTACTTTAATCTAGGCCGTCCGTTTAAATCTGGACGGTTGGCTCTTGTGGTCTGATCGTGCGTATCCCTTTGTTTTCATTGAGGCATGGGCCCCACCGCCACTGTTGTCTCTGACCCGGTCTCCTTCCTCGCAAAGCCAGCGCCACTGCCGCCATTGATAGTCTCCAAGCTCCATACGACAATGGAGATTTTCCAACTAAATCGCCTTGGATTTGTTAACCAAATTTTATCTGTAGCTATTCCGCAACCGTATCTGTTGGAATCTTATCTCAATTCGCATTCTATCTCTAAGATCCAACAAACCCGAGTTCATCCCAATTTGGGGATTCCTTATCTTGTACCTCTCGTGCCCTATAAATAGTATCCCCAGGTTCGCAATCATGTCCACAACTCAAAACCGCCACCTTCTTCCACCTTGAAGCCCTAGCGCCGCTGCTATTTGAGTTTTAGGGTTCTTTGCCACCATCGGGTTTTCTTGAATTCCACCGTCGCCGGTGACGCCCTATCTTCGTGGAGTGCACCATCGCCTTCCCCATAACCTGAGCAACCTCCAGAGCCCTTCGCCGCTTGAATTTCATTTGAACTGAAAATTTCACCTAATTTCATTTTAAATCATAATCTACCTACCATGTGCATTGTATGCATTTTTGTATGATTTGATATTGTTGGTTTTATTTGGAGTTTATTGCAATGTCATCTTTTCATTAGGGTTTCGACGATTTCCACTTATTAGGTTGTTTGATGATTTTTAGAACAAGTGAGGTGCGCACTTTGGGCGCACGGCTGAAAAAACCGAATGAACTAGCGCGCACTTTGGGCGCGCAGCTGGAAAAAAAAACCGAGTGAGGCGCGAATTGTTTCCCCTCCCGACCGCACCCTAATTCCTCCCAGCGCTGCGTTTCACCGGCCGCACCTCCCAGCGTCGCACCACCTCCCTTGCCGCCCCTTCCTCCCAGCACCGCCCCACCTCCCTGGCCGCCCCACCTCCCACCTAGGGTTCAAGAAGTTGGGCTGAGGCAGCGACTAGGCGGCGTTCGGCGGAGGGAAGCTGCCGTGACTTCGTCCAAGGCGGCGAGTTAGGCTAGGGCCACCTAGGTTTCGGGCTCCTGTGTCGCGCCTCCCCCACTGCCGAATTGAGCTCGGCCCCGGCTCCCACCGCTAAATCAAGCTCCCTCGCCGCCGAATCGACCTCGCCGCCTCCGAATCGCTGTCGTCCCGCCATCTACACCGCCGAATCAAGGTACACCCACACCGCCGCCCTCCCCTCTCCCCTCTATGTGCTCTCTGTGATTATGCGCATTGCTGTGGCCGTGAGATGCTGCCGCCGCTTTCCTCCTAAAGCTCTTTGCTTGCAGCCTAGACATTCCTTCCTTGTTGATGCTACTTGGTTGCCAGCTAGATGCAAGTGCTGGGTACCAAACTAACTAATTAAGGATGGTATGTGTCAATTGCAAGCTAAGGTACAACACTACATCATTAATATATTAGTTACGTATGTACTGACTATTCCTATAGTGTGTGAAATTTAGGTGACTTTTTGTAACACCCTAGCTCAACATTGCGCCTGGAATGCTATTAAAATTAAATTAAACTAAACTAAAACCAATTACCAATTTTCGGCAGAACCTCCTTTGTATAGTCAACTATACCGAGGTTCCAACAATTAATCATGGCAATTAACAATAACTTCATATTCAAGGTCATTCAAGCATGCAAGATAGTCTAATAAACATAAACAAAACTTGCTATTCTCCATATTACAATTAATCTGAAACTCAAAACCATCCATGAGTGATTCTCAAGCAGTTTACTTATTACTGGAATAAAACTAAATGGCAGTCGCCTTAAGGATGAGTGGTAGTGAGTGCATCCAAACATCTACTCCCTCCCATGCATGCTGTTCTTGCCTGCTGTACCTAAATCATATCAAAGCAAGAGTGAGCCTAAAGACTCAACAAGTATCAACAAGGCTAAAGCAAGTTCACAGTCATGGCATCAATAATCCAAAATAAACATTACACTAAACATAGCCTTCATACTTATGTAATGCGACCAAAGAACACCTGATTCTGACATACGGATCAAAAGTTATGATCGTTTTAGTATCTGCTGTCCAGAATTCTGACGAGAACTACCTATCAAGTTGTCTCCTAAAATATGATTATGATAATGGACTATTCAGGGTTTTCACTCCACTAGGTTATTTTATATAATTTTATAAGCTTTCCATATTGATAAAGAACATCCAATTTGGAGTTGTAGAACAAAAGGTATGGATATTTTATTTCAGACGATATTTCTGTCTGTTAATTCTGCCAACAGATTTGAGCCGTGGGCCACATTTTGTTAGAGGAAAAATATGAAATTTTGCCCAACTAGACTTTGGTAGGTTTTGTTCTTAGATTTTCAGATTACTAAAGAGCACTAATTTTGGTTCAGCCAATCAAAAGTTATGTCCGTTACCGTGCTGCTGTCCAGACGTGTTAGACAGATCTGGACAGATGTTGTTCATTGATCTATTAGAGTCATTTACAAACATAATTTGAGATGTCCACCAACTAGGTTTAGTTAGGGAAATTAATAACCGTTCAATGAAGTCTAAGAACACCTCATTTGGACTCTTATGTTAAAAGATACGGATTTTAGAAGTTGACTGTCCGTAGTGAGCAACAAATCGATCGCTAGAAATTGGAAGATTGAAAACGCTTGGGAGTTTAGCGAGTTCAATTGTGTTGTTATTTATGCTTTTGGTCCAGTATGTTGGTCTTAGATTGGGTTATCTTTATGTTCAGGTGGGAGCGTGATCCCAGGGGCAGCGCCTGTAATACCCCGAATGTTTCTACGGAAGGAGAGTAAATGAAAAAGGGGTTTTTCTGTAATACTCCAACTTATTGTAATGAAGGAAGCAGTGAAAAGAGAAATTAAACTTTAGATGAGGGAAAATCTGCAATTCTTTGACAACCTAGGCTTCGGGCTTTGGCCTAGGAGGCCCATGAGGGGTCAGCCACTAATAAAAGGAGGGGGAAACCCTAGCCCACCACTGTAGCACGCATTGCTACAGTGTTCTGGCTACTCTGATGCGCTACGGTGCGCGCCTCCTTGCAATCCGTTGCTCTCTCTTGGTGGTGCTCTCCCATTGCTGTCGACCAAGGAGAAAGGTGGAGGGAGAGAGGAGAAGAAGAGGAGATGAGCATCTAGCGGGGGTATTTCAGCGGGCACGCGTCTCTCCAAGGGTAACGATTGCCGGTTGTTGTTGTTTGATTAGTCGTAGAAGTGAAACCGATTAAATTTGATTAGATCAAAGTCTGTCTGTTGGAAATTCAATTCTGTCCAGTAGTTTGCGCGGCTGTTTTCGCAATCTTAGATGCCGAATCAGAGGATCCCATCTCTTAGAGTATTGTAGGTTTTGTTCTTAGCTTTCGGTGGCCGCCAAGAACACTAAATTCCAACTTTCGAGTCAAAAGTTATGATAGATTTATTATCTGTTGTCCAGAATCCTGACGAGAATTAGCAGTCTCTGTATAGGTTGATTTATGGCCTAGTTAGATGGTGATTCAGAGGTCTTGCCCATAACAAATTTTGAAGGTGATATCACTAGCTTTCAGTATTGATAAAGAACACCTCATTTGGATTTATAGATCAAAAGTTATGCACTTTTCATTGTGACTGTCCAGATTGTAGGTCAGTCTGTCCAGATTGTATGTAAGTTTCTATCTTTAGTTTTGACCCGTGTGCCACTTTTTGTTAAAGGCAAAATATGAATGTCATACCAACTAGGTTATTGTAGGTAATTTCATAACCTTTTCATATTGTTAAAGAACACTCAATTCGGAGTTGTAGTTTAAAAGTTATGGACGTTTTAGTTCTGCTGTTCTAATTGCTCAGTCAGATTCTGTTCTGCTGTTTCGTTTGACAGTTAGCAATTTAGTTTGGCCGAATTGGGTTATCTCGTCAACTACAAAGTTATAGATATATTTGTTAAGCTCGTGTAGGATCTGGGCTCATCTCTTTTGGAGTCCCAGATCATTAGTTTTGGTCTTTACCGTGCTGCTGTCCTGATGGGATTCCATGTTGCTGCTGGAATTTCAGATTCGGTTATGACTATGTTTTGGGTGTGCAAGAGGGTAGTGTAGAATATTAATTCATGATGGGCTCTATGTTGTTCTTATTTCGGTTATTTAATTGTTTAGGCCGCGAGTCTCACGGGTTTGGGAGCGCCATCGTTGTCGCTAACTGCCGCAACGCTGAAGGTAAGTACTTTGTTGGTTTTAAGTGCTGTGATTGTGAATGTTTACATGAATATGATGTGACATCTTGTGATACCCGAAATGCTGAATTGGTTATGTTCTATCAATATGTGGAGTAAAGGCCGAAAGATGATATTAGCATTGTTCATGTTCATATCATGCATCCTTTTATTCATGCTATGTCCACAGGAGTGGACTGTAAGTCCCACCATTCCAATGTGGGCAGGTTTGGACATTGTCATGTCCCGTCCACGGGAGTGGATTGAAAGACCCATCAATTCCAGTATGGGCACGTAAGACCCATCAATTCCAAGATAAGCAGCTTTGGACACCTATATGAAACGTTCTTCATATAGGACTTGGATCCCCGCACTTTTGTTAAGGTGCGGGCTTAAGTGAACACCGACGGTGTGTCACTCGCTATACAGTATAAGCATGTGTGCAGTCCATCCTTGAGTACATTCATTCATGCCATGCATTCATAAGTTTTCATTCGATGTATGCTCATATTCTCTTATGATGATGACTTGTTCATATGTGTGTTATGTCCCTTTATCGTATTTGCTTGAGTCGTGGACTCACTCTTGCGTTGTTTGTTTATTTTAGGTAACCCCGATGTTGGCTCACTTGGGAGGAGTAGACACGCACTACTTGTTCACATCATCCAATTCATGTTCAAGATTAAATTTAGTTCTATCTTACATTCGTAAATGATGAACTGTAATAATAAATTTATAATTGGTGAAGGAAGGATACCTTCTCCACATTGATGTTGAATTATTACTGCATGTGAACTTTCATTATCAATGAACTGAAATAACTAGATTAGATGGTGAAGGAAGGATACCTTCATCATGTCTTGATTGTTTTGATACTATCATTAGTTGATTTTATTCAAATTCTTCCGCATTATGGATGTATGTTAGATGTTTTAGGTGACATCTTGGCTTCCGAATGGCCAGGGTGTTACAGCGCCCTCTTCGCGTCCACCATTCTCGCACGGTTGAGGTAAATATTCGGGTTATAGCATATTTATGCTTGTATGCTGAAACTGTTTGTGTTTTGCTCATAATAGCCATGCATCGATGTTATTGTGATGAGTTTCAATTTATCTTGGTGAATGTAAGTTATGGTTAAAGTTTCCTTTGTATGTTGTTAATGCTTACATGTTATTATGTACACGTTGAATTCTTATATATGAAAGATGATGTTATAGTACATATGCATGTTTTAAGCGTGATTGAGACTTGGTCATGTGGTGACCAAGTATAAATAGTTGAGGTCCCCGTCATGTAATGACGGGCTTGAGGTCCCCACATTCGTGGAATGTGGGCAATAAGTAAAGAGGTCCCCATCATGAAGATGATGGGCAAAGGTCCCTATACTTGTGGAGTATAGGCTCTTGGTCCCCGTGCGGAGGGCATGTGCAAGGGTATACATCAACGGTTGTATACCCCGCATTACCGGTAAAATGCGAAAAGAGATAAAGTTTAAAAGGTGCATTGCATTGGTCGCATTACATAAGTATGAAGGCTATGTTTAGTGTAATGTTTATTTTGGATTATTGATGCTATGACTGTGAACTTGCTTTAGCCTTGTTGATACTTGCTGAGTCTTTGGGCTCACTCTTGCTTTGACATGATTTAGGTACAGCTGGCAAGAACGGCATGCATGGGAGGGAGTAGATGTTTGGATGCACTCACTACCACTCATCCTTAAGGTGACTGCCATTTAGTTTTATTCCAGTAATAAGTAAACTGCTTGAGAATCACTCATAGATGGTTTTGATTTTCAGATTAATTGTAATATGGAGAATAGCAAGTTTTGTTTATGTTTATTAGACTATCTTGCATGCTTGAATGACCTTGAATATGAAGTTATTGTTAATTGCCATGATTAATTGTTGGAACCTCGGTATAGTTGACTGTACAAAGGAGGTTCTGCCAAAAATTGGTAATTGGTTTTAGTTTAGTTTAATTTAATTTCAGTAGCATTCCAGGTCCAATTTGAGCTGGGGTGTTACACTTTTGAAATTTGATAATACATAGCAGCTATGGATAAGAGATGGATGGATCTTCCTAGGTACAACATAAGCTTACAATATAAATTTATTTTTTAGTACTTTCTCACGTCCACTCTTATAACAAGTAATTAATTGTAGACACACGTCTCAATATGTACAAGGGTTTGAAGAATTTGTACAGTATGCTTTGGCCCGATCGGCAAAAGCAAATACAATATTATGCCCTTGTAGGAAATGTGTGAATAGTTGCTAGAAAGAAGCTAGCGTTGTCCGTGTGCATTTAAAATGGCAAGTATATATGTAGTTCTTTATGCAGTTGCTGTTGTTGCTAATCATGTGAAACATTGGAACTATCAATTGGAAGTTAACAACCGTCCCAGAATTTTTTTTACATAGATGAAACAGGACATCAAATCGACTTCCTAGGTGATACCTCATGCTGAATGCCCTTTTATCAAACCAATACATCAAACTATCATTCAAATTTTTCTGGTGGTGATTTCAGCAACCCTCATGCTGAATGCCCTTTTATCAAACCAATACATCAAACTATCATTCATATTTTTCTGGTGGTGATTTCAGCAACGGTTAAGGAGGTGACGTCATCATGTCGCTGTAGTTTCAACTTTCGTCACCTGCCCATACCTGGGAATGGCAATCCTGTCATCCGTTAGTTGAATCCGACTAAATTCTAAGCCAATATATAGCTGGATTAAAAGTTTTCTCTTATGTTACACTTCCCCTTTATGTTTCACTATGCCACTATTCATCGACATATGGTCTCAAAACAAGTTATAACTATTTAAATTTTCCAAGTAAAGTTACAGTGCGAAACTGCATACTATGATAATTAAATAAGCAATCTGTAAATAATACACTATTGTTAGGATGTTGGTGTTTGAGAAATCGGGTATGTTGTTGTCTGTACTATACCCATTGATGAGAAAGATATCTGAGATGGAATTGACAAATGATCACTGAAATATGTGAATAATAAGAAAACTGTAGGTATCAAACACACTGCAATAATGTGAATCTGATCTCTTAACTCCTATGCATAGAAAACTATAAACCTACACCTATACAACGGATTTGGCCATTTTCTGTTCTTGTAATGCACATCTAATAATCTACACTACATTAACTAGTCATGGTTCAATGGCGATCTGTGATGTATGGAATTCATATGTAAACAGTGATTGTTCATTGTTAAATTTATAATCTTGTTTAACTATTTGACGTCATATCATGTTTGACCTTATATATGGTTTGTGGTTATTGACTTCTCGAATTTCTTTTCAAGTACAAAACATAAGGGTTGTTGAAGTAATTGTTTGCTGATGGAGTGGTCGTCCTTATTTTGCAAATGGGGATAACATGATGATTTCATTATGTGGATATCTTCATTGTTGACTTCTTTTGCGTAGATGTTTTGTACATGCAAGGATAGGCTAGTATTGTGGTAGAAGGGGTTGGAGTATTTACATGTGTCAAGGATAGACTAGTACTGTCGTCTTCTTTTGTGTGGATGTTTTGTACATGCCAAGGAGACCATGGCTATATTAGTATGCTCAGAATTATGAAATTGTACATGTACTGGTGTGTCATGTGGGGCATCACGTACACGTGACGCAAGCAACAACAGTTAGCCGGCGCATCTGCTCGGTCCGAGTCAATTCCATCGGCAGAGTTTCCAAGTGTGTCGGACGAGCCACGATAATGCAAGTAGCTTTCGCTTCGGGCCAGTAGTATGCATTAGGCAATACGTATTAGTTACTTTATGTATTCCGTATACAACTCTTAGTCTGGCTGTTAGGCTCTCTATTTAATTGAGAGAGGCTTTGTTTTGCAAGTAAGAAAGAATATTGAAAGGTCTCACTGTCTCTCTCCTCGTTTCATATCTGCTCGTCGACAACTTCACCTCGGCGCATGCTTGCGTCACTACGGCTCCTCAGCCCCGCCACCGAGGGCTTGGGCGACGTCCACCCTTTCCTCACGGTTACAACCTGAGATCAAAAGCTTCCTCACCAACTCATAATCCTGACAACTTGGTATCAGAAGAACATGCTACGCCATCCATGATGTCCGAGAGCGACAATGCCGACCCGATTGGCAGGAAGCTCGACGCACTATTCCAACAGATGGAGACAAACCGGCTTCAACTCCACGATAAGATTGACAGCCTTGCTGGCACAATCCGAGACATCGACCTGCAACAACGTGCTCATCACCTAGCGATTACGCGCTTGGAGCACGGACGCACCATGCCACCCGACGAAGCCGACCACGACTCCATCACGGACGCACGTCTTCGCGCAAACGATGGACTGCTACCGAGCCCTTGTCGTCACCCGATTGGATCGTCAGCTGCCTCGGTGAGGGATCGGCGCTCCGCTGACCGGGACGGGCCCGTTGTTCACCGGCCACCGCCCGAAGGTCATTATCACGGCCGCAACAGTGTGCCGCGATATCACAAACTGAATTTTCCCATATTTGATGGTCAGGAGAGCCCGTTACCATGGCTCAACCGTTGTGATCAATTTTTTCGCGGCCAGCACACTCTGGAGGAGGATAAAGTCTGGTTAGCAACGTTCCATATGACCGGCTCAACTTAGTTATGGTACCACCGCCTGGAGCGCGATACAGGAACACCGTCATGGCGTCGCTTTGTCGAGTTGGTTAACACACGATTCGGGCCTCCCTTGCATAGCAACTCCCTGGGAGAACTCACTGCTCTCCGCAAGCAAGGCTCCATCCGCGACTTCTCTGACCAATTCCTATCTCTCTTGTGCCACGCTGACCCATTGACGGAACGCCAACAAATCCAGTTGTTTACCGCCGGATTGGGACAACCATTGCAAACTGACGTCGAATTGCAAGCACCGCAGTCATTGGAATCAGCCATGAGTTTGGCTCTAGCATACGAGCGTCATTTGCAGCTCGCAACGGCCGTCTCCCACCTACCGACGCGCCGACCGTGGCGCCCTAGCAGCATGCCTGCCCTGGCGCCCGGTTCCAGTCTCACTAGCGAGTCAGGGAGCAGCGCACTTGTTCCTGCAGCCAACATAACACGCCGCACTCTATCTCCAGCGGAGTTGGAACGCCGCCGTGCCCAGGGCTTGTGCTATCGCTATGATGAAAAGTTCGTGGCCGGCCATCGGTGCAAACGCCTCTTCGTCATCGAGGTGCAGCCGGATGACGAGAGCGACGACGAGAACCACCAGCCCCCACGTGATCCTAAGATTTCTCTGGCAGCGATCACCGGCATTCAACCACGTTTTGGACATACTATGCGACTTTGTGTCGAGATCAGCAACAATACTTTCGTGGCACTGCTCGACTTGGGTTCCACACATAACTTCATCGCCAATGATGTCGTGCCGGCCACTAGTGTCGTCTTGCGGCCGCGTTCTGGATTGAACATCACGGTGGCCAATGGCGACCGTGTCACTAGCTTGGGTTTGTACCGCGCCATGACCATCCGTGTTGGCAGCGAGGAGTTTGCGCTCGATTGCTACGCCATGCCACTTGAGGGATTCGATGTGATTTTAGGGGTCCAATGGCTCGGTACCCTCGGCCCCATTACATGGGATTTTTCCAAAATGACCATGTCCTTTGCTCGTCAGGGACGAAGAATCACATGGACTGGCCTACCCATGCGGCCACGCTCTGGCCATGCGCTCGCATGTACGGTAAACAATTTTGCTAGAGGATCTTCTTGATGAGTTCGGTGATCTCTTTGATGAACCGCACGGTCTTCCACCGGTGAGAGAGATCTTCCATTGCATTCACCTTAAAAAGGGTACTGATGCCATCGCAGTGTAACACCCTGGCTATTCGGAAGCCAAGATGCCACCTAAATACTCTAACAATCTACACAATGCGGAAGAATATGAAACAAGTATATAACCTAAAGACAGCATTAAGATAAACAGGACATGGTGAAGGTATCCCTCCTTCACCGTCTAAGTTATTTAATACCGATCATCAATAAAGAAGGTTCACATGCAGTAATAAATCAACATCAAAGTGGAGAAGGTATCCTTCCTTCACCAACTATAATTTAATTATTACAGTTCATCATTAACGAATGAAATCTAGATCTAAAATTTATTCTTGAACATGAATTTGATGATGTGAACAAGTAGTGCGTGTCTACTCCCTCCCATGAGAGCCAACACCAGGGGGTTACCTAAAATAAACAAACAACGCAAGAGTGAGTCCACGACTCAGCAAGTACAGTAAAAGGGACATAACACACATATGAACAAGTCAACATCATAAAAGAATATGAACATACATCGAATGAAAACTTAGGAATGCATGGCATGAATGAATATATTCAAGGATGGACTGCACACATGCTTATACCGGTATAGCGAGTGACACACCGTCGGTGTTCACTTAAGCCCGCACCTTAAAAAAGTGCGGGATCCAAGTCCTATATGAAGAACGTTTCATATAGGTGTCCGGCTGCCCATACTGGAATTGATGGGTCTTACGTGCCCATCTTTGGAATTGATGGGTCTTTCAATCCACTCCGTGGGCGGGACATGACAATGTCCAAATCTGCCCACATTGGAATGGTGGGACTTACAATCCACTCCGTGGACATAACATGAATAAAAGGATGCATGATATGAACATGAACAGTGATAATACCATCTCTCAGTATATACTCCACATAATGAAAGAACATAACCGGTTCGGCATCTCGGGTAACACAATATGTCACATTATATTCATGTAAACATTCACAATCACAGCACTTAAAATCAACAAAGTACTTGCCTTCCGCGTTACGACGCGTTAGCAGGCAACGATGGTGCTCCCAAACCCGTAGCCTCGCGGCCTAAACAATTAAATAACCGAAATAAGAACAACATAGAGCCCAACATGAATTAATATTCTACACTTCCCTCTTGCACACCCAAAACATAGTCATAACCCAAATCTGAAATTCCAGCAGCAACATGGAATCCCATCTGGACAGCAGCACGGTAAAGACCAAAACTATTGATCTGGGACTCCAAAAGAGATGAGCCCAGATCCTACACGAGCTTAACAAATATATCTACAACTTTGTAGTTGACGAGATAACCCAATTCGGCCAAACTAAATTGCTAACTGTCAAACGAAACAGCAGAACAGAAACTGTCTGAACATAAAAAAAACAGCAGTACTAAAACGTCCGTAACTTTTAAACTACAACTCCGAATTGAGTGTTCTTTATCAATATGAAAAGGTTATGGAATTACCTACAATAACCTAGTTGGCACAACATTCATATTTTGCCTTTAACAAAAAGTGGCACATGGGTCAAAACTAAAGATAAAAACTGACATACAATCTGGACAGACTGACCTACAATCTGGACAGTCACAATGAAAAGTGCATAAATTTTGATCCATAAATCCAAATGAGGTGTTCTTTATCAATCCTGAAAGCTAGTGATATCACCTTCAAAATTTGTTATGGGCAAGACCTCTGAATCACCCTCTAACTAGGCCATAAATCAATCTATACAGAGACTGCTAATTCCCGTCAGGATTCTGTACAGCAGATAATAAATCTATCATAACTTTTGACACGAAAGTCGGAATTCAGTGTTCTTGGCGGCCACCGAAAGCTAAGAACAAAACCTACATAACTCTAGGAGATCAACACTTCTGATTCGTCCTCTAAGAACCCGAAATCGTCCACGCAACAAACTGGACAGATTGAAAAATACTGCAGACCGATTCTGATCTAAACAACTCGAAACGATTTCTCCTCTATGACTAATCCAACAACGACAACCGAGAATCGGTACCTTGGAGCACCCCGGGACGACGATGATTGACCCGCAAAGATGTTTCCCACCTTCTTGATCAGTGACCTTGCAAAGATCCCTTCCGTTCCTCGCGAGATGCCAGCAAAGGGAAGATCGGCACCACGGGGCAGCTCCAGGAGATGGGGACGTACCACCATGACTTTGGGCAGCAGCAAGGGAGGTGGAGGAGGGGCGGCTCCCTGCTGGAAAGTGGCGCAAGATGGAGGGGGAGGGGAGTGGCGGCTGCAGGGAGGGGAAAGGTGGAAGAGTGGGGGAGGCTAGGGTTTTGGCCGCCCCCCCCCTAAAGCCCCCCTTTGGCCGGCCACTAGATGGGCTTGGCCCCATTGCTGGCCCCTCTTTGGGCTCTAAGGCAGCCCCTCTAGGCCCACAAGGTGTAGTCTTGGACCTGTTGCCCAAAGGCCCAGGTCCAAAACTAGAAGAACAGACGAATCGTCGAATTTTCTCTTTAAGAATTTCAAATTCGAACAAAGGTCTTTCTAAAGAAACAGGTATTACATTCTACCCCCTTAACAGAGTTCGACCTCGAATCTAGCGCGATCTTCACGAAAGAAAATGCGATCGAAACTAACAATGAGATACCAACGCGACCAACTCTTGCTAAACTCGCTCACGCGAGACCCCAACTCTCAAGTGGCTTCTCTCTAAAACTGATGAGACCACAACACCAGGACGTAAAATGACGTCTGAACTAACACTCAAACCGGTACTTCCAGATACACTCATCGGAGAAGACTCGAAGGTAGGATCTCACCCGATGGTCCACGACGTTAACGAATAATCAAACTCGGATCTCCTAGGTACTCACCGGCACGAGAACATACCAAAAGTTGCGTTCACGTGTAGGGACCGAAAGCGGTCCTAGCGATACGCTAACTAGCGAAAACAACCCAACGTACCTTGGGCTAACTGAATAAGAAAGATTCACATCGCAACTATACGTTACCAAGATGCATCAAGAGTAAAATCCGTAAATAGAATTTCATCAAGAAAACCTTTCCACTTTCCAAGTGGCAAATTGCGAATAAACGTCACAAAAACCAAAGGACAAATCATTCGAATAACCAAATCAATCATTTTTTCCTTTCTGAAATGCCCAGAACCACACATGCCAAAATCGAGTCAAACTCAACTTACGAAAGACATTGGTCAACAGCACAAAGCTCATGCGAGAATAAAGAAAACGCTTCACTAAACAAGAAGACATCTTTTTCCTTAGTTTCATTTTTTTTTTGGAATAAAATATCTCTCAAACCTTGGAATTCGAATTCATCGCATACCACACGGTCTCAAACCTCTTAATTTAACATCCTCAAATTAGACTTAAACCGAAATACATCATCCATACCTTTGTAGAGAGACTCTATTGATTCCACTGAACACTCTAGACAACTCCTTCAACTGATGACGTTAATTTGATAGAAGGCACCAAAGCACCTCAAAACCCATGCAATTTCATCACCTCCAACTTTCAAGAATAACACATCAGAATCCTCAGCACACCCGCTCATGAACTACATCAGAAGGGTTCTGTCGACAATCATTCCACTACGCAGAATACTCCAGTTTTCTATCTTCTCTACACACAAATCTTTGGGCGACCAAAAGTTTAGCATGAAAATGGAAAGCCCAAATTTGACCTCTAAGACCTCTACAACGAATTCCTCTTATACCAAATAATGAAATCATCGAATTAAATCTCTAAGATCCCCACAATTCCGTCATACTCACTCATTGACATCATCAGGAATCACTCATACAACATCACGATACTTTCAATAGTGTTACTCTATAAAATTGATTACGGTTTTCATACATTTAATAATCCCCAACATTTCAACATGAACCAAAGTTCTGGAACTACACCATACCATAGGTCCTACTTAGTCGAACACTATACAGTTTTACTTCTAAGTCATACATTCCATCTGAATCAACTTCACTCCAAGAGGTTCAGGTCAAAACCAACTCATCGTCTATTACTCCAATAACTTGGTAGCAAAATCTCACCCCTACCATCACTTAACCACCACCAAACAATTGACAACTTACGCTTTGTAAAACTTTGCAACACAAAACTGTTGATCCTTTCTCAAAAGAAAGAGGCGAATAAGGACAAATTTCACCACACAGGAAAATGTTACTGCTCACAGTGAGCACGAAACCAAAAGAAATAATCTCGTAATGAAGATCTGGGAAAACGAAAGTTGAGTTCACAGTGGAGGACACGCATCCCTCGAAAAGGGAATAGCAAATAACCACCAATAAAAAGAATGACATTGCGATTGAAATTCGACAACTCTTGAGTGTAAAGAGCAAAAAGTTTATGAACAATTCAAATAACCACAAGTTACAAAACTTGACTCAAATTCTCAAGTATTCCTACTGCACTCTTTCCTTTAACACTGAAATTAATTCTTTGACTAACATCGCTTTGCCACAACGTACAAGATAAGATCTTTAGTCCAAACTCGAAACATTTCCAATTACGGGATTTCATGAAAAGCAAGCAGATTATTCTCCTCTTAAAGGAACCAACATAACTTCTTTGATTGCAACCTCACGTTGCCAACTTAGACTAAAAAGTCTATAAAATTAAGTCACACAAAACTCTTAAGAAGCAACAGGACAATCCAATACCTTAATTTATTTTAAATAATTTCAGCTACCAAATGATTCAAGAGCTCAAAGAAAATATCACGGAAGCTAATCTTGAAATATTCTCATCTGAACGATATCACCAAAGGCGATCAAATTACTATGGTTATTAACATTAATTTCACAACAACATTTAGAAAACACTTTGAAAGACCCACGTGAAAAGAACGGGTTGATTCTTTCTCCAAAAGGAAAGGCAAATGGAAACGACTTTCACCAACTAGAAAACTCATCTACCACTCGCACTGAACACGGAACCAAGGAAGAAACCAATTAAGCAATGAACTTATAGAACATAAGTGGAGTCCACAGTTGAACACTTAAGCCTCACAAGAAGAGAATATCGAACCTTAACAGATAAGAACAAATAAGTATTCGAAATCAAAGCACTTGCATCACTGAAGAACCATTATAACTTTGCAACATATCGCTACTCGATAAACTTCATTTACCACATAAAGCCTGGACCCCCAAAAGATCATGAACACAAAACTTGAAATTTGATCATTTAAGAAATATTACCATGGTGACCAAATTACTACGAGAATTAACCTCATTCTCACATTTTGACGATTTAATAACATCGACAACATACACTAGTACCAAGAATCATCAAACTTTATTACTCCATCCTAAAACTTCCCAAAGGGAACACAAACCACAAGGTTGAAACAAATTTATTATAACAAGATTATGCTAAGCAATAGCAATATCAGAAGGCACGCTATAAAGACTACTTACGAAATTCATCATTCCGTTTGCAATCACATAACCACGTATTAACATAAATTCACATTTCATCATTGTTCAGAAATCATTTCAAAACAAGATTAAAGATTCGCTAACATAATCTTCTATAAACAAGGTTTCACGAATCGATACATCAGCACCCATCTGGTCCTTTATACAAGTTTCAATAATTTTAGCATACTAGGAAATAGATAAGTCTAGCTCTTATGTAAGATCTGTAGGTTCTGAATGGATGTGGACAGTCTTTATTTAACATACACCATGTATCAAATGCAAGGACATTTCAAGTTAATCAATTTCATTTTCATGGATGGTAGTTAAGAATAATTGATTTGCATCATGCTAATAACCCAACTTGGTAACTCATATCGTAACAATTTATTCGTTTAGTTATAACTTCTCATTTTAAGCATGGCGAGACATCACAAAAGGATTCTAACACCTTACTACAGCAAAAGAGAGACTTCAAACCTCAACGCTCGAAGTAATCCAAAAGAAACGCATAAAGCCAAAGCTTTCCCATGCAAACGAACTTACAGCGGAAAACTCTCACTAACCAAGCTATCAAACGAGTAAATGAGTCATTCTTTTTCAATGAGAAAGAAGGAGCAACCATGAAAACATCAACCTTGCCAATTGACAACGACCACAAGTGATAAAAGCAACTCAACAGTTGAAAAGCAATATTTGTTTCAGAGAACCAAGAGGGATCTATTGAAAACCATAAACTATCATGAACTACAAACTCAGGAGAAATTCATCAACCACCACAGGACAAGAATTGGCAAATTCAGAAATCAAGAAAGAGAATAACTTTCTAAAGCAACTCACGCTTAACACCTGAAACTATGGTATTCGGGGTAACTACTCCTCTAACCACGTACTACGAACAGTGATGTAACCTGGTGAATCCCAGAGTAACAACCACGACCTCCACTTCTTATCATCCGTTAACAACACGCTTCACCAAAATACTCAATTATGAATATACAGGATCATCTCATGACAATAATAGTATTAGTTCATAGATATTGAATATCACAGCAGATCATAGATTAACCGCAAGAATGATAGTACGGAAGCAATTCAAGAACAGTTCAACATGATGAATCACATCACTAGAAATACGGTTATGCTGGATTACCCAAACCCCACCTACTGTGCACAGTGTGTCATTTTAATAACTTAATTACCACGGACCTAAAGGCCGCTCTGATACCAACTGTAACACCCTGGCTATTCGGAAGCCAAGATGCCACCTAAATACTCTAACAATCTACACAATACGGAAGAATATGAAACAAGTATATCAACTAAAGACAGCATTAAGATAAACAGAACATGGTGAAGGTATCCTTCCTTCACCGTCTAAGTTGTTTAATACCGATCATCAATAAAGAAGTTTCACATGCAGTAATAAATCAACATCAAAGTGGAGAAGGTATCCTTCCTTCACCAACTATAATTTAATTATTACAATTCATCATTAACGAATGAAAGATAGATCTAAAATTTATTCTTGAACATGAATTTGATGATGTGAACAAGTAGTGCGTGTCTACTCCCTCCCATGAGAGCCAACACCAGGGGTTACCTAAAATAAACAAACAACGCAAGAGTGAGTCCACGACTCAGCAAGTACAGTAAAAGGGACATAACACACATATGAACAAGTCAACATCATAAAAGAATATGAACATACATCGAATGAAAACTTAGGAATGCATGGCATGAATGAATATATTCAAGGATGGACTGCACACATGCTTATACCGGTATAGCGAGTGACACACCCGTCGGTGTTCACTTAAGCCCGCACCTTAACAAAAGTGCGGGGATCCAAGTCCTATATGAAGAACGTTTCATATAGGTGTCCGAAGCTGCCCATACTGGAATTGATGGGTCTTACGTGCCCATACTGAAATTGATGGGTCTTTCAATCCATTCCCGTGGACGGGACATGACAATGTCCAAATCTGCCCACATTGGAATGGTGGGACTTACAATCCACTCCCGTGGACATAACATGAATAAAAGGATGCATGATATGAACATGAATAGTGATAATACCATCTCTCAATATATACTCCACATAATGAAAGAACATAACGATTCGGCATCTCGGGTAACACAATATGTCACATTATATTCATGTAAACATTCACAATCATAGCACTTAAAATCAACAAAGTACTTGCCTTCCACGTTACGCGTTAGCGTTAGCAACGATGGTGCTCCCAAACCCGTAGCCTCGCGGCCTAAACAATTAAATAACGAAATAAGAACAACATAGAGCCCAACATGAATTAATATTCTACACTACCCTCTTGCACACCCAAAACATAGTCATAACCCAAATCTGAAATTCCAAAGAGCAACATGGAATCCCATCCGGACAGCAGCACGGTAAAGACCAAAACTAATGATCTGGGACTCCAAAGAGATGAGCCCAAATCCTACACGAGCTTAACAAATATATCTACAACTTTGTAGTTGACAAGATAACCCAATTAGGCCAAACTAAATTGCTAATGTCAAACGAAACAGCAGAACGTAAACTGTCGAACATAAAAAAACAGCAGTACTAAAACGTCCGTAACTTTTAAACTACAACTCCGAATTGAGTGTTCTTTATCAATCTGAAAAGTTTATGGAATTACCTACAATAACCTAGTTGGCACGACATTCATATTTTGCCTTTAACAAAAAGTGGCACACGGGTCAAAACTAAAGATAGAAAGCGACATACAATCGGACAGATCGACCTACAATCTGGACATCCACAATGAAAAGTGCATAACTTTTGATCCATAAATCCAAATGAGGTGTTATTTATCAATCCTGAAATCTAGTGATATCACCTTCAAAATTTGTTATGGGCAAGACCTCGAATCACCCTCTAACTAGGCCATAAATCAATCTATACAGAGACTGCTAATTCCGTCGAGATTCTGGACAGCAGATAATAAATCTATCATAACTTTTGACATGAAAGTCGGATTCAGTGTTCTTGGCGGCCACGAAAGCTAAGAACAAAACCTACATAACTCTAGGAGATCAACACTTCGATTCGTCCTCTAAGAACCCGAAATCGTCCACGCAACAAACTGGACAGATTGAAAATACTGCAGACCGATTCGATCTAAACAACTCAAACGATTTCTCCTCTATGACTAATCCAACAACGACAACCGAGAATCGTTACCTTGGAGCACCCGGACGGCGATGATTGACCCGCAAAGATGTTTCCCACCTTCTTGATCGGTGACCTTGCAAAGATCCTTCCGTTCCTCGCGAGATGCCGGCAAAGGAAGATCGGCACCACGGGCAGCTCGGGAGATGGGGACGTACCACCATGACTTTGGGCAGCAGCAAGGGAGGTGGAGGAGGCGGCTCCCTGGAAAGTGGCGCAAGATGGAGTGGGAGGGGAGTGGCGGCTGCAGGGAGGGGAAAGGTGGAAGAGTGGGGGAGGCTAGGGTTTTGGCCGCCCCCCCCTAAAGCCCCACTTTGGCCGGCCACTAGATGGGCTTGGGCCCCATTGCTGGCCCCTCTTTGGGCTCTAAGGCAGCCCCTCTAGGCCCATAAGGTGTAGTCTTGGACCTGTTGCCCAAAGGCCCAGGTCCAAAACTAGAAGAACCGACGAATCGTCGAATTTTCTCTTTTAAGAATTTCAAATTCGAACAAAGGTCTTTCTAAACGAAAACAGGGTATTACACGCAGTGAGACCATATCGTTACGCCCAGTTGCAAAAAGATGAGCTGGAGCGTCAATGTGCCGAGATGCTTCAACAGGGGACCATCCGCCGCAGTTCATCACCGTTTTCCTCACCCGTCTTGTTGGTCAAGAAACAGGATGGCTCTTGGCGGTTTTGTGTCGACTATCGCTCTCTCAACGACCGCACTGTCAAAGATAAGTTTCCTATTCCAGTCGTGGATGAGTTACTTGATGAGCTCCGTGGCACCAAATTCTTTCCTAAGTTGGACTTGCGTTCTGGATATCACCAAGTACTAATGCATTCGGCCGATGTTGCTAAAACCGCCTTCCGCACTCATCAGGGCCTTTTTGAATTCCTTGTCATGCCGTTCGGTCTGACTAACGCCCCAGCGACATTCCAAGCCTTGATGAATACAGTGCTCCAGGATTTCCCTCGTCGCTTCGTATTGGTTTTCTTCGACGACATCCTCATTTACAGTCCAACTTGGTCGACTCACTTGCGTCATCTCCGCACGGTTTTCCAGCACCTACGGCGACACCGACTATTTTTGAAGCGCTCCTGTAATACCCCAAAAATTAAATCGGGAGAGAATAATTAAAATCGGGGGAATATTTCTTTTAGCAAAGCGATTGAACAGGAGAAAGAGGGGTTTTAATGTAATACTCCAATTTATTCTCAAAGAAAGCGTTCAAAGAAATTAGACATAAAAAGGGGGTTTCTGCAGTTTTTTGGCAACTTGGGCCTTGGGCCTTGGCCCAGGAGGCCCATGAGGGGTAGGCCACTAATAAAAGGAACGGGAAAAACCCTAGATGCACTGTAGCTACAGTACCTCCGCACTGTAGCATAGTTACTGTAGCACATCTCTCCTCCATGGTGGTGCCCCCTCCATTGGTGCCTCCTTCTTCGCCGTCGGTGCTCCACGCTACCGATCAAGTCAAGAAAGGAGAGAGATCAACCGTGGGAGAGTTCATCATCTTGCTGCGATTCTACAAGGGTAACGTTGCGTGTTCTTCGTTGTTTGATACGTAATAGTTGCAGTTGATGTCGTTTGGTAGATTGATTTGCGTCGGTTTAATAGATCGCGTTCTGTCCAGATTATTGCGCGGTCAGTTTCGTGTGTTTAGAGGCCGAATTAGGAGTTTTGGTCTTCTAGAGTTATGTAGATAATGTTCTTAGCTTTCAGTGGCCGCCACGAACGCCAAAATCCGATTAACGGTTAGAAAGTTATGGATTGTTTAGTGCCACTGTCTGGTTAATCTGTCAACATCCTGACAGTCTGTAGAAAACTAAGTTAATCTATTAGTTAAAGACGAAATCAGAGGATCTCAATATAACAAAAATTGTAGGTAATTTCCGTACCTTTTCAGAGAGATAAAGAACGCAAGATTTGGACTTTCGTAGCAAACGTTATGATGGTTTTAGTGTACTGTCCAGAGAAGCCGACGTGAAAATTGTTGTTCTGTAGTTTGGCTTGGTAGGGGCTGTAGATGGCATAATAAGAAGGGCTCCCCAACTAAGTTTATTTGGGTAATTTAATTACCTTTCCAGAAAGTCTGAGAACACCTAATTTGGACTCCTGAGCAGAAAGTTATGTATTTTAGAAGTTGACTGTCCGCAGTGATCACCAAAGCGATCGCTAGAAATTGGAAGATTGGAAAACGTTTGGGAGATTACCGAGTTCGTTTGTGTTGTTATTTATGCTTTTGATCCAGTATGTTGGTCTTAGATTGGGGTTATCTTTATGTTCAGGTGGGAGCGTGATCCAGGGCGGCGCCCTCTTCGCGTCCACCGTTCTCGCGGTTGAGGCAAGTATTGGGTTATAGCATATTTATGCTTGTATCTTCGAGAGTGTTTGTGTTTTGCTCGTAATAGCCATGCATGAATGTTAATGTGATGAGTTTCCATTTATCTTGATGAATGCTAGTTATAGTTAAAGTTGATGTTATTGTGATGAGTTCCAATTTTATCTGGTGAATGCAAGTACTCGATTGAGAGAATATGTATGAATGTTTGATAGAAGTTGCTAGTACTTTGATGCGTACTAACCATGCAAGGTTGATAGTGTGACATGTATGATTAAGGATGGTAAATATTTGAGATATGATTAATTATTATTCATGAAGGATTGTTCATGTTTGCTAGTATTATGAATATATGTGCTATTCATGGATACTAGAATGCTAAGAATGTCAATGATGAGGAATGCTAGAAGTATGAATAAGTTTATTCATGCACGTCGTTGTTGTGAATCCATATGTATGATGGTTTAAAGTTTTGTTCATGTGCATCATGCAATCATATTGGAGGATTGGTCACGTGGTGACTATGCATGTTCGAGGTCCCGTCATGTAGATGACGGGCTTGAGGTCCCCATTCGTGGAATGTGGGCAATGAATAAAGAGGTCCCCATCATAGAGATGATGGGCAAGGTCCCCATACATGTGGTGTATAGGCTCTTGGTCCCCGTGCGAGAGGGCACGAGCAAGGGTATACATTGACGGATGTATACCCGCATTACCGGTAAAATGCGAAAGAGATAAAGTTCAAAAGGTGCATTGCATTGATCGCATTCCATGAGTATGAAAGCTATGAGTAGTGTAACGTTATTGTGGATCATTGTTGCTATGCTTGTGTTCTTGTTTATAGTCTTGTTGATACTTCTTGAGTCTTTGGGCTCACCCTTGCTTTGATATGTTTTAGGTACAACTGGTAGGAACGACATGCATGGGAGGAGTAGATGTTGGATGCACTCACTACCTCACGACCATAAGGCATTTGCCATTTAATTACACATCAAGATTAAGTAAACTATTTGAGAATCACTCATAGATGGTTTGAGTATTTATGTTAATTGTGATAATGAGAATAGCAAGTCTGGATTTTGTTTATTCGATCATCTTGCAAGCTTGTGTAACCTTGATTATGAAGATATTGATAAGTGCCATGATTAATTGTTGGAACCTAGGTATTGTTGACTATACAAAGGAGGTTTTGCGAAAATTTGTAATTGGTCTTAGTTTAGTTTAGTCTAATTTAATTTTAGTAGCATTCAGGCTCAATCTTTGAGATGGGGTGTTACATTGGTATCAGAGCGGGCTTTAGGTCCGTGGTTAATAGAAAATATTAAATTGACACACTTGTGCACGATAGGTGGGGTTGGGAATTACATTGCTTGGCATTATCATTGTTATGTTTCATTTGTTGAGCAATTGTTGAATTGCCTCTGTCTTTCTTGTTGATAATCTATGAAATGATATGTTATGATATTCTATATCTATGAATCTATTCTATGATTGCCATGAGATGATCATGTATAATCATATTTGATTATATTGTTTATGCGTGTCGGTAATGGTTGTTAAGAAGTGGAGGCCGTGGTTGTGGCCTTGGACTTTGTCCGGTTTTACCACCGTTCGTGGTAGACGAATAGAGTAGTTACCAGAATACCATAGTTGCAGGAGTTGAGCGTGAGTTGTTTTAGAAAGTTGTTTTCCTTCTTGACCTCAAATCTTGGCAAATTCTTGTTTTGTGGTGGATGATGATTTTCTCTTGGGTTCGTGGTTCATGGTAATGGTTGTGTTTCAATGGTCTCTAATGGTTCTCTGAAACAAGTATTGTTTTTATTTGTTGGTGTCTTTACTACTTGTGATCGTCCTCAATTGGCATTCTTGATAATTCCATGGTTGTTTCTTCTTTCTCATTGGAAAAGAATGACTCATGTATTCGTTTGAAAGTTTGGGTAATGAGAGTTTCTGTTGCAAGTTTGTTAACATGAGAAAACTTTGGCTCTATGTATTTCTTTTGGATTATTCCGAGTGATGAAGTTTAATGCATCTCTTTTCTGTTTAAAATTGCTAAAATCTTTTTCTGATGCCTTGTTATGGTTAAATCAGAGATTGTAATCAAATAACTTGATATGGTATGGGTATCAAGTTGAGTCATTGGTATGGTGAATAATTAATATTAATTAGTAACCTTGGAAGTGAAATTGATTAGGATGATGTTGTCTTTTTCTAGTTCTTGATGAACGGTATATATGAGTAGTGATTGAGAGATATCAAGAAGTATGGAACTTTGATGAACTAGTCTGGTCATTAAAACTGTTTAGGTTGTTAAACTTGTTGGGTTCTTTGGTTCCCATAGATTAATTTAATTGTGTGGAAAGGAAAATTAGAGGGAATACCATATTTACATATTCCCTAGTATGATTAGTTATTAGAATTGTGTACAACTGGTTGAATGGATTGAATATCGGTGGATCTAGAAATTATGGGAGGAGTTCTATGTAGTTCTTCTATGTAGGATGACGCGATGAATTTTTTTGTAGTGTTGTTGAGACTCTTGATCGATAGAAGATTTCGATTTTTGAAGTTTTAGTGTATTTTTTTTTTGCCGAAATCCAATGTGAGGAAGAACAGTTGAATATTTGCTTGTTAATATCCATGTGATTTGGGAAGGAAAGTAGGTAGCAACTAGATTTCATAACGAAGCCAGTTGATAACAACAAGGGTTGTCGTATAACTGTTGTGTGTTGAAGTTTGATAATAAGCATCGCTAAAAGTTGAACTAATATGATATAATAGGTGGCTTATGCCCACATGATTGTGAAATAATTGGATGAAATTGTGTCCTTTATGAAAGGGTTTTGGTAGAAGCTTTTCAATTGGGTAGTAGACCCCTTCTAAACTTAAGAAGTTGATGTAGTGATGTTGTATGATTTTGGTATACTCTCATTTTGAAGATGGGATGAAAAGGCAGTATGGAACAAATTGGTGAAACTTTGGGGGCTTTCTAATGGAATAGTTGATAATAAATATTCATGTTGAGTATATTATTCTTGATGTTAGTAAGATTATACGCAAGAGATTGTGACTTGTGTGTGGTGATGATTCTTTTAGAAATAAAGAAATTTGATCGTCTTTAGTAACTTGGATTTTGTAGAAGTGTTTGAGTTTTGCGAAGGTGATTAATTGGATCGCTTGAGTTATGTGGTGATTGAGTTGCTTTGAGCAAAGTGACATGTTGAAAGATTTTATTGGTTCTTAAGTTGTTCCTACGATTTGGTCTTAAGAGCTTATCTTGTTTAAGCTGGCAAAGTGATGTAGTAATCACAGAAAATAACATTCCTTGTTAAAGGAATAAGTCAAGTATAAGTAATTGAGCTTTAAGTCTCGTTTCGCATCTTGCAGTTTATTTGAGAGCGCTTAAACCTTATGCAGTTGTTCCATAAGAGTTTATCAATTTTCAAAGGGCATTACCTTCTTCTCATTTGTGGTTTGGTATTCGCTTTCAGTAGGGCTTGAGCCCTCATCGTTGACTTTCCCTTATGTTTTTAGTACTTGGCCTAAGTGATGATTTTCTTGGTCTTGTGTTCACTTGTGGGTGGCACATGTTTTCCTAGTTGATGAAAATTGATTCCATTCGCTCTTTCTTTTGAGGAAGAATCAACCTATTCGTTTCACTCGATTCTTTTGAGGTGTTTAAAAATTGTAATTGTGAAACGTGGGTTGTAAGTTATTCGATGAGCATTGGAGGACGAAATAATTTTGTAATATAGTTCTTTGAGAGAGGTCTAACTCAATGGAAGTTTGTCTTATGAGGTTAAACTGATTCCATTGTTACAGCTAGTAGAACCTATAGTGATTGTGATCCAAGATCTTCTGGTTCACTTCGGGTGGAACATTAGAATTACTGAAAGTATAGAAATATTGATCAATTTTATAGAGTATCGCAATTTGGTAGTATTGTGAGGCTATGAAAGTTATTCTTGATGATGTGGTTTAATGAGAGTGGAATTACAAAGTAATCGAATCGTCACGTCAATTAATGGGATAATGGAAAATGTTGAGTAATGTCAAGAGTGATTTGGCTTTAAATGAGTAACCTTCTGAGAGT
This sequence comes from Ampelocalamus luodianensis, assembly GCA_036346255.1. Classification (NCBI taxonomy): domain Eukaryota; kingdom Viridiplantae; phylum Streptophyta; class Magnoliopsida; order Poales; family Poaceae; genus Ampelocalamus; species Ampelocalamus luodianensis. The sequence goes on along the minus strand of CM070628.1, from coordinate 38,151,529 downwards.
TATAATCTTTGTAAAGGTAAACTGGTCAAGAAAATATTTTCATGATGATGTTGATGAGTAAGTATGTGGGAATTGTGGATTTTCAGGGATTTAATCTAAGGATTTTCCTATCTTTTATATGAGAAGTTAGTTGCAAGAGTCTTGGAGGTTAAATGTGGACTTTGCATTGTTATGCTAGAACTTTGAGTCGCCCAAAGATTATGTGTAGAGGAAGTAGAATAAGGGTGGATTGCGAGCGAGTGGGATGATCGTTGATAACACCCTTCCGTGTAGTCTGAGAAGAGTGTGTGATGTGAAATATGAGATGTTTGTTCTCAAAAGGGTTGAGGTGATATGATCGTGTGCAAGATCTAATTTGGGGATACTTCGAGCGCCATCATCAAATGAATTACATCGAAGGAAATCGGTTAGAGAATGTTTTGTGAGATCATCGAGTCTGTTTCAAAGGTGTAGACAAGGTGTTTCGATTTGGGTTTGGCGTTGAGATCACCAAGTTAAAGTAATGAGTTAGTGTGTTGTGCGATGAATCGGGATTCCAAAAAATTGAGAGAAATTTTATTTCTAAAGGAGAAATTGAGAAAAGATTGTTTCCTCGAGTACTGAAACACTCTCTTGATCTTGTATGAGCTATGAGTTTTTGACGGACGTCGTTCGCAATTTGGGTTTGACTTTATGTTGGCTTGTGTGGTTCTTATCTATTCATAAAGAAATGATGGATTTGGTTATTTGAGTGCTTTCTCTTTTGGCGATCGTGGTGTTTATTTGCAAATTTTCTAATTTGAAGGTGGAAAGATTTTCGTGATAAATCTTCGATTCTGAATTTGACTCTTTTTAGTACCGAGTTGGTAACGTTTGGTTGCGATGAGAGTCCTTGATTTTCAGTTGGGGTTGTTGTTGTTTTGCTAGTAGATGATGATAGAATTGGGTCGAGTCTGTTTAAAGAAGGTAGAATGTAATACCCCAAAAATTAAATCGGAGAGAATAATTAAATCGGGAGAGAATAATTAAAATCGGGAATATTTCTTTTAGCAAAGCGATTGAACAGGAGAAAGAGGGTTTTAATGTAATACTCAATTTATTCTACAAAAGAAAGCGTTCAAAAGAGAAATTAGACATAAAAAGGGGGTTTCTGCAGTTTTTCGCAACTTGGGCCTTGGGCCTTGGCCGAGAGGCCCATGAGGGTAGGCCACCAATAAAAGGAAGGGAAAAACCCTAGATGCACTGTAGCTACAGTGCCGCCGCATGTAGCATGGTTCTTGTAGCACACCTCTCCTCCATGTTGGTGCCCCCTCCATTGGTGCCTCCTTCTTCGCCGTCGGTGCTCCTGCTACCGATCAAGTGAAGAAAGGAGAGAGATCAACCGTGGGGAGAGTTCATCATCTTGCTGCGATTCTACAAGGGTAACGTTGCGTGTTCTTCGTTGTTTGATACGTAATAGTTGCGGTTGATGTCGTTTGGTAGATTGATTTGCGTCGGTTTAATAGATCGCGTTCTGTCCAGATTATTGCGCGGTCAGTTTCGTGTGTTTAGAGGCCGAATTAGGAGTTTTGGTCTCCTAAAGTTATGTAGATAATGTTCTTAGCTTTCAGTGGCCGCCAAGAACACCAAAATCCGATTAACGGTTAGAAAGTTATGGATTGTTTAGTGCCGCTGTTTGGTTAATCTGTCAACATCCTGACAGTCTGTAGAAAACTGAGTTAATCTATTAGTTAAAGACGAAATCAGAGGATCTCAATATAACACAAATTGTAGGTAATTTCCATACATTTTCAGATAGATAAAGAACGCAAGATTTGGACTTTCGTAGCAAAAGTTATGATGGTTTTAGTGTACTGTCCAGAGAAGCCGACGTGAAAATTGTTGTTCTGTAGTTTGGCTTGGTAGGGGCTGTAGATGGCATAATCAGAAGGGCCCCCCAACTAAGTTTATTTGGGTAATTTAATTACCTTTCCAGAAAGTCTGAGAACACCTCATTTGGACTCCTGAGCAGAAAGTTATGTATTTTAGAAGTTGACTGTCCGCAGTGATCACCAAAGCGATCGCTAGAAATTGGAAGATTGGAAAACGTTTGGGAGATTAGCGAGTTCGTTTGTGTTGTTATTTATGCTTTTGATCCAGTATGTTGGTCTTAGATTGGGGTTATCTTTATGTTCAGGTGGGAGCGTGATCCCAGGGCAGCGCCCTCTTCGCGTCCACCGTTCTCGCACGGTTGAGGCAAGTATTGGGTTATAGCATATTTATGCTTGTATGTCGAGAGTGTTTGTGTTTTGCTCGTAATAGCCATGCATGAATGTTAATGTGATGAGTTTCCATTTATCTTGATGAATGCTAGTTATAGTTAAAGTTGATGTTATTGTGATGAGTTCCAATTTTATCTGGTGAATGCAAGTACTCGATTGAGAGAATATGTATGAATGTTTGATAGAAAATTGCTAGTACTTTGATGCGTACTAACCATGCAAGGTTGATAGTGTGACATGTATGATTAAGTATGGTAAATATTTGAGATATGATTAATTATTATTCATGAAGGATTGTTCATGTTTGCTAGTATTATGAATATATGTGCTATTCATGGATACTAGAATGCTAAGAATGGCAATGATGAGGAATGCTAGAAGTATGAATAAGTTTATTCATGCACGTCGTTGTTGTGAATCCATATGTATGATGGTTTAAAGTTTTGTTCATGTGCATCATGCAATCATATTGGAGGATTGGTCACGTGGTGACTATGCATGTTCGAGTCCCGTCATGTAGATGGCGGGCTTGAGATCCCCACATTCGTGGAATGTGGGCAATGAATAAAGAGGTCCCCATCATAGAGATGATGGGCAAAGATCCTATACATGTGGTGTATAGGCTCTTGGTCCACGTGCGGAGGGCACAAGCAAGGGTATACATCGACGGATGTATACCCGCATTACGATAAAATGCGAAAGAGATAAAGTTCAAAAGGTGCATTGCATTGATCGCATTCCATGAGTATGAAAGCTATGAGTAGTGTAACGTTATTGTGGATCATTGTGTAATACTCAGGAAGTGTGAGAAGTCAAGAATCGGATTAATAAAATTAATCGATAGAGAATTATTATTCGGGAAGAGAAATTTATTGAATTTTCAAGTGCAATATAGTTTAGAGAGGATTTCTCTTAACAGAAAGTATCCATCGATTGATTATGTAATATCTGTTTAACATTAGAGAATTAATTGAAATGAGAAAGGTATTTAACAGAATTAAGCAGAAATCAGTTTTTAGAGGAGATTTAATCTTGGGCTTTGGCCCACGTTGTTTTAGCCCAAGTGGGAAGTTGGTTTAAGAAGGGCCAGCAAACCTAGGTCTTTTTCTTGTACACGCAGCTACAGTACCACGCCCCTGTAGCAACCCTCCTCCCTTTGCTGCCACGCCCTCCATGTCGCCCCTTTGCTGCTCCTTGCTCACTGGTCTTGGGAGGAAGAAGAAGGAGAGAAAGGAGGAGAAGAAGGATCTTCTTCATGGATTCAACCAGCGTTTCCCAAGGTTCTACAAAGGGTAACGAGGCGTTCTTTGCTGTCTAAGTTGTATTAGATGCGAATCGATTGGTTTGATTGGATTGAATTGCTGCCGCTACAAATTCAATTCTGTCCAGTTTCTTGCGCGGCTTGTTTCGTGTGTTTAGAGGCAGAATTAGGATTTTGATCTCCTAGAGTTATTTAGATAATGTTCTTAGCTTTCGGTGGCCATGAAGATCACTCGATTCGAGGTCTGAGTCAAAAGTTATGATCATTTTATTATCTGCTGCCAGAAATCTGACGAGAATAATCTGTCTGGTTATTTCTTAAAATATGAAAGGGAATTTGGTAGAATCTGAAAGTTCACCCAACTAGGTTATTGTAGGTAATTCGATAACCTTTTCAGATTGATAAAGAACGATCAATTTGGAGTTACCTATTAAAAGTTATGGTCATTTTAGTTTTGCTGTTCGATTGTATAGGCAGTTTCTATACTGAAAGTTCAGACAATGGTTAGCCTAATATTATGGCCGAATTGGTTTATCGTGTCAACTAGAGTATTGTATATTATTCAGTTAAGAATCTACAGAAATTGGGTTTACCTCATTTTGACTTCCAGTTCATGAGTTATGTCATTTACCGTGCTGCTGTCAGAATCAGTATATGGCAGAAGCGTTGTTTTCGGTTTCAGCTTTGTAAACTCGTTTTGAGTCGTCAAGTAAGCGTTGTAGAATGCCGATTAGTAGCGCTGAGTATATTATGTCTTAATTGAAATTATTTTACCTGTTTAGGAGGTGAAGCCTCAGGTTTAGGAGTATCGACTTTGCGGCTAACGCGTCGCATCGTGGAAGGCAAGTAAATGTAGCGGTTGTGCTCTTGTTTAACCCGTTTTTCTTACTATTTGCACTATGCATGATTGACGTAATGTTAAATGATATGCCATGGTTACATGTTTTCCAAGTAAAAATGTGGTAGCAAGATATTAATCAATTGCTATGTTTGGATGAGTTTGGGTAGTATCGTGGTAATTCGCTTAATGAGCCAAATCGGAATATGAAAATAAACTCAAGGTGGACATGTTAATTCCTTGTGGTTATTTTCATGATGATCATGTGGTGGTCTATGTGATAGAGTTCCATCTATATCGATTGATTTTGATCTTGGTGAATCAGTGTGGGTTATGTGGTAATGGTCTTATGACACGATGGTATTGTGCTTAATGAGACACATGTGGATTATGAGAAAATATTCATGATGAGTATGTTGTTGACCTTCGTGGTTAAATTCTTGTGGTTTATGATTATCATATCATTCATGACATATCATGACATTTGCATTGTGGATGTCGCGCTTATAGCCGCTGGCCGTGCAGAATACAACATCGTGCATTGCCAGTAGACGATGCATACCTTTACCTTGTTGGGTAAAGGTGCAGTGGAACATAGCATACATATGCATTACATTGTGGAAAGATCATTTGCATACTTGTGCAAGATATTGAGGTGAAGTTATTTTTGCAAACAAACACAACTTCACGGTTGCAATGTGAAATTGACTCACGAGAGTCTCTTGTGGTATGAGTAATGTGGTTGTGGTTGTGGAATGGGGTTCACCTTGTGGTATGGTAGAGGTTGTGGTTGTGGCATGAGATTCTTCTCTCTTGTGGTAATTGTGGATAGCAGTTGTGGATCGAGAAATAGTAAAGTTATGAGGTAAAACACGCTAATACTTTATTGTCATTGGTAGTGGTAGTGGTGATTAACATGGAGCGATTGATCAAGATTCAATTGTTAATATTTTACTATCATTGGTAGTAAATATGGTTGAGGCTATAATTGTGATCATTATGGGGATTGGATATTGATGCTTAATATCTTTGTAGTTTAATTGGTGGTAAATGAATGTGGATTCACATTATGGGTGTGGATATTTGGATACTTTAATGATGTTGTATGTTTGTTTGTAGTCTGAATAGCAGGGTAAGCAGTTTGCTTCTTGAGATTTTTATCTCACCCTTGTTTTCTTCCCCTCTGGTGATTGTTGAGCATTCATGGGATGGGTAGAGCGGCACCACAATAATGCACATGGTTCATCAACTCATGTTGTAATAAAGTCGATGAAATTCTAGCCAAATGCTTAACTATTTGTGGAGGATTATGTTATTTAATAAGGATGGACTTGTGAACCATTCTTTGATTAATCTGCTAGAGGTTGTTTAATTATTGAACTTGTTACCGTTATCTTTATTCCCTTAGATGTTTATGCTTCCGCTTAATGCTTTTTGTCTAGAGATGTTGCCGAATTAATTTATCTTGAAATTATTGGCTAGGTGTGAAGTGGTTTAGCGACATTCGGGGTAATGTGGGTCTGAGGTGTTACAGTTGGTATCGAGGCGGGCTTTAGGTGCATGGTAATTAAAATATTAAATTGACACATTGGTGCGATAGGATGGGATGGGACAAGCATTGCATTCAAGCTTTGACTTGTTATATTGATGATTCATGCTTGGAGATAATCTTGTATGTTTATGATTTGTTTATATGATCGCTTTGAGTGAGGATAGTCAATGATATGAGGTAGGGATTGCGATTGTTGCCTTGGGCATTGCGATTTATACCCGTTCGTGAATAATGGGATTTTGATCTGATTACCTCGGGTAACTTAGTTGCGGATGTCTTGGTAAGTTTCTTAGAAAAGTGTTATCCTCCTTGAATTGATGTTGGCGATTCTTGGCCTATTACGATTAATGATTTTCTCTCGGGTTATTTGTTTATTGCGGTTGTTGGTTGTCATTAGGCCTCTAATTGTTCTTGAGGCCAAGTATTGTTTCTTTCGATTGATGGGTTGTTTGGTTGCTCGTGAGCGGTGCTTTTAGGAGACTAGTATTTTTCGTGTTGTTCCATCTTTCTTCTGGAAAACATGACTCTTGTATTTCGTTTGACTTTTTAGAGAGAATCAAAGCTTTATGTGGAAGTTCATTAACTTGTGGAAGCATTGACTCTATGCATTTTTTGAGTTATTTCGACTTTTGAAGTTTGATTTCTCTCTAGAAGAGTGTTAAAACCCCTTTGTGATGTTTTGTTGTGTTTAAGTAGTAGGTGGAAATTATGTAAATAATTGATAGATTGTGAATTATCAAGTTGAAAAGTTAGTGTGGTACATCATTATGTTCTACTAACATCTTTAGAAGTGAAGTCGATTAATATGATGTTGTCCTGTGGTAGTTTGTTGAAGATCTGTGGCTAAGAAATTTAGCGATACATGTGTAGAACTCATGCATTTATCAAGGAATATGAAAAACAATTGTTTTGATTATTGTAGTTGTTTAATTTTCCCAACTTGTTGGATATATTGGATTGATTGATCTTAAGTAATTAATCTGACCATTCGGGATGGTCAAGTAAGGAGGTGTTGGAATATTGCCTTAATAAGATTAACCTTTTATATGTCCTCTCTTTACATACTTGATGAGCATGTACAACTGTTAAATTTATGTAACTTTTACCATGCTAAATTGTTGAAATATGTATAAAGAAATGGATACAGGCTGATGTATTGACTTTTGGAATCTTGTCTCATAAAGCTGGTATTATTGATGTTTAAAGTTATTTTATTTTTAATATCTTAACATAAGGTGGAGTATCGAATCTGTGCTCTTTATTGTCTTTGGGATTGCAAAATTAGAGATAGGATCATTAATGCTATGCTGATGAAAAATTAATAGTCAATTATTGACAGCAATGGCTAGAGTGTAATTACCTTTTGCTAAACTAGAGTTGAGCATCAGTACGAGATAAATGTATGGAATCTAATAAGAGATTCATACTAGCATGTTTTGTGAAGTTGTTATGTTCTAATATCATCTTGTTAAAGAGTTTGTTTTAATATGATGGCTTATGCACTAGGTTTAACTAGATCAAGTAGTTGGAATCTTATTTGGATAATAAGAGCATGATGAAGTGATTTATGATGTTCCTTTTGGAAAAGTATGAAGGAGTGGGATGATATGTTGATTTTTTTGCAAAGAATGTTTTATCTTGTTGTGAATACAATCGATAGCATGTAGTTGTGATTATTGTGTTGAATGTTTTAAAAATAAAATAAAGGAATTTGTTAATTCCATAATACTAATTGCATTGAAGGGTGTGAGATTTACAGTTGGAACCTTTTTGTACCTTATGACTTGTGTGATAGCCGAGGTTGCTTTGAGTAAGCGACATGTTGAATGATCTTTTGGTTTTATCGAATCTCGTGTTGTGGTCTTCAAGCATCCTTTGTTGGAAATGGCGGGATGTTTTAATCAAAGAAAATTGCTTCTTATTGAAAGGAAAAGTTGTACTAGAAGTATTTGAAGTCAGATTGATCTTATCTTGTGTTTTCCAACCTCATTGCTATTTTTTTCTTTTGGTCTTTTAGCTCTGTGATGATGACCATTTTTCGTATCTTGGAATTTATTTCTTCTTACCTCTTCTTCTAAGAACATGGTAATTGTTGTGGGTTGAAGCCTTTTGTTGAGTCGTGGTTTTGGGTTAGAGTATGATTTGCGGGGCAGTGAGAGTCTATCTACAATGGTGTAGATGATGTACTCAATTGAGCTAATTGTTGAGGTGGCCAACTTGAGATAAATGAGTTGGTGTGTTGGGTAATGATTTGAAAATCCTTGGTTCAAGGAAGTTAAATTATTAAAAGAAATGAATTAGGAAATTATTGTTATGTCAAGTAGTGAGATGCTCTCTTGATTCTTGTTTTTCTTTGTGTGTTTTAGCGAGACCATTTGCAAATTGAGTTGACGTATGTTGAGGCGTAGTCTTTTCAGTTAGGAAAAGAAATTGATTATTTTGGTTTGTCGAGTGATTTTTTCACTCTTAGCTTATGTGGTGTGGTTCTCAATTGTCTACTTGACGAGTAGAAATATTTTGTGGTGAATCCTTTGATTTGGATCGTGGTCCTTTGAAGGAAAGCTGGTTGCTAGTGTGATGCTTGAAAGTTCTTTACTCTTACATTCTTTGGGTTACATTTGCAAAGATCTGTTGTGCTTCTAGTAGAATGATGTGAGTGGAATTTGTGATCAAATTCTTGACAATGGGTATAGTGTGTTATCACGAGTTTATTTAATAAGAGAAAAGTGTTTTAAGAAAGAGGATGGTTTGAGAAGGTGGTCTTAATAGTTATTATGGAAATTTTGCCAAAATGGCGGGACACATTAGTGCTCGGGCGACAAAAAAATTATCACGGATGCTCGTGCGAGAATTGAGTTTGCGGTGGGAAGCCTTGTGCTCCTTTGGGTGTCTCCAACCAAGGGTATTGTTCATTTGGTACCACCGGAAGCTTAGCCCGCGGTACATGGTATTTTTCGAGTGGTTGCTCGGGTGGGTAGTTTGGCCTATCGTTTGGGTTGCCAAACTCTTTGAGTGGTGTGCACAATGTTTTCCATGTGTCTATCTTTGAGAAATACTTGCGGGATCCGAACACAAGCTTGACATGGAGCAGTCACGGTGGAGCGAGGATCTCACCGTGGAGCGTCGGCCGATTCGTATCTTAGATACGTCAAAGCGGGTCTTGAGGAATAAGACCATCAAGTATGTGAAGGTCCTTTGGGCGAATCGGTCGGAGAGAGGCTACGTGGGAGCTGGAGGATCTTTTGCGAAAGAAGTACCCCGAGCTCTTGAGTGGTGAGTACACCTAGTTTGGGTTCTTTGTTGCTTGTTGTTCTTTTCTTTGTGGTTCATGAGAGTTGGATTCGAGGCGAATCCTTTTAAGATGGGAAGAATGTAATACTCGGAAGTGTGAGAAGTCAAGAATCGGATTAATAAAATTAATCGATAGAAAATTATTATTCGGGAAGAGAAATTTATTGAATTTTCAAGTGCAATATAGTTTAGAGAGGATTTCTCTTAACAGAAAGTATCCATCGATGATTATGTAATATCTGTTTAACATTAGAGAATTAATTGAAATGAGAAAGGTATTTATGAGAATTAAGCAGAGAAATCAGTTTTTAGAGAGATTTAATCTTGGGCTTTGGCCCACGTTGTTTAGCCCAAGTGGGAAGTTGGTTTAGAAGGGCCCAGCAAACCTAGGTCTTTTTCTGTGCACGCAGCTACAGTACCCGCCGCCTATGTAGCAACCCTCCTCCCCTTTGCCACGCCCTCCATGTCGCCTTTTGCTGCTCCTTGCTCTGGTCTTGGGAGGAAGAAGAAGGAGAGAAAGGAGGAGAAGAAGAGGATCTTCTTCATGGATTCAACCAGCGTTTCCCAAGGTTCTACAAGGGTAACTAGAGGCGTTCTTTGCTGTCTAAGTTGTATTAGATGCGAATCGATTGGTTTGATTGGATTGAATTGCTGCCGCTACAAATTCAATTCTGTCCAGTTTCTTGCGCGGCTTGTTTCGTGTGTTTAGAGGCAGAATTAGGGATTTTGATCTCCTAGAGTTATTTAGATAATGTTCTTAGCTTTCGGTGGCCGTGAAGATCACTCGATTCCGAGGTCTGAGTCAAAAGTTATGATCATTTTATTATCTGCTGCCAGAAATCTGACGAGAATAATCTGTCTGGTTATTTCTTAAAATATGAAAGGAATTTGGTAGAATCTGAAAGTTCACCCAACTAGGTTATTGTAGGTAATTCGATAACCTTTTCAGATTGATAAAGAACGATCAATTTGGAGTTACCTATTAAAAGTTATGGTCATTTTAGTTTTGCTGTTCGATTGTATAGGCAGTTTCTATACTGAAAGTTCAGACAATGGTTAGCCTAATATTATGGCCGAATTGGTTTATCGTGTCAACTAGAGTATTGTATATTATTCAGTTAAGAATCTACAGAAATTGGGTTTACCTCATTTTGACTTCCAGTTCATGAGTTATGTCATTTACCGTGCTGCTGTCAGAATCAGTATATGGCAGGAAGCGTTGTTTTCGGTTTCAGCTTTGTAAACTCGTTTTGAGTCGTCAAGTAGCGTTGTAGAATGCCGATTAGTAGCGCTGAGTATATTATGTCTTAATTGAAATTATTTTACCTGTTTAGGAGGTGAAGCCTCAGGTTTAGAGTATCGACTTTGCCGCTAACGCGTCGCATCGTGGAAGGCAAGTAAATGTAGCGGTTGTGCTCTTTGTTTAACCCGTTTTCTTACTATTTGCACTATGCATGATTGACGTAATGTTAAATGATATGCCATGGTTACATGTTTTCCAAGTAAAAATGTGGTAGCAAGATATTAATCAATTGCTATGTTTGGATGAGTTTGGGTAGTATCGTGGTAATTCGCTTAATGAGCCAAATGCGGAATATGAAAATAAACTCAAGGTGGACATGTTAATTCCTTGTGGTTATTTTCATGATGATCATGTGGTGGTCTATGTGATAGAGTTCCATCTATATCGATTGATTTTGATCTTGGTGAATCAGGTGTGGGTTATGTGGTAATGGTCTTATGACACGATGGTATTGTGCTTAATGAGACACATGTGGATTATGAGAAAATATTCATGATGAGTATGTTGTTGACCTTCGTGGTTAAATTCTTGTGGTTTATGATTATCATATCATTCATGACATATCATGACATTTGCATTGTGGATGTCGCTTATAGCGCGGCCGTCGGTACAACATCGTGCATTGCGTAGACGATGCATACCTTTACCTTGTTGGGTAAAGGTGCAGTGGAGCATAGCATACATATGCATTACATTGTGGAAAGATCATTTGCATACTTGTGCAAGATATTGAGGTGAAGTTATTTTTGCAAACAAACACAACTTCACGGTTGCAATGTGAAATTGACTCACGAGAGTCTCTTGTGGTATGAGTAATGTGGTTGTGGTTGTGGAATGGGGTTCACCTTGTGGTATAGTAGAGGTTGTGGTTGTGGCATGAGATTCTTCTCTCTTGTGGTAATTGTGGATAGCAGTTGTGGATGCGAGAAATAGTAAAGTTATGAGGTAAAACACGCTAATACTTTATTGTCATTGGTAGTGGTAGTGGTGATTAACATGGAGCAGTTGATCAAGATTCAATTGTTAATATTTTACTATCATTGGTAGTAAATATGGTTGAGGCTATAATTGTGATCATTATGGGGATTGGATATTGATGCTTAATATCTTTGTAGTTTAATTGGCTGGTAAATGAATGTGGATTCACATTATGGGTGTGGATATTTGGATACTTTAATGATGTTGTATGTTTGTTTGTAGTCTGAATAGCCGGGTAAACAGTTTGCTTGCTGAGATTTTTATCTCACCCTTGTTTTCTTTCCCCCTACAGGTGATTGTTGAGCATTCATGGGATGGGTAGAGCGGCACCACAATAATGCACATGGTTCATCAACTCATGTTGTAATAAAGTCGATGAAATTCTAGCCAAATGCTTAACTATTTGTGGAGGATTATGTTATTTAATAAGGATGGACTTGTGAACCATTCTTTGATTAATCTGCTAGAGGTTGTTTAATTATTGAACTTGTTACCGTTATCTTTATTCCCTTAGATGTTTATGCTTCCGCTTAATGCTTTTTGTCTAGAGATGTTGCCGAATTAATTTATCTTGAAATTATTGGCTAGCTGTAGAGTGGTTTAGTAGCATTCCAGGGTAATGTGGGTCCTGGGGTGTTACACATTGTTGCTATGCTTGTGTTCTTGTTTATAGTCTTGTTGATACTTGCTGAGTCTTTGGGCTCACCCTTGCTTTGATATGTTTTAGGTACAACTGGTAGGAGCGACATGCATGGGAGGAGTAGATGTTGGATGCACTCACTGCCTCACGACCATAAGGCGTTTGCTATTTAATTACACATCAAGATTAAGTAAACTGTTTGAGAATCACTCATAGATGGTTTTGAGTATTTATGTTAATTGTGATAATGAGAATAGCAAGTCTGGATTTTGTTTATTCGATCATCTTGCAAGCTTGTGTAACCTTGATTATGAAGATATTGATAAGTGCCATGATTAATTGTTGGATCCTCGGTATTGTTGACTATACAAAGGAGGTTTTGCCGAAAATTTGTAATTGGTCTTAGTTTAGTTTAGTCTAATTTAATTTTAGTAGCATTCCAGGCTCAATGCTGAGATGGGGTGTTACAGCTCCAAATGCTCTTTTGGTGCTACCACAGTGGCTTATTTGGGCCACGTCATTTCGACCGACGGTGTGGCAGTCGATCAAACTAAAATCACTACAGTATCCACTTGGCCGCGCCCTACATCAGTTCGAGCCATCAGGGGTTTTCTTGGTTTGGCGGGCTACTACCAAAAATTCATACGTGACTTTGGCACTATTGCGGCACCTTTGACGAGTTTGCTCAAGCGTGAGGCTTTTCATTAGACCTCCGATGCTCAACACGCTTTTCTTCGCCTCAAATCAGCATTGACACAGACGCCCGTCTTACAGCTTCCAAATTTCAGTGCTAATTTTGTTGTTGAGTGTGATGCATTCTATAATACCCCAAAATATATTCGAAAGAATTAGTCGGGAGAAATTAAATAAATCGGGAGAGAGTAATTGAATCGGGAGAAGGGTTCTTTTAGAAAATCACCAAAACAGGAAATGAGAGGGGGTTTTCCGCGTTTAGTGGGCAACTTGGGCTTGGGCCTAGGCCCATGTGGGGCTGGCCGGCCATAGGGGGGAGGTGCCACCCCCTCCCCCAAACCCTAGCCGCCCCCATCTCCCACTCCTCCCCCTTGTGGCCGCCACTTTCCTTCCCTCCTCCACCTTGCGCCACTTCCTCCCCTCCTGGTTACCTCCCCTTGCACCTCCCAAGCACCCCTCCAAGTTTCCCCATGGCTGCCGGCCAAGGAAAGAAGAAGAAGCATCCCCATTTCGGCCGGCCAAGGAGGAAGAGAAGAGGGAAGGAAGAGGGGAGAAGAGAACGGGGAAGAGAAGGAAGAGAGATCCCATCTGGAGTTCGTGATCTTCAGCTTCACCAAGGGTAACTAGCATCGTTTGTTGTTGTGTGATTAGTCGTAGAAGAGGAATCAGGTAGTTTTGGCTAGGTTGCAATCTGCCCGTTGTAATCGCAGATTCATCCAGTAGCTTGCGGGGTCAATTTCATGTGTTTATAGGCCTAATTAGGAGTTTTGGTCTCCTAGAGATATGTAGGTCTTGTTCTTAGCTTTCATTGTCCGCCAAGAACGCTCAAATCCGATTAACGGTTAGAAAGTTATGAATTTTTTAGTATCGCTGTCCTGCTGATCTGTCAGTATTGGGACAGTCTGTAGAAATCTGAATTAATCTATTAGTTAAAGACGAAATCAGAGGATCTCAATATAACAAAAAATGTGGGTAATTTCTATATCTTTTCAGAGAGATAAATAACGCAAGCTTCGGACTTTCGTAGCAAACGTTATGGTGGTTTTAGTGCACTGTCCAGAGAACCCGACGTGAATTCTGATATTCTGTAGATTGGCTTGGTAGGGGAAGTAAATGGAAGAATCAAAAGGGCTCCCCAACTAGGTTTATTTAGGTAATTTAATTACCTTTTCAGAAAGTCTAAGATCATCTTATTTGGATTCCTGACCAGAAAGTTATGTATTTTAGAAGTTGACTGTCTACAGTGTGCGCCAAATCGATCGCTAGAAATTGGAAGTTGGGAAACACTTAGGGGGTTTAGCAAGTTCATTTGTGTTGTTCTTATGCTCTTGGTTCAGTATGTTGGTCTTAGATTGGGCTATCTTAAAATTCAGGTGGGAGTGTGGTCCCGGGGCAGCACCTCGTCGCGTCCACCGTTCTCGCACGGTTGAGGCAAGTATTGGGCTATAATATATGTATGCTTGCATGATATGATTGTGGTGTATCTTGATCGTATAGCCATGCATACCTGTTTATGAGATGAGTTCTGTTTATTTTGATGATTGCTAGTTATGGTTAAAGGTTCTTCGCATGTTGTTATTGCTTCCGTGCCAATGAGAATATGTTGTATTCCGCATATGAAAATGTTATCATGGTGCATATGCATGTTGAGAGCATACAGTGCCTTGGTCACGTGGTGACTAAGCACATCTGATTGAGTTCCCGTCATGTAGATGACGGGCTTGAGAATCCCCACATTCGTGGAATGTGGGCTAATGAACAAAGAGGTCCCCATCATTAAGATGATGGGCAAAGGTCCCTATACATGTGGTGTATAGGCTATTGGTCCACGTGCGGAGGAGGGCATGTGCAAGGGTATACAATGACGGTTGTATACCCGCATTACCGATAAAATGCGAAAGAGATAAAGTTCAAAGGAGCATTGCATTGGTTGCATATCATGAGTTAAATGGCTATATTTAGTGTGATGTTAATTGAGGATCATCGATGCTATGTTTGTGTTCTTGTTTATGGCCTTGTTGATACTTGCTGAGTCTTTAGGCTCACCCTTGCTTTAATGTGTTTTAGGTACCAGAGGTAGGAACGACATGCATGGGAGGGAATAGAAGTTGTTGCACTCACTACCTCACACTCTTAAGGCGTTTGCCACTTAGCACCAATTTAGAAATAAATAAACTGTTTGGTTATCACCATATATGGTTTTGGTTTGAGTATCTGATTATTTGTAATAATGAGGTTGCCAGTCTTGGTATGTTCATTTGATTATCATGCATGAATGAGTAGACTTGATTATGAGAAATATTGTTAAAGGCCATGTTTTATTGTTGAACTCTCAGTATAGCTGTTTAAACAAAGAAGATTCTGCCAAAAATTGGTAGTTTGTGCTAGAATAGTATAATTCCAGTAGCATTCCAGGCTCTTTGAGAGTTGGAGTGTTACACATTCGGATATGGTTTTGGGGCAGTCCTCCATCAAGGTACAGGAGCTATCGCCTATTTCAGTCGTCCTATTGCACCGCGACATGCATCTCTTGTAGCCTATGAATGAGAATTAATTGGTCTCGTACAAGCAGTTCGTCATTGGCGTCCTTACTTATGGGGGCGAAAGTTTCTGGTACGTACTGACCATTATAGTTTAAAGTTCTTGCTTGATCAACGACTGTCGACTATTCCGCAGCATCAATGGGTCAGTAAACTACTTGGTTATGATTTTTCCGTCGAGTACAAACCTGGCAGTACAAATGTTGTTGCTGACTCCTTGTCTCGGCGTGACACAGAGCTTCCACTCGCAATGATGGCCATCTCAGTACCACAGTTTTCATTATTTGATGAATTGCGACAGAGCCTCCAAGGAGGCACGGCTGTGCAGTCCATACGGTCAACCATTACAGCAGGTACTCAGTGTGGCCCGTGGACCATTACGGATGGCCTCTTCACGTATAACGGTTGTGCATACGTCCCCACGATGGCAAAATTGTTACCTTCCATCCTTCAACTCGTTCACGGTATAGGCCATGAAGGTATTCAAAAAACACTTCATCGTCTTCGCAATGACTTTCATGTTCCGAATGCTCGTATAGTCATCCAGGATTATATTCGCTCTTGTGTTATTTGTCAACGCAATAAAGGGGAACAATTGCATCCGGCGGGATTGCTTCAACCTTTAGCAGTACCCTCTACTGTTTGGGCGGACATATCAATGGATTTCATAGAAGGACTTCCCCGTGTTCATGGCAAAACATTGATTCTCATGGTGGTGGATCGATTCTCCAAATTTGCTCATTTTCTTCCACTAGCTCATCCATACACAACTTATTCTGTTGCCCACTTATTTTCTTCCACTGGCTCATCTATCTCACCAACCCCTCAGACGAACAGGTTGGATTTTCACCTCAGCTGCAAGGGCCACATCTTTGTGCCCTTGAAGCAAAGCCAGTCTTGGAAATTCAGGATGTTCCCACAGTATGTGACTTCGTGGATGTTTTCCCCGGAGATTTGCCTGGGATGCCTCCAGTTCGAGACCTGGAGTTCGTCATTGAGTTGCTGCCTGGTACCGCTCCAATTTCGAAGGCGCCGTATCGGATGCCTCCCAATGAGTTGGAGGAGTTGAAGAAGCAACTAGATGAGCTTCAGGCGAAAGGTTTTATTCGTCCTAGCTCATCTCCTTGGGGCTGTCTAGTTATTTTTGTGAAGAAGAAGGACAAGACCCTGCGCATGTGTGTTGATTATCGTCCGCTTAATGAAGTGACGGTGAAAAAGTATCCTTTGCCCCGCATTGATGATCTCTTTGACCAATTGACCGGAGCCCGTGTATTCTCCAAGATTGACTTAAGATTGGGGTATCATCAAGTCAGGATCAGGGCTGAAGATATTCCGAAGACGGCTTTCACTACTCGTTATGGTCTTTACGAGTACACCGTCATGTCTTTTGACTTGACCAATGCTCCTGCTCTATTCATGAATCTTATGAACTCAGTGTTCATGGAGTATCTGGATAAGTTTGTTGTGGTATTCATTGATGACATTCTTATCTACTCCAAGAGTGAAGAAGAGCATGCTGAGCATTTGAAGCTTGTTTTGGGAAAGTTGCGTGAGCACCAGCTGTATGCGAAGTTCAGCAAGTGAGAGTTCTGGTTGAAGGAAGTGGCATTCTTGGGCCATGTTCTTTCAGCAGGAGGCGTAGCTGTGGACCCTAGCAAGGTTAGTGATGTGCTATCTTGGGGTCAGCCCAAGTCAGTGACCGATGTTCTCTTTTGTTTTGAACCTCAGGAGCTTTGGGGCAATCTCGACCGTCCATTTTTGATCGAACCGCCTACAACCGCCCTAGCCTTTTTCTGCTCTTCTTCTTCCTCGCGCCATGCGCAGCACAGGGAGCGGCATGGCCTGGTAACGTCTTGCTCCCTCATCAATGTCTCGCTGGTCGGCAATTAGTGCGTGCCGGCTCGCTTTCGGCCGTAGGCATGCCCTACTCCTACACCCCCATCATTTCTCTTTTGGTCCACGGTTGTGCCGTAAGCCAAGCTCACCCGAGGAGCTCGTTTTTGTCCAAACCCTAGTTTTCTAGCTATATAAAGCTCTCCAAAACCCCTCCTAGTGTTCCTTCACACCACCCCTAGCTCCTTCTTTGTTTTTGGAGCTCAAAACCACTAAATTCCTCAAATGGCCATTAGAGGCCATGAAACTCTGTTGGTGATCTTGGTGCTCCAGTGGTTCTTCTTCAAATCTTTTTGTACCCTCTGGAGCCCCTTAACCCTACATTCATTTCCCCTAACTTAATTTTGGGTTTCATTCAAAGGAATCACTCAATTTTAAGTTTGGATCTTTTCGGCTGAATTCATCCCCTTTGTTCTCCAGCTCTGGTAAGGGCTTCTTTTCTCAATTAATTGCTCTTGAAGCTTCTCTGAGCTATAATGAAGCTATAGTGTTGATCTGGTCTCACTCATTTTGCTCAGAACATCACTTTCACTTCATCTTCTTCAACTCCGGCAAGCTCCACCATGGTCAAAGCTGCTCTGGCCATCTTTGAAGCTCATCTTGGCTGAGGTAGCTTCTTATTAGTCCTTAGACGCTGTGGCACATGCTTCTTTGGACAATGCAGAGCTTTTGGCGATTTTTCGTTTTCGGCCGTTTTGGTCACCGCCACTTATTTCCAGCTCGCGGCGTTCTAGGCCGTCGCCGCCGTCGAGGTAACCTCTAGTAGGTGCGCAAGGTTATTGTGTTTCCATTTTTCCTTCAGTTGCCATCGCGGTGGTCGGAGACACCGGCGATGAGCCCTTCTTTGCGCTCGATTTTTGCCGGATGAGCGCCTCTCTGTGTCGTTGCCGGTTAGGACATCATTAATGCTAATCATGGATAATCATTGTTAATTATTGCCTTAGCAATTAATGGTTGTCTTAAAATGGCCCTCTGTGTCCCTATCAGCTGGGCCCAACCACTTAAACCACCCCCGTCGGACCTCATTAATGTTAATTATTGATAATCATCATTAATCACTGCTTTAACAATTAATGGCTGTCCTAACCGACATTTGCAGTCACTACCATGTGGGCTCGTAGGCCTAAATCGCAGTAACAGAAGGAGTCTTTAGGACAAAGGTTGGGGTTATTAATTACTAATCATTCTTAGTCATTAATTACTGTCCTAAAGAGCTGACTGTGTCACTGCCAAGTGGGTCCCGCCCACTTAAACCCTCTCTGTG
The DNA here is from genome assembly GCA_036346255.1 of Ampelocalamus luodianensis. Taxonomy (NCBI): domain Eukaryota; kingdom Viridiplantae; phylum Streptophyta; class Magnoliopsida; order Poales; family Poaceae; genus Ampelocalamus; species Ampelocalamus luodianensis. The sequence continues at coordinate 38,133,036 of CM070628.1, read as the reverse complement.
CGACATCTTTAGGACACCATTAAAGCTAATCATTGTTAATCATGGGATTTAGTAATTACTGGTTGTCTTAAATTAGCCCTATGTGTCACTTACATGTGGGCCTGCACCATTAAACCCTCTCGGTGCACTTAAGGCTCACGTGCGTGAGTGCGTAGCACTGTGTTGATCGTGGACCGTCGATCTTGTGATCAACAGCCCAGATCTCGGGAACGTTCGGACCACCCGAACCCCAAACCGATGCGGGCCATCCATCCCTCGATCAGCGGCTGAGATGGATGTGCCGTTCGGGTCGCCCGAAACGCACTCGCTCTGGGCCCTCCATCTCTAGATCTGCGGTCAAGATCGATTGGGCCGATCGGGTCACCCGAACGCCTCGTTCATTTTGACCGTTGGATCTTGATCCTACGGTGAGACCCTTTTTGGACCGCACGCGTGCGCTCTGTTGCGGAGCGCGTGGGCCATTGGATTTCCAATCTACGGCCCACATTCGTCCACGCCGTTTTCTTTTAGATAAGTTTGATTTTATTTCGGTAAGCCTTTATTTGTCAACTAAAAATTGTATTAAACTTTGAAAACTCATAACTAATTCGTTTTAAATCCTTTTTAGATGTTTCCAACTGTATTAAATTCATGTTTCACTAAAGTTTAATATAAAAATGCATTTAGGCATGTTTCTGTAACAGAAAATTTTGTAAACATTATTAACTTGTTCCAGCCATTATTGAATATCCCCAGAAATTAAATTGAAACTTGTAAAATGCATAACTTTTTTTTTATAACTCCAATCTGAGCAAACTCAAGCTTGTAAAATTCCTTTGTTAGCATACTTTAATATGAAATAGGTTTTGATCATGGTTTTATTTCTGAAAAATGATATGTGCTAGTTTTACAACTTAGAAAAACCATAAGTAATTCATTTTAACTTCAAATTGGGTAAACTCAACTTTGCTATTCTTAGGATGCCATTATCTACCCACCATAAAAATTTCAGGTTCTAGGTCATTCTAGAAATTTTTGCCATGAATAGTATCAGTAATTAATTTAGTTGAATTTCCAGGCTAAGAGAATTTGTTTTAGCTATAACTTTTGCATGGTTAGTCCAAATGACTTGATTCTTGTTCCTAAATTCATTTAAAATCATAACCTTGCATTAGGTTCTGAAGATATAATTGATCTTGAAACTGATCCTCAGCAGCCAGACACTGACCTACAGCAAGGCAAGCAGATGTAGCATTCATTTGATCATGTTGTTCCTATTATTTTTAAATTCTAATATGTGTTTTGCAAATTCTACGTATGCATTGCTATCTTATTTTAAACTATTATCGATTAGTTGACCTATTAGATGCATAATCTGTAGAAAAATATTTATCCTCTACTACTGAGCCTAGGACTACCTTGCTGTGATTTTGGGTTCGTTGGATGAGCCCTTGTCACTTAGTAGTACGAGTTAAACTGCTTAGTCATGCTTAGCTATCGACAGAAATGGGCGGTTGTCGACTTAGTCGATGACCTTGATCACACAAATGTTGGAGATATGCCCTAGAGACAATCATATTGATGATGATATTTCGTTGTATCCATGATTTAATAAATGTTCCTTGAATATTGCCTTTGTGTTGATTAACAAGTATGTGACTTGTTTGTGAAACTCTTTACTTGTATGGTTATTCTAAAGTTGTCCCTAGTCGGAGTTCATGTGAGGACACACATGAATGATGGATTAGCACATGTATCGGTTGATGACCATGTTTCACAGGTCATAGACATGGAGATGTCAAACCAATAATGTGGACACATGTTTAGAACATGGTGTTGGACCGACCCAACATGAGACATAGCAATTATACTTATGGTTCTCTCTAGACAATGTGTACGCCTTGTCCTTAGAACTGAGATTGTCGCATGTACTTGAGATGTGAATCGACCTACTTAGGGGCTATCAAGCGCCGCTCAGAATCGGGTAGTTATAAAGGTAGCTTTGGGTTTGTCATGAAGCATCTTTGCGAGGCATGGTCGATCGAGATGGGATTTGCCCTCTCTACCGAGAGATATCTCGGGCCCTCGTGTGATCGAATCCAGAAATGCATGGCCATGCTACTTAAGGTTAAGAGTTAACCTAGTAAGCAATTCCTGATCACAGGATCGAGAAAGAGTGGTCAGCTTGGAGCTCGACCGAATATCGTGAGGCAAAGGGATTGGCATGTACATAACGTTGTGATGGTTCGTCCGATATGATCTTTACGTGCGTTTAGCCCGACGTGCTGCATCAATTTAGTACGACTACTTTGCCCCGACGTGCTGCATCAACTTCCGCACCTGCGCGTCTAGTGGTAAGGCCGTGATCTATAACTGCAATGATCTTGGTTTACGAGTAGAATTTTTAATTTGCGCTAGTGTAGCCTACCCGTTGCCCTTCAACAAATGCTTATTATGACTCTATGTTTCAGCTCTGAGCTATATTTAAATTGTGAAAACTAAAAATGAAAGCAAAATGATTTGGACTTGGGCACATTGGTATGTTAGTGTGAATTTGGGTGTGACTGGAATGGTACCTGAGTCAACAAGGACCGAACATCTTGTTACACTAAACCAAGCATTTCTTGCGTGCTAACCACACTAGAGGGTATAGGGCCACTCTTGACTTAGTACTTTGGCGTGAGTTAGCTACGAGTCGCAGGAGGGCGTGTGTGTGTTGTGTTGTGGTAAAATGAGGTGGTTTATGCGTTGGGAGCATTGTAGTTGTCCGGAAAGCTTTACCCCGTGGGGTAGTTGTCTTTTCGGCTTTACAATGTAAGCGTATGGGTTTCTATCCATACGAGCGACTCGTAGTTGATTCACAATATTGGAAATGTCTCATAGGACTTAGCCGTGTCAACATACCTTAGGAAGTGTGCTAATCTTGTGGCTTAAAGGCGGTCTGAAGTGTGGGTACGTTGGTACACCCCTGCAGGGTATTGATCTATTCGAATAGCCTCGTCCTAGGTTATGGACACGCTTGGAGAAGTCTTTCAAGAGTTAGACTACAACTTTTAATTAAAACTTGGTGGGTGGTACGAATCGGGGATTTGTGCTATGTTGTGGTGGCTATTGGGTTAGTCACCTCTAGGTAGTTACTTGTTATTTATTATTACTCGCTATTATTTTAATACTTAAAAACAGATTTTACCAATTGCCTCCAATCTATTACATTATTGCGAATGAAAATTGCTTTACGCGTCCAAATAACCATAAAACCAATCTCCTTTGATACAGCTTTCATGTAGCTATGTATAGGCTTGTTACTCGTAAGTCTTACGAGTACATTAGTGTACTCACCTGCATTGCTTGTTGTGTGCAGAGGAAGAGGGTGAGCCCTAGGGGCCTCACTTCTGTGAGTTGTGCTGTGGCAGTGTTTGGAGCGACTAGCTTGGCGGTCCGATTAGTTGCCTTGTGGGTTAGGGCACACTAATTGGCTTTTGTTTATGGCCATCTTATAACACATTAGCTTCGTTGTTATTGGTACTTTGTTGTCATTTGGCTGGTCGGCCCTCTTTTGTAATAACTCTATATTATGTATGTATTTTGCTAGACTTGTTATTATGTGATGTATGAAATTGATGTATGATTTTGTAAAGATGTATATGTGCTGCAATTCTGGGAAGCACGTGTCCATCAAGACACGGTGTATTTTGTTTGTGATGCTAGAGCCAGTGGAAGGCTAAGTATTACAAGTTAAATAAACCGGGGTCTCACAACCGCAAACCAATCTGCGGTAGTTCCGATGAACGGTAGTTCGGCACAACACGTTGCGGTATTACCGCAAAACCGAAAGAGCTACACATACTCGGAATTTCAGCTAAGGGCAAGAAAAACATGTGTTCTGGAAATTACATACCGCTGGCATATGAATGGTAGTTTCGCTAGTCCGGTCATACCGCACACAAAGCGCCGGTATTACCGTGCTTCTAAGAAAGCAACAAATGCTTATCTAAAAGACACGTACCGTACAGAGTCCTCCGGTGCTACCACATTTCCAAAAGAGCAAGCACATACAAAATGTGTCTCTCTGGAAAACTCGTACTGCCACAAAGACCAGTACAACCGACGATGCGGTAGTTCCGCTTCAGGACCACCAGTACTACCGCACTTCATCAAAGCAACTCATGCTCAACAGGTGCGGTAGTTCCGCCAAGGAACCACCGGTCATACCGCACAGCGGTAGTACCGCGCAACACATGCCGGTATTACTATAAAACCGAAGACAAGCACAAACTGGCTTTCAAAGAACAACTCAATTGCAAAATACATTTGTGAATTGATGCTAGATGAACGCAAGGCATGAAGGCAAGATTCTCAACAAGTTGTAAAACACATTTGCACACTTTTTAGAATCATGGCCACAAATTGCACTCCACTTCAACTCAATTTGCAAAACACATTTGCACAATTGACAAGCGATGCAAATCAGGGTTAAAGTGAGATTCTCAACAAGTTGCAAAACACATTTGCACACTTTTAGAATCACACCACAAGGAATAAGGTACATGGACTTAAGACATTTGCAAAACATATTTGCAAACTAAAATCATATGCTACAAGGATTATCTATGAGCCACAACTATTTGCAAAACACATTCGCAAATATTGACAACATGTTAAGATGAGCTAGAGCAAGCACAATGGGCTATCAACACATGACTAACTCAAGCTACTAATCAAAGACCCCTCTTAATAGTACGGCAACCTACACTAGCAATCCACTTCATACAATCGGTTGCATCGAACTTTCCGTTCGGACATTCTTGTCCATCTTGCACCACGCTGGAGTCCAATCACTTCACTCGGTGTTCTCGATCGTTCTAGACCTCAACTCTCTTAAACTAGTATAGATCATCCCCGCCGTTGATTGTAGTTGACTCCAAGCCACCTGCACAACAATAGACCGATAAATCGATTCCAAGCATAAGTTCCTCGCAACTTAACCCACGTTAGCCAAAATATGTATCATGCAACACCCATGCACTCAATCACATGACTTTATCCAATTCCATAAGATCATCACACCTCACTTTACATGATCACGCCCTAAACAGCCTAACCACTACCCTCGATCGATCTGATCGCCAGTCACTCTGGTCTGACTGCCACCTAACCAATCTGACCGCCCACCGGTTTGACCGCTGACTGTCGGCCGGTCAGACCGCAACCCAAACTCCAAAAAATACTCTCTTTAGACTTTTTGACAAAACTCTATCTAGTTTCGTATCCGGACCTCATTTTCAATAGACCCTGGTGCAAACACACCCTCAAACACTCCCACACAAGTGTTTAGAGTGCAATCCCCAATAGCTCTCATTGCCAGCTACAGTCATTCTGACCGCTAGCCCTGATCGGTCAGACCGCCACCCCGGGCCGGTTAGACTGCTAGCTCTTGGCCGGTTAGACGGCCTGGAGTCTGACAGCAAATCCAATAATTTGCTAAACCAAGGCTTTGATCTCAAAACATCTCGACACCGATACCAATTGTTCAACATTAAGATTAGGATCATACACATAATCTCCACAAATATGATCTCTACAAATACATATCACTCTCCAGTCCTGTGTTGCTCTAGCGTACACACCACTCTGCATTTCTGGTTTCCATCTGTCTCATGCATGGAACAGCAGAAAATACAAGCCTCTTTGGCACAACTTATGAACTATGTCTACTGTTTCTAACACCTAGTAAAGAAAAGCACAAATAAGTGCAAATGCAAAAAACTCTATTGAAATACATGTGGGTCAAAAAGCATCCCATCAGGCATTTCATCTGGACAATACTATCTGCGACGATCTGTACATCATCAGGTGGTTAGTGTTGCAAAATGTACAAGGGCACCAATGCAATCAACCTCCTCGGTTTTCAGACGAAGGTCAGTGATCGAGGTTTTGAGAAAATGTTGAGCTTTCTTGAAATATAACAGGCTGATTTCGATATTGTCTCTTTGGAAATCGAGCCATTGGGTGAGTTCTCTACTACACCATCGACAGACACCTCCCTTGAGCATGAACTGCCAGATTGGTTACTTCGCCTGGAGTCCCTGAGAAGTTGAAGCAGCTTGATTGAAGAAGCTTTTGCCACCTCAGTTCCATTCGCTGACAAGTCAACAAGGGCAGGGATGACACCTTCCTTCATCACAAGAACACAATCCTCGACACTGCGGGAACATACCGAGAGAAGGATAACTGACGCATGCTCCCGCTCCTTGCGGCTTCCTGTATCCAGATAATCTGAAATGGAACTGAGACATTGGTCAGTTCTGATAAAAAGATCTGCGGCTTCTTTCGCTTTGCTTAAGTTTCGTAAAATCTGCAAACAACAGTCGGTCAAACCCCCTTCACTGAGAATTGGAGACAGCTTTGGGATTATGCCTGAAGAAATAAGGAAATGTTTTATATCACTGTCGGATGAAAGCTCGCAGATAATCTTCAAAGCGAGTTCCAGGCACTCAGTATCTACAGTGTCCAAAGCTCCAATCACTGAAGGAGCAACAACAGAGGCCATGAGACCAGATTTCCGACAACTTGGTTGTTGCAGCAGCTCATGAAGTATCAGTAAAGCTTCCGTTCTTAACTCGGAATCAAGAAACGATGCAATCAGACGAACTGCATCTTCACTAATGGATGGAATTCGAGTCCTGGATGAAAAGGAAACCGACCATAAGAAATATCCATTGAGCATAAACATAACAAGATTACTTTAGTCTAAACTTTAAGCCTTTCCTTGTTAGAAAAAGAGAGAAAAACTAAAAAGAACTGATAGAATAGAATTAAAAAATAGGGGTAGAGCAGGTCATGAAAATTTAGAGCTTATTGTTTTTTTGGGTATTTAGGGTAAACTATTGGAAAAATAAAAACAGGAAATCTCTTGTTTTCATCTTCCAATAAGATATGCATATAGAGAATATGGATATCCGTATTCATACCTGCTATTAGAAAGAAACGCAAGAAAAAACTGAATTCCAGTTTTCTGAGCTTGTGCTGTGCATCTGCCATTGTCATTCTTAAGAAATTCAAGGAATGCTTCTAAAAAACCATTGGAGATCATAGAACGCCAAATCTGATTTTCACTATTCAGAACAATTTTCAAATCTTTAACAGCCTTGCTTTGCAGTTCCGTTGGAAGCTCAGACAGTTCATGAAAGAAACTGAGAAACATTTCCTTGTCGAAGTTGCAGAAGGATAAATACAGCTTGTAATTGGCATTCGAAGAAAACTGAGTGCAATTAGCCTTTGACTCCTCTGTTTCCCTCATTGGGGATGACACATAACTAGCACCAGATAATGCAAAAGATGAACTGCTTTGATCAGCAATGTAATCTCTGGTTTTTTCAGCAATTAGCGGCGCTGAGACATTGTGTAAACTTGATAGGGAGTAACTATGAAACTGCTCAGGCAAATAAGTGCATTCAAGCTCGTGATCTTTGCACCAGTTGCAAATAACAGCCTTCATGCAAGTATTTGGTGTTATCATGAAGTTTTCTAACTTTACCTGTGTCCTAGGACAACTATCATATCCCTCATTAAACCATCTCTCTATGTTTTCTCTTTCATAAGTTTGTCCAGATGCTATTATCACAGGATCACACATCAGCTTCATAGATATTGGGCAGCAGAACTCTGGAGGTGGTGTAGCAACTCCTGACAAATTATTCTGATCTTCAAATCTCCAAGTCCCAGAGTTCGTAGGTGAAAAGCATTTCTGAGGAGTATTGGCTCCACTAGCAATTAAGTCTGTACTTAAAGTTCCATTTGCAGCATTCACAGTTTCATTCTTTACGCCAGTCTCGGGCTTGATGTTCTTTCCATATTTCCTAACTAGATATTGGAAAAATTTGAGGATTCTTTCCTTCTTGGGATCATTACCATTGATCTTATCAAGTAATTTCTTGATTGCTCGTCTTTCAATTAAGATGGCTTTTGGTGATGTCAGATTTAACAGTGAAGCTGCCAACAGGAACGTCTGGAGTTCAAGTTCTTGGGATGCATCCGACTGCCGAAGCATCTCCAAAATGGCTTTTCCAGCTTTGTCTTCCGCTGGATCAACAATGAATTTCACATCCCGAAGATCATTATGGACATCAGCCACCTGTCAAATATTCAAGTGTAAACATGCGACCTGAAAGCTGCACTATGTGGTGGAACAACAATTTCTATCGGCCTTGTTTGTTCGTAAAAGTTCGTGAAGCATGTTCTATACTCATTAGACTATTACAGTTTGATTGATGCTCCAACAAATGGCTGTTCAAGGACAACTTGCTCACAGATGCAAGTTTGGTGCTACATGTGCTGTCACCATGCTTTGAACTTATGGCGCAGAATTTTGCAATGTTCATGTTCCAGTGCTACTCTTTTTTATTATATAACAAGCAAACCATGTAGCTAGTGGTGTGCATGGTAGAATAAATTTGCCAGCTATTCTGTAATCTACAAGGTTAAGTGAACTGGCCTGATTAGCCAACAATGACATGACCATATTCTGAATCAGGAACAAGCTCCGCCTCAGTGAGTTTCTTATCCTTTCACACCGCATTGCAGTTGCTTCTCCTGTAATTGCCTGAAATGTGCATATTCAATATCAGGAACATTACTTGAGCAACAAAGGAAAATCATTTTATCAGGAGAATAAAAACTAGGCAATATTCTAATTTTTTAACATGATTATTCATCCAGACAAAAGAATTACATACCAGGTAAAGACTACTACACTCAATGCAGTTCTGGATTATGAGTTTCCCTTTGTCGACTATGTTGTATAGATTGCATAGTTCCTCTATACCCGCTTTGCATCCTGGTTGAGCAGCTTCTATTGATGGAAGAATAGAGGAAACTTTATCTAACATCAATGTCAACTCACCGCACATTGAGCTGTGAACCTAAGGAAATAAAACAATGAAGAAAAAATACATTAATGCAAAAGGTTGAATAATATGAAATGGGGAACAAAATCAAGATTCGCACAAGAAGCTGGTGAAAATGACCGCATCGGGAGGAGCGAGCGGGCAGTGGCATGGCGTGGCTGAACGGCGTCTGGGAGGCGAGACCGAAGTACGCCGGAATGGGAAAGCCGGGCGGGATGACACCGGACGCCGCCTGCGCCATGAAGGCAGCGGCTTGCGCCATCTTGGCGGACTGCGCGACGCGATGCTCCTCAAGAAGACAGGAGCGCGTCTTGAGGAAGGATGGAAGCGGTGACTGCATCGTGAGGACGGGGATGGCATTGTGGAGACGCGGGTACCGCACAGAAGGTTGAGCACCAGGTCCTTCTCCGTCACCGGCGAGCCGAAGTCACGGAGATTGTTCGCAAGGATCTTCAGCTTGGTGCACTAGGCCATCACTGTCATGTCGCCCTAGTAGAGACCCCAGAACTCGGTACCGACGTACACGGATGGAGTCTCCTTGTTGTCGCGGGACAGCGACTTGATGCTACGCCAAAGGGAGTAGGCCATGTCGTCGGGGCTGAGAACGGTCGGGAGAATCTCGCCGGAGACCGTGGTGTAGAACCACGACACAATGGAGAAATCATTTTGCACCAGTCGGACTCGGAGTCACCTTGCACAGTCGAGGAGCTGTCGATATGGTCGCCGAGGCCAAACTTTCCGAAGACAACGTGGACGAATTGGCTCCATTGGCCATAGATGGACTCGTGGAGGTCTAGGACGATGGGGACGTGTGTTTTAATGTTGATGAGTTGTATTTGGGAAGAAGGAAGAGGAGTGGTGGTGACTTGGGAGGCCGTGGGAGAATTGGACTTAGAGGAGGTGGTGCTCATGGTGGAGAGGGATGGGGAAGAAGACGGGGCAGTGGAAGGTATATAGGTTTAGGATCTAAAGAAATATGATACCATGTAGAACGTTAAGAGAGATGAATTGATGCAACACACTCTTGTATTGATCATTGGGTGTGATATATACACGTAAGGCCATAACTAACTATCACTAAGTCAGCTATAAACAAGAGAGATGTCAAGAGAATAGGGCAAAGCTACAACGTGCAGAAGAATATATACACGTAAGGCCATAACTAACTATCACTAAGAGTATGTACAATAGTATAGACAATTGTTGTCTGTAATACTCTCCATGTCATCTGTAGACAAAATTAAAGACAACACATACAATGGGTTATCTTTAAGTTATGTATATATGACCCCACAAACTATACAGCCAACATGTATACAACAACGAAACAGTGGTCTATAAGGGCCTTATAGATTGTATGTTGCATGCCAGACAGCTTTATTCTCTCTTATCCACATCATTAAAAATCTTATGTGGCAAAGATTATAGACTGCTGATGTCACCACACTATACATGCCCTAAGTCAGCTATAAACAAAAGAGATGCCAAGAGAATAGGGCAAAGTTACAACGCACAGAAGCGCATGAACATGATCGCAGGGTTTTAAATACCGGAATAACTTTTTTTGGGGGCACGGACCGGTAAGGCCGAAAATAAAAAATTTCGTCCAATTTTAGCAGAATTTAAAAAAATGAATTTTTCGGATTTTAAATTTTAAAAAAATCAAATTCGAATAAAATTCAAGTAAATTCGATTTTTTGGACAAATTTCATCAAAACCGCCAATTTCGGGGCCGGTTTGTATTTCTACCGGCCCCAACCGGTAAAACTGATTTTACCGATTTTCGGCCGATAAAAATATCCCTGTCCCTAACAATGTGGAAAATAAATCATATCATGAATGTGTTAAATAATTATCGGTTTTACCGATTTTCGGCCGATAAAAAAATCCCTGTCCCTAACAATGTGGAAAATAAATCATATCATGAATGTGTTAAATAATTATTTGAAAATTATCAATAATGTTCTATTGAAGTTTTTAACTATTCCTGTCAGCGTGTACAAAGGAATCGTACCACACAACAGTAAATACCAAACCATGTTCTATTTCGAAAGATAAAACACAACATGTGCCTGAGCTTTCGAAAATATATTTCTACAGAATTAGTCATTCTTAAGATGGGAAATACATATTGGAATAATGCCTAAAAGGAATTTGACTTAAAGATCTTCCATAGATCTTCCCAGGTCTAACATAGCAAGGCAGTACCACTTCCAGTTCTAGCCAATTGAATAATGTGAAGGATAACACAAATCCACATGAACTTGAGCTCACAACAAAACACGAACTATTGTAGATTACCAGGAATACTACTTAAAGATGGAAGTGCTGGCAATCCAATATGCATACCTTTGGATGAGAGTTACGCTGAGGTGTACTAACGGCTCCATCATTATTATTCTCCATCCACAAAAAAAAGTAGATCACAAGAGTTTCGAACTGCCCAAGAGTCAACAAATAAAATAACAGTATCAATAGACAAATACAAAAAGTTATAGCTAAGGACAACCTATTAATCAAGAACCATATGATTAATATTAATGCGAGTGGCATGTGTCAAAAGTCAAGGGGATGTCAAATGTTGTGGACTAAGATCCCAGCGAGGCCGTAGCGCGTGTATGAACAGTACCCATTGGTACTGTAGCATGTCCGTAGATAGCTGCCAAGTTTCGTAGGATAAAGACTAGTTGGTTAGATAGGTTATTTTGTGATTCCTTATCTATTAAGTTATTGTTAGATAGGTTATTTTGTGATTCATTATCTATTAAGTTATTGTTAAGGATATAATCTTATCTATTAGGAAGATTATTTTTAAAAGTTGGAAAGATGAGATTGGATTGATAGGTTTCTTTATAGATTATTTCTTAGGCGTCAAGTTGGGTCGTCCCTATAAAAAGAATAGCATGTATCCATTATCAATCAAGCAATGAATAAACAAAATTAATCCCTACTCAGTTGGTAAAAGATTAGAGATTCCTTGTTTAGCGGGAAGAGTGTCGACCGAGCTTGGAGGGCGATCCCTCGCTTCCCTGGCTAATTAGGCATCAAAGCATCGCTACCTTGACAAAGAAGAGCCCTGCCAGTGGTTAGATGAGGGAGTGCCCTACCCTCGGTCCTCGAACCCGTACCCAGGGATTGGGTAACCGGTTGAAATATTTTACCAGGGGGTTCGGTAGGGCTGGTTTGGCCGAAAATTAGAGATTTTTGGTCAATTTCGGCCAAAGTTTTCAAATCAAAATTTATTTTTTGTGATGTTAAAACAAAAAATATAGAAAATAGTGCAAAACCAAGGTTCAAACCAACAACATCTCTCTCCAAGGCTAAGGTTTTCAAATCAAATTTTTTTTTTTGTGATAAAACTCACATTTAAAACAAAAATGTGGCAGTGACTCACGGCCGCCGACTATGACTGGCGCCATGACTCATGGTGCGAAAACCAGCATGAGTCATCAAACCCACAGTCATCTCACACCTCGGGTCCAAAATCAAGGCAGGGTATAAATGGGAGTTTTAACTAAAAAGGGTTAAATTGAAAATCTGCATGCACTCATGTGCTTGCATATGGTTACAAAATTCCTTTATATTTGACAAAAAAAAACTAGCAAATCCGAAATGTTTAAGCCGGTTGGAAATTTTAAATGGGGGTCAGTAGAACCAATTTTCACCAAAAATCGGCCCAAATTTTATTCCCTACCCATACCCAACCAACGACCACAACATTTGGTATTAGAGCCACTCACCATGGCTTCTGCTGCCGAGTTAGCCTTGGTTTCCGTAGCCGAGTCACTATGTGATAGAGCCATTGCTATCTGCCATGAGACGCGACACATATTGCAGGAGATGACAGTGGCAAGGGGCAAGGCAAAGGAGGCAAGTTGTGTCGTAGCACAGTCACCACCGCTGTCACTACTCTCAGCATCGACGACTTTTCTTCAGGCTTCGCTGCCCTTGGCTGCACCATTGTTGCTTTTGTCGAGGAAGAAGGTTACCGTCGTCCAGTGGCGGTCCTCTCCACGCGGCTGACCGAGGCTGTGCCTTCGAAGGTGTGGTGCGCAATGCCTGTCGTGTGGGGGTCAGTGACGTTGTTGCCTCTCTCCCACAATCGTTGCACATCGGGACAAGAAGGATGCTGCTGCTACCCCGCGCCGTTTGCCTTTGCCATCGACAACTCCTGTCACGTCAACCGACGCTGGAGGGTTGTTGTCTCCAATGTTGTTCATCAAGGCTTCGTTGATCCTCTTTACGCGACACGGCATCATCATCGAACCTCTCATCAACATGGGGCCATCAAGAACTTCAACCGTAGCCACCACTGCAGCTTGAGGATGAGTTGCCTCGTCCTGAGGGTTGTTATGGACTAATATCCCAGCTAGACTGTAGCAGGTGCATGAACAGCACCTTAACACTGTAGCACCACGTCAAACAATAACCGTTGGTATTGTAGCACGCCCATAGATAGTTGATGAATTTCCTAGGATAAAAAATAGTTGGTTAGGTAGCTTATTTTGGGATTTTCTATCTATCAAGTTATTGTAACGGATATGATCTTATCTATTAGGAAAGTTATTTTTAATAATTAGAAAGATGAGATTGGATTGATAGGTTTTCTCATAGATTATTTTTTAAGCGTCAAGTTGGGTCGTCCCTATAAAATGGATAGCATGTATCCATTATCAATCAAGCAATGAATAAACAAAGTTAGTTCCTAACTGATTGGCTAAAGATCAAAGCCTCGTTGTTCGTTGGGAAGAGTCTCGGCCGAGCTTGGAGGACGATCCCTCGCCTTTGTGGTTAATTAGGCCTCAGAGTCTCGCTATCTCGACAGAGAAAAGCTCCACCGACGGTTAGATGAGGGCGAGTGCTCTACCTTCGGTCCTCGGACCCGTACCCAACTAATGACCACAACACAAAATAGGCTGAAAGGGCGCACACCACATCAGGCCAACATCAACAGTCAAGTGAGCAAAGCAAACTTTCATTGTTGGTTAACTTTGTTTTTTGTTTCAAGCATGCTTCATGCTAAATTCACGCTTAGTATTTACAGGAAAAGAAAGAAGTTGAGGATGGAATAGAAGCTGGTGATTAAGATGCACAAATTAAGCATTTCTTAATATTGGTACTTAGTACAACCTTAAAATCCACATTGGTATTTCGGATATAATTGTATCAGACATACTTCTGGTGACTGTTTTAACACCTTTTATGAACTTGCAGTTGGAAGGTGATATACTAAACCAAATTCGTCTTATAGGGTCAAATCTGGAACTAAGATGACTAAGAATGGAGAACAGTAGCATGAGTGCTAAATTACAAGACAAATATTTTTCTGTGCAGGTAAAACAGTGCTTTTCCTCTATCAACTGCAGCTATTGGTGGTGAAAGCCGATTCACTGGTCAATCGACTGATTTGTTTTTTAAAAAAAAATCTTTTACAACTGGAAAAAATAGATAAAGCTAGCAAACGATGACACGATTTAACTTTTGTATAGATGCACAAGCTTTCCTCGATACAATATCCCTGTAAAGTTTCAACCTATTCCAAATAAAATAAGGATAACTTCTAGTGTGAAGATAGAACATAACCTTTTGACCTTTTATAATTTCAAAAGCTATCCATGTTATTTTGTATAGCCTATTGGAGTATTATGTTTTCCCGGCATGACTGCATAAGTGGCCAGACAAGAAAATGAATGAATAAAATAGATATAACTGGACAAACAAAATTTTGCCATTTCATACAGCACTTAACAGCAACTTCTTATAATCTTGTAGTCTCACCATATTAGTATTCCATTATACTTAATTGATTAATTCAATGGAATAATATACTTATTGAAGATTGCTTCTGTACTACTCCAAAAGAAAATTGTACAATATCGCCCATATTTAGTTTATGATATCTTGATACTGTGTATCATCCCAAGATAACAACAACCCAGAGGAGCAAGAAGTACATCTTTTCGTTTTAGACAGGACAATTATGCTGTACCATCTGATCCAATGTCCAACCTAATAGACAACTCATACATGAAAAAGATAGGTAGTGACAGAAAAAATATATATTCTTTGAAACGGTGGAACTTAATAGAGTACTAACCCCAAGCAAGGAGATGAATAAAGCACACAAATTATAAAGGAAAAAAATAAAGAAGAACGGTACTATTGTTGCCTGTTGGCCCAGAAAAAGCAGAATTGGAGTAAACAAACAATTAGTTCATAAAACAATAGTTTATTGTTATAATTTTGTTGTCTATACGGAGATGACAAAAATTCATAGTAGTGTTGGTAGGGAGCTCGAAGTCGACCATCAACAGAAGCATTTGGTTTAAAACAAATCATGAGAAGCTAAAACTCGAGGAAGTAGCCGACCTCTTTCTGACTCCCTCTCCTTGTTTCTTGAGCGAAAAGGGGCCTGTACATGTTAGAACAAACAGAGAAAAGAGACACTTAAAATCCAGTAATCCATGGGTGGAGAGACAAGCTATAACTCAACAAGACAAAAAAAGGTGTAGTAATCAACCTCAAGAACTTCTCTTTTACTAATTTCTGCAGCAAATCGAGACCTCCCCCCCCCCCCCCCCGGCAGTTACCAAGGGAGCCAATCAAACAGGGGAAATCATAAAACCCCACCAATCCAAATCATGGCTCGCGCCAAGGAACAACGCAAAAAAAAAAAAAAAAAAAGAACAAGAGTTTGAAAAACCCACCTGTCAAGAAAGAAAGAAAGAAAGAAGAATCTCCGCCGATTCTTCCTTGACCCTCCTTTTCCTCTTTTTCAAAGGGAATTCTCGCTCGAACTAGCTCGCTGTTGCAGCAAGGAGACCACAGAGATAGGACAGGAGGGAGGAGATCGACTCGGAGGGACTAAATCATGGCGGCTGCTCCAGGAGGGAGGAGAAGCGACCGAGGGACTGGGGAAGGAAGGATCAAGGAGGGCTTCTTCTTCTTCTTCTCGTGGGTTTTGTTTGCTCACTCTTCTTCTTGGACAGGCTCAGTGCCTCAGCAGGGGAAGTTAATTAAGGTGCAGAGGAAGCGACTGGAAACTGTGGAACGCTGGGGTGTGGCCACCGGGGCACTCGGCTCTTTTCTCATTACTCCAGACTCTTTTTCTTTGGCCTTCCCTTTTCCGCACCACTTAAGAGTTGAGAGAAGCCCCCCGGCGCCTTCAGACCTCGGTTCGGGGTCGTCTCCGTGGTAGCGATTTGTGGGGCCCTGGCGGCGACCGGCCACCGTTCTCAGTCACGCTCGCACTGTCACACACACACCCCGCCGTACGTAGCAAAAGAAGAAAGGGAAAATTGGTGAAATATCTCACAAGACGTATTGACGCACCAAATACCATTTCGGGCCATTTATTGCATATTCCTGCTTTTTCATTTTTCTTGGCAAGGCGAAATGACGTATTTGCCCTCGGTTGGACACACTCAAGTAATTGATGAATGGATGAGGAAAGGAGGGGAAGTGAGATTCAGTAATTGGTCTAGCTGGTAGCACAATTGTTTGTTCATTCATGTAGCAGCACAAATATCAAATCGCTTCCATTACTAATTCCCAGGCAGAAGCGACTAGTCCGATGGGTAGGGCTCGGAATGGTATAGGGTACATCAACGTGTCTTTTGAGAGGTACAGTGCAAATGTCAATCTTTTTTAAAGGTCTGGGATTTTTCTGTCCAAACAGCTTTAATGAAGAAGAGCACCCTCACTCGTGAGGTGATCAACGGGAGCCAGCGCTCACACCGTGGCAGGTTGAGAATCTAAAGCTCTCCTTTGCCAACTAAACGCTCACACCGTAGCAGGTTGAGAGTCTAAAGCTCCCCTTTGCCAACTAAGCCCCAGCTCAGTCCTCAAACTAAACTCTACACACACACCCCACCCACACACACACCCACACACCCAAACCGTACCAGGTGAGACACCCGTCGAGTCTAGGATTCGAACCTTGGGTGGGCTATTTGGCAACTCCAAACCTTAGCCAAGTGAGCTAGCTCACCTCCTTGCAAATGTCAATCTTTGGAGTCGTGTTCCAGAAGTTGTCATTCTTTGGAGCGGTAATTCACAAATTTCCCAATAACAAGTGTGTGCGTGCGCACATTTTTTTTAAATAACAGGTTCTTGTGCTGCAACAGGATCAATTTGCCAAACACTATAATTCAAAACAGAGGGTGCAACTACTAAGTCATTCCTGGCAGCTGATTAATCAACAAAGGCAATATATCCGGTGAACAAGAGGTATTCTTTGGACATATGGACATACCCATCTCAGTGTCTTACCCAAAACGGGCGTCTGGATGCTGGCGGGGAGTCCCACCTTCCCACATACGCACTTTTTGCGGAAAAAAGAATCCCCGCGTAGACCCAATTCTTTGCGAAAACCCCGTCATGCTCTGTCGTGTCAAACTTGAACCCGTCGACTCCTCCCCATTCCCAAATCAAAATCGGGGTTAGGGTTAGGAAGAGAGGCAAACCACCCGTGGCCGGTGCCGCCGCTGCACCACCCGTTCCTGCCACCGATGTGTCGACTCCCCCACCCATTTCGCCACACGCCGGCCCCGCCCATTGAGCCGCCCTGCCCCTCTGGTCAATCCACCGCACCCTAGCCATCCCGCCGTCTCCCCTGGGCAACCCCAGTGAAAACGATTGGAGTAAAAGCCACACGGGTGCACCTCGCGTCATCGGCTTGTTCTTCGGGTGGGCTACCAGCCTACCATTGCTCCATGCCAATGATTTGGGCGATTTCGTTTTGTTTTTAGTAATTTGGGTGGTTTCTAGAAGCAATAAGACTGGCAAGTTCCACGAAGTCCGCAATGTGAGCGAAGGGTAAAAACAAAAAGAAAAATGGCATAAGTGGGATGGGGGAGCCGCCCGCCTCTCGTCTAGGCCACCCATCTCGGATCAAATGGTCCGTAGTGTGTTTGTCCATATGTCCACGAATTAGGTCATTTTCATCGAAAATCTTGCCTCTAAGTAAAAACCCTTCTAAGAAATACAATACAGATGACAGTCTTATCTGAGCCGATTGACCAATCATACGCAAAGCCAGATCTTCTTTTTTTGTTCATATATGTCGAGCCCGGATTTCCATTCAGACCCTCTTTGCATTCTGAGCTAGTCATATGATCAGTAGCTAGCTGACATAGTATAATTATCAGCAAATATTACATCCATACATGCGTATAAGTAAAAGAGTACTTAATATTACAGAGACAGTATGATCATAATGATCGTGATCAAGAATGTAAGAAAATTAAGTCTCTCTCTATGAATACTACATCGCGCACGTTCTTCAGTAGAGCTTTTAACCGTCATGTCCCTTGGCCAACTATCGAAAGTTGCCAAACATGCCAATAACTGCTTTCCTATTAGACAAGTAGGAAACCGTCATGTCTTCTGATTTATTTGCTGGTTGGGAACTGTCAAAACCGCATAGCTGGTTGGACAATATCCACATCTAGTTGTCCAATGACTAACCGGTCGTTAACCAGTTAAGTCGTAAAAAAAGGTATTAAACTTCCTTTAAATAACCATTACAGAGGTAGCCTCTCGTATATAGGTCTATTTTGATTGAGTCTTTGACTTTGACCAAAACGGTTAACTTGGTCAGGAATCCTCGTCAGCTAGCCCCCAAAGCTTAAGAAAATAAAATATTTACTTAAGGCTTTTTGCCTCGAAACATGCATCATAATCATTTAATGAAAATGTGGGAGAAATGAAAAGGATTCTAGTTTTTGCTAGAAATCGTGACCGAAGTTTGCGTTTAGTGGGTGAACAGTTCACAGTAAAGGGATAAAAGAACATCCTTTTTTACCTTCACCACTATTCGCTCTCATTGCAATATCCGTCTCTTGCCTTAGAGTCCATTCATCTCCAGTTCATCTTTGCTCCCGAGCTTTTCTATCTTCAAAAAAATCCTTGTTTGATCTTTGATCATGGGGATTCTTTGAGCTTTAACAATGTCTGAAAGCAGGATTAAAGAGCTTGAAGACCAAGGATACCTTCCGGTGCATGCTTTAATCGAGTGGAACCCTTGCGGCGATGAAGATGCTCCAATTCCGCAAGAAGGTCAGATCATCATCTTTTCTTCTTTGGTAAAGCTAGGTTTTCACCTACCTAAAAGTGAATTTCTAGCAGATGTCCTAGATTAATTTAAGATAGAGCTCTTCCACCTAGGACCGAATTCTATCATAATCCTTAGTGTCTTTTTGCATATTTGCTTAGCTTTTCTTGGTAATCCTCCTTCTATTTGGCGGAAACTTCTATTTGTCTTTTCCGCCAGTTCTATCAATTCACCAGGAACAATAGAGCACATGGGTTTTGTGGGAGTACATACTTTATGCTTCAAGACCAAATGTCTAGAAACTATCCCCCACTTCCTATCAAGGATACATGGCAGGATTATTAGAAGGAGTGGTTTTACTCCGACATCCCTAGAGGCAACCGCTTGAAATTCACTAGTGGTCCAACACCAATCTGGTCGCTGCAAGATGTGAATAAGGAGAAGACCTCCTTGAAGCTTACAGCTGAGGAGGAGAAATTGGTAGGCATAGTTACTTTGTTGGTGATTGTGGGACTAACTGGTCATAGAATAATCCACGACATTCTTCAGAACAAGATCTGCCCCTTGAACAAAAGGCTAATTTCGATTGGCAGCAAATACGGAGTAAGGATACAACCAAGGATTGCCCTGGAGGTATGTTACTTTCTAGGCCTTTTATTTCTTTATTTTTCCTTTTATTTCTTTATTTTGACTTTGTAGTATAAATATTACTAAGTGTGTAAATTTTTGTTTTTAGTTCTTCCAGAGGAGGTAGTCGAACAGAAGAGTTCCTTCATGTTAAAAATGTGAGGGTGGCTCAGAGCATGTTTCTTTCAATGACCAGCCTTCCATACTGATTGAGGCATCTACAAAGTTCATAAAAGAATGAATGCAGGTATGTAATATTTGAATTCTAGTCTTGATTTTTTTCTTAAGACCGTATTTAGTAAAACTCTTTTCTTTTTTTCAAATGCATGATAGAAAGAGGGGAATTGACTAATCAGGGTCAAGTAGTGAAACCCTATCTGCTAAGAAGACCATGATTGCTACAGCAACACCTACTCAAGTCATGGTCGAGAGACCAATGACCAGTGCGACAATTGCTCCAGCAACTTCTTCTGGTGTCGTGGTCATCTCCAAGCATACCAACGCTATGATGGTTAGGATGGCTCTAGTTGACGTTGTTGAGTCAAGTGGCATGGCTGCAGCAGAGGCGACCAGCACCATCCCTGCAATCCGATCAATGCCAATGCATGACCGGCCCCAGGTGTAGGAAAAGCTGACAAAGGATGCCAAAGTTACTACTTAGGTGCCCAAGAAGAAAAAAACAAAGGATTGTGATTTCTCAACAATCATATGATCATCTTCCTTGTTCCCATATGTCCAGGGCGGGGAGGAAGAGATTGAGGAGGAAGAAGAAACTCCCTACATCTTGGTGATAAATCCTAGGGTTTGTAGCCCTAGTGTAAATATCTCAAACGTCGGTAGTAGCAAATTAGTTGATGCTAACACTCTATTTACTTTTGAGATCAACATTGGTCTCCGTTTCAAGTAAGTGTTAACCCAACTTTTTTCTGATTGAGTTTTTCTTTTGTTATGTTTACATAGATAATTCTTTATATCTGTATCAGCCCCCCAGGCACCGATGTTGCTTTAATTTCTAAAATTGAGGAATCTAGAGAGGAGCCACAGTCAAATCTCCCATAGCTAAAACAAGTAACTTGGAAGAGGAGACAACAACTGAGGTGGTTGTCAAGGAAGCGATCGAAGACATTTCGACCTCAAGGGAAATTCCCACAAAATCAGTCGAATGACTTCGATTCCTGTGGATGTAGTGGTTGAAGAGATCCCACCCATTGAAAAGAAGAGATCCCACCCATTGAAAAGGACCCAAGGCAAACTGAAGTTGTCGTCGAGAAGACTCTGTCCATTGAAGCCTCTCAACAAGTAATCCTTTAGTCTACTCAACAAGTAATCTTTACTATTCGAATGCTATGATTGAGTATTTACCTTCCTTTAAGAGTTGTTTTTATCTTGTTCCCTTTTGAATAGGAAACCATTCCTTCTCCTACCCTCTATTCTACTACTGGTGCCATGGAGTCATGGAAACCATCCTCTGAACCAAATGATGTTTTGACCAGCTTGAGCGTCGACCAGCTTACTATACCAAAGGATTCTGAGTATAGTGAATTGAAGAAACAAATCATGGATTTGAACAATAAGGTATAAGGTAATAAACTCTAAACTTAAGTCCTTAGATTTTCTAATTAAATAGTAGATTAACAGCTTTGTACTATTTTATCTTGTAGAAAATAACAGAAATGCTTGGTCTTTTTAAGGCCTTTATGGGAGATATGACCAGCAGAGATACATATAAGGATGTAGAAATAACTGACGAGGATTAAAATCATCATGTATTTCTTTAATACATGATAAAAGGTCGTACGTCTTTATGGTCGTAATCCCTAAGGCTAATGACCTCCCTAGTCGTAAGGATTCTAGAGGTTACTTGAATGGGTACCTTGGTCGGGAGAGATCCTAGCCCCCAACCAGGTAACTGCTCATAAAAGGGGATGAATTGATTCAAGGTATATTCCTTACTGTGTGATGAATGGAACACATGCGTGTATTCCATACCACGCGACATTTCTTTATCCTAAGACACTGCCAAACAACCACCATATTGTTGAGTGTCTCACAGATACTCAACCGCAGAGCAGTTGCTACTTCATCAACTGCCATCTCGCTCCGACCAGTCGCGATGCTTCACAACAGACATCTTCTCCAGAAGTAACTACCACCTCTTCAAGGGTTATTTAAAGATGACGCATGGGCGGAGCCAGGGATCAAGTCGCATCAGATTGAAACATAGACATTAGCATCAGATTCGTGTTTCAAACCCAATATTCTAGCGTAACAGACATTACTCTCAGTATAAATAGGATTAGTCCATTGCCTGGTCATAGGCATCCTTTGTAATAGTCAGTTCATATTAATCAAAGAGCAGTCCTATTCTCTCCCTAGAAGTCTCGTACCATTTTTCTCTATTTATTTTGTAAGATCGGCGACTCGATCGTAGACACAGTGGCGTCGTCCGTGGGGATCAAGGAGCGGATTTTTGGAAGAAATTTTTGGCTCATCAAATCCTTATCCGTTTCTCACTTATAATCACTCATGCGGTTATGGCAGGAAGTTGGGACGAGAAGAACTGGTTCGACCTAGCGGACTACTCCAACCTCGACGTGGACGTATGCATCCGCGTCATGCAAGAAAATGGAATGTCATCATCATCCTCCTCCTTCGCTGGCTCGCCCATCGCAGATATCAGCGAAATCGACCGGATGGATGAGGACACACCACTATGACTAGTGGCGGTTTCAGAGGAAGTGCTTCCGACCAGTTTGGAACACTCAAAGACCTCTGCAAGCCCGGTCCTTTCGACCGGCGAAAAAGGTGATGAAAATTCAACACCGCAACTCGAGGATCAATGTACCCTCGATGCGATCATGGTTGATAGGTACTCACCGACGGCTTCTAGCAATTCCAGGAGCCAACCGACATCTGGTAACGGTGTCGATGAAACCCCCACTAGTCATAGTCCAAGTGGGGATGATAAGGCTCAGTATACGATCAGCAATCCGCCGAATCAGGCTGAGGCCATCACAAAAACCTCAGGAAGTGCTAATTACCAACCACTCTCCATCGTGGAAGCTTCTTGCAGAAGCGCTTAAAGGCTCTCTATCAATTACGATGGAAGCTCATTAGAAGATCACTACTGGAGGCATGAGGTCAATGCAATCGAAGATACGGATCAAAATACCGTGTACGGTCCTCCATACGTTACCTCGTCACCACATAATGATGGAGATGGTATGAGCGGTCAAGCACCAAATGCCAGAGGTAATAGAGTTGATGGACGTCCATCAGTTAATACGCCTGATTATGCTCCTTCCCGAGTAAGGGACTAGGCAAGACTAACCCGGAGGTCGGGAGAAAGCTTAGGTCATCAAACACCTAACACGAACATTCCAAGACCTTCGGTAACAGTACAAAATCTGCAGCGAGTTTAAGATATTTTAAATACCTCTGACCCTGTTTTAGTAGAGACTCCGGGTTTTGTCCAACTTGTAGGTCAGGTATTAGAAATTATCCAACAGACTATGCAGTGCACGGAAGCATACTGGGAACGAAGGCATTCACAAATTCAGACCATGACTTCATCCCAGCATTCCTCCCATAGAAGAGGGCAGTATGGTCGTGTTGAAGACCAGTTGATACCAAGACCACCTCAACAATTCTGACCAAGGAGTCATGAGGGGAGAAGGCTTTTTAAAGAAACCTCACCTCCACTTCGTCGAGAGGAGCAATTGCTTGGACCTGATGATCTTCAACATCATCTGAACCAAGCAGGTGGTCGGAGGCATCCTATCAACGTCCACAACCGATTCAGGACACCGGAGCACCGGCAATCCAATTTAAGAAACCGGTCTCCGACCGATTACAATCTGGCACATTTTCAAAGAAGGCGCTATGAATTGATCACAGGTTGTCGAGCCTTCTCTGCAGGGCTCCAGGCTGTGCGTTGGCCAAATAGGCTCCGACCGGCCAATTTGGATAAGTTCAATGGGACTCAAAATCCTTCAGAATTTCTTTAGATATACACCACCTCCATCAGAGCTGGTGGTGGTGATGAAAATGTAATGGCTAATTATCTTCCCACGGTATTGGAAGGATCAGCTCGGTCGTGGTTACTCAACCTACCGGTCAGATTAGTATATACTTGGGAGCATCTTTGTGACCTTATGATTGCAAATTTCTAGGGTACATATGACCGCCCTGGGAAGGAGGATGATCTCCACCGAATCCAGCAAAAATCCAATAAGACTCTCCGATAGTATATCAAAACATTTAGCCAAGTTCGTAATTCAATACCAGAGGTCGCAGAATCTTCTGTCATTCAAGCCTTCAAAGCAGTGCTAAGAAATCGTAGGTTCACGGAAGATATAGCAATACATCCTCCACGAACAACCATCGAGCTCTTCGACATGGCCGACAAGTACGCAACCGCCAGTGAAGCGGTTGAGTGGAACGAGGCCATTGATCGAAAAGATAAAATCCCTCAACCTGGCTTGGATATGACAGAAAAGAAGCAAAGGAAGGCTCTCAAGAAAAAGAGACATCGCAAACCTGACGATAAGGAGGTTCTCGCGGTTCCTAAATTTTTTTACCAAGGGTAAGAAAGATTATGTCAGTCGTGGCAAGGCAAGGCCTCCGACCAATGAATACAAGAAAAGCAAGAAGTGGTGTCCACTTCACCAGCAAGCAGGACATGACTTGTGCAACTGCCGTGTCTGGCAAAAGAAGTTGGAAGATTATTATGCAAGTAAAGGTCCACCCCCTCGATACCGGAACTCGGAGAGACAAGCTCCAAGAAGGATAAAGACGGTGACGAAGAAATGGAGTACCAAGAGCCTCAACACACCGTCGACGTGATCTTTGGTGGATCTTCTTCATACGAGTCCAGACATCATCTGAAAGCCATGGAGTGGGAGGTCAACCTTACCGAACCTTCGATCACTGCTAAGTCATCCAGGTGGTCGGAGACTGTAATCTCCTTCAGCAAAGAAGACTGCCCCATCCTTTCGACTCGACCAGGTAGGTTCCCTATTGTTGTTGAGCCTACTATTAATAACTGTAAGGTTAATTGGGCCTTAATAGATGGAGGTAGTTCTTTAAATATTTCATTTACGGGAGCATTGGAAGATATGCAAATTCCCAAATATAAGGTAAAATCTGTGAAATATGCCTTCCATGGCATAGTTCCTGGATCTACCGCTAAGCCGATAGGACACCTGTCCCTACCGGTTACGTTCGGAAGGCCTGACAACTTTCGAACATAAAAGATTTCATTTGATGTGGTGGATTTCGAAACCGCATATAATGCAATCCTCGGTCGTCTAGCTTTAGCAAAGTTCCTGATAGCCACGCACTATGGTTATCAGAGTTTGAAAATGCCAGGACCAAAGGGCGTCATCACAGTTCGAGGTGATCAAAAAATAGCTTACGCATGTGATCGGAAATGCTTAGAACTAGTCGACGAGCTTCCGACCAAGGAAACTAACACCACTACCATGCAGGTCAAGCACTCGAGGCCAAAGATGGCACCAAAACCTTCCAACCAGACAAAATAAGTACTACTCGACAAGAGCGCTTTTCCAGAAGGCGCCAAAATACTGGTTGGAGCAGGACTTAACCTTAAATAGGAAGAGTCACTCGTCTCCTTCCTCCGAGCAAACCAAAGACGTATTCGCTAAAAAGCGCCCGATATGCCCGGAGTCCCTAGGGAGGTGATCGAGCACAGGCTAGCTTTGCAGCCTAACAAGAAACCGGTCAAGCAGAAGCTGAGGCATTTTGCACCTGATCGGAAGGAAGCAATCCAGTCGGAAATTGACAAGCTCCTCAAGGCTGAGTTTATTCGTGAGGTCGACCACTCAGAGTGGCTTGCCAATCCTATAATGATTAGAAAAACCAATGGAAAATGGCGAATGTGTATTGACTTTATAGATCTTAATAAGGTTTGTCCGAAGGATGATTTTCACCTTCCTCGCATTGATCAACTTGTAGACTCTACTTCCGGGTGTGAGTTCTTAAGTTTTTTAGATGCTTACTCAGGGTACCACCAGATTAATATGAGTAAAGAAGATGAAGAGAAAACTTCCTTTATTACTCCATATGACACTTACTATTATGTAAAGATGCCATTTGGCCTCAAAAATGCTGGTGCAACATTCCAAAGGTTGATGCAGAAAACCTTTAGTCCATAGATAGGTCAGAATCTAGAAGCCTACATTGATGATCTGGTCGTAAAGAGCATCAACGCCGGCGATCACATTCCAGATTTACATGATACTTTTAATAACTTAAGACGCCATATCCTTAAGTTAAATCTAGAGAAATATGTGTTCGGAGTTTCATCTGGTAAGCTTCTTGGATTCCTAGTTTCGGCCAGAGGCATTGAAGCAAACCTAGCAAAAATCTCGGCCATCGATCAGATGCGCCCTCCGACCACAAAGAAGGAAGTTCAAAAACTAACCGGTTGCATGGCAGCGCTAAGTCGTTTCATAGCGCGGTTAGGTAAAAAGGATTACCTTTCTTTAAGCTTCTTCGAAAATATGAAAGTTTCGAATGGACTAAAGAGGCAAACAACGCCTTCGAAGAACTTAAAAAGTACCTTACGAGTCCCCCAATCTTAGTTTCTCCAAGATCAGGAGAGACATTGCTGATTTACGTGGCTGCAACGCCATAAACAGTCAGTGGTGTGCTGGTCGTAGAACGTGACAACGTCCAACGACCAATATATTACGTAAGCGAAGTCTTACATGGACCAAAGGAAAGGTATCCACAGGTACAAAAATTGCTCTATGGTCTCCTTATGGCTTCAAGGAAACTTAGGCATTATTTTTAGGCCCACAAAGTGGTCGTACCAACTGGGTATCCCCTTGGTCAAGTCCTTGGAAATAGGGAGTCATCAGGACGAATAACAAAATAGGCGGTTGAGCTTGGGGCGTTTGACCTCCATTTCATCTCACGAACAGCAATCAAGTCCCAAGCAATAGCAGAATTCATTGCTGAATGGACAAACCTTGAACCCATCCAAGGGCCCGAGAACGAACACCACGACGAGTGGATAATGTACTTTGAAGGTTCCTTGATGCTCAAAGGCTCGGGGGCTGGAGTTGTCTTGATTTCCCCAACTAGCGAACACATAAAATACGCCATTCAGTTAAACTTTTCTGCTACTAACAATGTGGTAGAGTATGAAGGTTTGCTGGCAAGACTTCGAGCAGCTCGTTCGCTCGGGATTCGCAGATTACTAGTGAAAGGCAATTCTCAACTAGTAGCGAATCAAGTAGGGAAAGAGTATCAGTACTCTAGTACCAAGATGTCATCATATCTGGCGGAAGTACAGAAACTCGAAAAGCATTTCTTCGGTTTTCAGATCCAACATATTCCTAGAAAGGAAAACTTTCTGGCAGACCAGCTGGCATGGATGGCCTCCACTAGGACATCCGTCCTTCCTGGAGTTTTTTTTGAGCAACTCGATTCACCCTCGGTGGTCGAGCCTTTCGAGGACATAGATGTTCACAAGGAGATCGTACACCTCGATTCTGCGATCATGGATGCTCCACAGGTTGATGATGGTTGGCGCCATCACGATCAAGGTAGAGATTAGATGATGTGGATCTACAATTATCTTCAGCATGACCTCATTCCAGAAGATGATGTAGAGGCTGATCGTATAGCACAAAAAGCCAAATCATACACCCTTATTGAAAATACCTTGTATAAACAAGGATCTCACGGTGTGTTGATGAGATGCATATCTCAACCGGATGGCATTAAGTTGCTAACCGAAATTCATGGAGGAGTCTGTGGAGCACATCATTCCTACAGAACGCTGGTCGGTAAAGCTTTCAGACAAGGATACTACTGGCGAACTGCCCTTCATGATGCAAAAGAGCTCGTGACGAAGTGCGTACAATGTTAGTTTCATAGACGATAAGTACATCAGCCGTCCCAAGCTTTGCAAATAATTCCTCTTTCTTGTCCTTTTGCAACCTGGGGACTAGACATTTTGGGACCATTCCCAAGAGCACCCGGGGGCTTCGAATTCCTTTTCATCATGATTGACACATTCACAAAATGGATCGAAGCTGAGCCAGTTGTTAAAACAACAACTAAGGCTGCTAAGAGGTTTCTCACAAAAAACGTGATCACACGATTTGGTGTGCTAGTCGTATAATCACGGATAATGGTACCCAGTTCTCAAGCGGTAATTTTCAGGAATTATGCGACGACCTAGGTATCAAGATACATTATACTTCTGTCGCTCATCCGTAGAGCAACGGAATAGTCGAGCGCGCCAATGGTATCATAATGCATGGAATCAAACGACGAGTCTTCGACCAGTTAATCCAACGGTCAGGAGCTTGGGTTCAAGAAATTCCTTATGTGTTATGGGCCGTTCGTACCACGACTAGTCGTGCGACCGGTGAAACACCATTCTTTTTGGTTTATGGGGCTGAAGCCATGCTTCCTTCAGAACTAAAAATAGGTTCTGCTCGGATTGATTGTTTTAACAAAAAATGATCAGCATGAACGGCGACTTGATGACATCAATTTCCTTGAAGAACGACGAAATCAAGCCTTGATACGATCAACAATCTACCAACAAGCCATGCGTAGGTACTACAGTCGTAAGGTGCAACCTCGCAGCCTCGTTGTAGGTGATCTGGTTCTTAGAAAAATCCAGAGCCAAGCAAATCGCAACAAACTTTCACCCAAGTGGGAAGGTCCATACACTGTGGTCGAAGTCACCCGACCATGTTTGGTACGATTAGCTATGTCCGATGGGCAAATTTTGTCTAATTCTTGGAACATTGATCAATTGCGTAAGTTCTTTGTATAATTGCTTATATTCATTTCATTTTATATTTCAATGAAGATGCATTTCCTTTTCAAAGATAAGTGTAATTGTTTATAATTATTATTCGTCACTTTTGGTCACATATCATTATTGTTTACATTGGTTGGAGAAGACACTCATTCTTTCCGATATCCCTTTTAAAAAAGGGATCTCCATTACTCATTGGTTGTGACTTGATTGTCAAATGCCAAACCGGTCCTAGTCGTGGTCATTGCTTCAATGATTCCCACGCGCAACCACATACTCTTTTATCAAAGAAACATACGAGTAATAGGAGCAAAACACAGACGATTTATATGGTTTTATTTTGTTTTTTCCTCAAGAGTTTGAAGATTAACTTTTTTATTTTAACATTCTGTTCTACTCTTGTTTGGCTACTAGTCGGGACACGGAAAGCCTCCTAGTCGAAGTCTCTCCTCTCTACACATGGTCCTGCCCACTGGAAGGAGCTTCCTAGCGATGGTCCTTTTCTTACGATCCTCGCTACCAGTCGGACCTGAGCATGAGCACGTTTCGCAAAATATTTGATATATCTTCAATTCTTGGAGTTCATTATGACCAGTTTCAGATAATTCATATAAGCAAGGATACTTATCGTTTTCTTTTTTGCATACATTTTTGCATACTTTCTTATCATCGAAGCAAATCTTGTTATATCTTCTAACTATATATGGTATTTCACAGTGCTTCAATCATGGAAAAGATCTAAACTAGTCGAAATCATACACTGGTTCCGACCAATTGATTTCGTTGTGTTCACTAGATCATTTTTTACAAACATTATCAGCACATATACCATGGTTGTAGTTATTACTCATTTTCTTGGTCTACTGGTTCTTTAGTAACGTTCATCTACTAATATAAGCAGTCGGAGGCTAGGGAATATATGAGTATTTAATGAAATTGATAGGACAAAACAAGAACTTCATTGATGTCAAAAGAAAAAGTTTTATTTACAAAGTCTAAATATTACAATCAATTACTTGTCGGAGCCGCCAGATTGGTCGCTGCGTGACGGAGAGCCGACTTCCATTTCCTTCGCAACCTTGTCTCCGAGAGGCCTTACTTTGTTGAGAAACTTGGTCGCTTCATCACCTATGCAATCGAAGTTGTAACATCCCTAATTTGCAGAGTTTTTGAAAAAATTTCAAAACAAAAATAACCAGTTGATTTTTATTGAATTGTAAAAGCTTAAATTAAAATTTATAAATAAAAAAACCATTTAAATTGAATTAATCTGACTTTAATTAAATCAAGAAGTTGGTTTATTTGAGTGTTCTGAATTTTATTTGGATTTTAAGTCTTTTATTGCATTTTTTGGATTTTAATTTGTTTTTTCTTTTGTCCGAAAAGGCAAAATCTATTTTGTTTGCAAAATTTAAAACTAAAGTATAGTTAAAAGTATTTTTATTAAGTTCTAAATAATTCAAGGGACTTTTGTGAATTTTTCTAGAATTTTTAGACTTTATTAGCTAATTTTAAAAGTCTTTCTGCTTCTTCGGGATTACTTTATTCAGAAATCCATTTAAATTCCTCAAAAAAGCTTTGGGCCGAATATTCCCCAGCCCATTATCCCCTCTCCCTCGCGCAGCCCACGCCGGCCGCTCCGCAGCTGCGCCTTCCTCCCTCGGGCACCGTCCGATCAAAATCGGACGGCTCCGAAACCTCCGCGCCTCCACCGATCGTGGACCGTCCGATCTCAATCCAACGGTCACGATCACGTCAGTACGTTCAGAGTTCCGATCACCTCGCTCATTTTGAGCCATTCGATCAAAATCCAACGGCGCCCGCGCCCGCGCCCTCGCCCGCTCTCGCTCCCACTGACCGGTGGGCCCGCTTTGTCAGCCCCTTCGTCCCCGCCGCTGTCTTCGTCTACCTCCGGATCCCCACCGCCGTGTCCGTGCCGTGTGCGTGCGCGCGTTTTACGCTGGCCGCTTTTGTCCCGTCGCCGCCACCCTGACACGTGCATTGAGTGCGGTGTGCTCCACCGCACTCATTGCCGCCACCCACGCGTGCTCCCGCGCCTTGTCGCCGCCCTGCGCTGCGCGAGCCCGCACCGGATCCCCACCGCCATAGGACGTCCTCACTCAACCCCCTCTCTCAGCCCTCCCCACACCTATTTAAGGTGAGCTCCAGCTCCGTCTCGCCCTCCTCTCTCTTTTCCCCCTTCTCCCTCGCCCTCTCTCGCTCTCCTCCGGTCGCAATTTGAGCTTCGCCGCACTGCTTGTGCGCCGCCGAGCCTCCTCCGTTGCCTTCGACCCCACCTATGGCATCGTTAGCTCGCCGCCATCCCCGTGTACACCTCCCCTTCGCCAGAAGCCTCCCGGAGTGCCATCGCCGCTTTCGACCTCTGCCGCCGCTTTCGACCTCCGCCGCCGGCCATCCCTTGGCGTCGTGTCGTCAAGACGGTTCGCATTAGCTTCGCAGCGTCGCCCTCTTCCTCTGGACACCGTCGCCGGTCATCAGAGCCCAGCCAACGCTGGCGACCATCGGGACCCGAGCACCGCCGGCTTGGTGCTGACGTGGCCGCCCACGTGGCAGCCCTCGTCAGCGCCACCTCAGCGCCACATCAGCCCTTGTTGACGTGGCTGCCTAGTCAGCGCCCGCGTGGATTTTTTTGGGATTTCCCGTTGAAAAATAATTCGGCCAAAAATTTAAATCCCACCGTTGACGTCAGCTGGCGTAATAAATCCCTTTTCCTTTAGAAAAATAATTCCAAAAATCAGGAAAATTATTTTTTCTTAATTTTCAATCTTTAGGAGGCCGTAACTTCTTCGTTCGAACTCCGATTCGAGTGATTCAAATTTCTAAATTCATCTAAAATTCCCATATTGTTGTTAGTGCTAATTTGGTATTCATTTGGAATTTATTTGTAGTTGTTTTATTTATTTAGCTCTTTTCACACGTGTAGATTCAAGCGTTTCGGAAGATTTCTGTACCCGACGGCCGAAGCACCGCAACTCTTCAACGAAAGCAAGTCATAGACCTTTGGTCATATTGAACCCATTTTTCAAAACTATATTGTTTGATATAAATAGGCATTGCTAGTTTTATATTAAATGGTTTTGGGAGTAGATAATTGCCTAATTGATGTATACCCCCTTGAAAAATTGCAAATGATATGTAGCCTTGAATGACATGAACCCTTGGACACCATAGGAGGGACTATTTTAGTTGGACTTTGATAAATTACCAACACCGGTATCGTATTATGCTTAGCCAAGCTACAGTTGTACGTTGGGACTCATGATCACATGCTCGTATGAATAAACATGACTAAATAAATTGTGGAATCTTGGCGCGGCCCCTATTATCAAAAGATGTTGAGCCAAGACTAGGGTGGTCTTTGGCCGGATTGAACCAAAAATGTTTTATGCTCGAGCGAGTGGGCGGTGGTGAGTGTGGGTGCCGTAACACACATTGGGACGTAGATTAGTCTCGCCTGAGCAGCCAACTAAGGACTTAACCTTGAACCATTGATCTGGGGCATACCGTGCAACCACATGTCCAAGATGGGGTGGACCTGGCCAACTAATTAACAGTGCTTTGAGTCGGTCCTGTTTTGGTTGAGAACGGTGCAAGAGGGGACATGAATCTGGCGGGAGTAAGACCCGTTAGAAGCGAATCCTTAGCGATCAGAACCGAATCAAAACAGAGCTTTGTAAAGGCCTTGTGATAATGACTTAGTCGCACACATTTGGCAGTGTGTCAGATGGACATTAATAGTCAATGATCTCTTGTGGGTAAAGCTGTATAATCTGTGCAGAGTGTATAAAACTATTCGAATAGCCGTGTCCCGGTTATGGACATGCTCGGAGATTTCACGCAATGGGTAGATGTTTTCTTTAAAATGATGGAAATTGATGGTTTGGATGGAATGGTTGGGAAGATCTCTAGTTGTTTCAAAGAATTGAATTACTTATGTACTAATCTTTTAAATTGTACTTTCAATCTACTTATTGTATTTACTGTCAATATTGCTTTCTGTAAAACATCCATAAAGCTATCTTTGTCTAGCCTTGCATGAATTATATTTGCATACATTTCCCTATGACTCACGGCTTGCGCCCTGTGTGATTAATCCCCACAGAAGAACCAGAGAACTCAGAGTATTATGAAGAGGAGTATCTTGAAGACTTTGCGAACTAGGTCGCGTCCTCCACTCGATTGCCTGTGGGCATGTAGAATGGCCTCTATGAGATATTTTATTTTCCGTTACAAGTTGTCTTTTGTTGCTAAGCCATGCGAGGCGCACTCTGTAGGACTTGACCATAAGGTCCTTTTGCTACTAAGTAATATTAATTTGTCCGCTTCATCGTTATTTGGTTGTATGGCTACTGATCATGGGGCTAGTTCGGAATGCACAGAGGGTCCTGGGGTTGTATACACGGGGTCCCGACAAAAGTCTTCTTCAACAGCTCCAAGGTGAATAGAGGGGTAGGAAGCCTTCAATTTTGCTAAGGCAACACTCACTCCAGTCCCAATAGCTTCTTTCATTGTCTTGGCATGGTTCTCTCGAAAGGTTTTCATTACATTCTTGAGGTCTTTGAGTTGATGGCCGAGAAAATTGATCTTCTCACAGAATCTCTTAAAACGGGTAATTGCGTTCCTGACCCCAGGTCGAAAAGCATCTTGTTCAGAGCCTTGACTTTGTTTTCAAGACTCTGATCAAGTTCAGCCCCTTGGCCACACTCAAACTCAAGAGCTTTTTCTGCTCTTTCAAGTGCTTGAGTTTTCTCTGCACAAGTAGATAAAGAAGTTAACATACACATAAATTGAAGACATGGTATACTAGTCAAGTCTACGGCCAGTTACCTTATCCTCAATAAATCGGGGAGAAAAAGGAACATGTTAGCCTGAGAAGTGCTACCGACAGGGGGTGGAACCCATTGAGAATCTCCAGGGATGTCTACCTCCGCAGTCGGAGTGAGGATTACTAGTGGATCCTGAGCAGATAATGGCACCGATGCCTGGTCGGGGGCTTCCTTAACCACTTCATCCTCAGCAACCTCAGCCTGAGGAGCGTTCTGGTCAGGAACCTCCATGACCACTCCGTCCCCAGGAACCTTTTCTTGAGGAGAGTTCTGGTCGGAGACGACCGGAACACTAGAAGATCTAAACAAGAAGAAAACAAGGAAGTTCAGGGTTCTAACATATCAATTTTTTTAAGGTATGTATTTGCACGACTTCTTCGTTTGTATATACCTGGTCGATTTTTTGGTTCTAACCTTATAATGCATCGAAGCAAAATCCGTTGCGCTGGCTTTCCTCTTCTTTTCAACCAATTTTACCGGTTCTGAATCGGTAGGGCTGGTTGTACCCCTCACATCCTCCAACAAGAGCTCGGAGGCGAAATCCTCGACCAACTAGTCGGAGACATTGCCCCTGGACATTTTGTTAGAGGATATGGTCTCATTGACTGCTAGAGGAGTTGTTTCGCTAACAACCATCAGGTCGTGAATGACCACTCCAGGGTTTACAACTTCCACAGCTCTGTTCTGCAGCCTGTCAATCTCTCCCACCTAAGTCAAATATCAAATTTAGTTAGGTGCGGAAATTTTTCTCATCTAAATATATATTCTTCATGACACACACTCTTTTTTACCTCTGGAAGGCTATCTTCTTCCATGGCCTCTGGGCAGGACTCGGTTGGAGCCACTAAAAGATTAGAATCCTCAGCGGATTGAATAATCCTCAACCTGACCGCCTGTGTGTTAGAGCAAAATCAGGTATTAGGTCGGAGAATATATACATAAAAGAGATAGAGAAAATGGTTATCTACCTTAAGTATCCTCAGTCTCTCTTCTTCAGAGACAATTGCTAAAATACCAGGGAATGCAGCCTTCTCATTTGGCTCCCCTGCGCAGATTATTTTGATCCGCTCTCTGACTTCATCAGAGGAAAGTACTTAAAAAAAGACAGAAGAGATTTTTGAAGTTATTTGATAACCAATAAAACAAAACTATATACTAGTCGAAACTATTTCAAGGCTTACCATCTTTAGAGACCTTGATTCCTTCATCACGACCAATGAATCATATCAAGGAATGGTCCCGGAGCTTCAAGGGACTAATTCGGCGCATGGTGAAATCCCTCACCACATGCCAAGAAGTTAAGCCCTTCCTCTTTAGGTCTAGGATGGCCTCCACCCATCTTCCGACCATCCCTATCTTCTTCGCGGGCTCCTTCCACCTTGGATTTTCGTTTGCCCTCTTACCATCGAAGTAGAGGCCATCATCTTTCGTAACCGTCATATAGAACCAGCTTTTCTTCCATGAAGACCATGAAGATTTTGAGTACATTGGGATGTACTCGTTGGCCTTCCCATCGTGGAGGCACAACGTGCATTCTCTAGGACCCACCGTAGATCTCCCTAACATTATCATTCGGTAAAAATACCTAAAGAGCTTCAAATTTGGTCGCACTCCCAGGTACGCCTCACATAGATAGGCGAATATGCTGATGTTGGCAATGGAGTTTAGGGCTAAGTTCACCAATTCTACCCCATAACGCTCCAAGACTTGGGACAGGAACTTATGCGCTAACAATCTTAGCCCGCACTCCACATAAGCAAGGAAAATAGGGATCTCCCCTTCCTTGCAGCTTGGGAAATGTTCTCCGGACGCCGTCCTCCACTTAATCAAATTCTTGTCCAGAAGTATTCCCATCTTTTCCAACGCCTCAAGCTTCTTCTCACTTAGATCGGAAGCCACCCACTTGGTGATTGAATCAGACATATTGAGATCTTTTTGGGAAGATGAACATAAGTCGGAGAAAATTTCTAATGATAAGAAAATAAGGTCGCAGAGGATTCCTCGCAAAAGATGAGAAAGGAAAAAGGGAAATCTGGAAGCATAAGAACCCAAAGTTCATAGAAAAGGGGATTTTATAGCTTCAAGATTTCTAACTACAATTGAGAGTTACTCAAGAGTCCAATGGACAAAATCTGTTCTCCAACGGACAGAAAAACTCTTTAGTTCCCAAGGCTGGTTCTCAACTTTAAAGTGAATATAGACCGCTTCGAATGTTACGACATTAAATGAGGGTCTGCCTGATACGACTTCATCGGGATAAAGTGTTCACACGACCCATTCACTTAAAGTTCGGGGGCTAGCTGACGAGGATTAAAATCATCATGTATTTCTTTAATACATGATAAAAGGTTGTACGTCTTCATGGTCGTAACCCCTAAGGCTAACAACCTCCCTGATCGTAAGGATTCCAGAGGTTACTTGAATGGGTACCCTGGTCGGGAGAGATCCTAGTCTCCGACTAGGTAACTGCTCGTAAAAGGGGATGAACTGATTCTAGGTATATTCCTTACCGTGTGATGAATGGAACACATACGTGTATTCCATACCACGCGATGTTTCTTTATCCTAATACACTGACAAACAACCACCATACGGTTGAGTGTCTCACAGACACTCAACCGCAGAGCAGTTGCTACTTCATCAACTGTCATCTCGCTCCAACCAGTCGTGACGCTTCACAACAGACATTTTCTCCAGAAGTAACTACCACCTCTTCAAGGGTTATTTAAAGATGAGGCATGGACGGAGCCAGGGATCAAGTCGCATCGGATTGAAGCATAGACATTAGCATCAGATTCGTGTTTCAAGCCCAATATTGTAGCGTAACAGACATTACTCTTAGTGTAAATAGGATTAGTCCATTGCCTGGTCATAGGCATCCTCTGTAATATTCAGTTCATATTAATCAAAGAGCAGTCCTTTTCTCTCCCTAGAAGTCTTGTACCATTTTCCTCTATTTATTTCCTAAGATCAGTGACTCGATCGTCGATAATAACCAAACTTAAATATAAGGATGTAGAAATAGCCAAGCTTAAAGAGTAAGTAAAAGAAACTCTTATATTTATTATTTGAAGATTTTTGTGATTCTAACTTTGCTATTTCAGTCTTCTTAAGCAAGAGAAACATATTACTGGTCAACTCATTCATGAGTATGAGAACAAGTTGGTCTTTACTGAGAACGCAAGAAAATAAATCAAATTCTAGCTTGTTCTCAAAGAGAGGGGCCTTAAAGAAAAATAGAAGGTTCTTCAGAAGGATGCTACAGAATGCAAGTGTCTTGAAGACCTCAACATGAAGCGCTTGACTGATTTAAAGGAGCGCCAACTGGTCCGTGACAAGAATATGCAAGACCATGAAGCATTTCTTAAAAAATACAAGGAAGAAACTAATGATAGTATCAAAACAACCAAGTAAAGACTCTGAATAGGATGATGTGAGCGAGTAGTGCGTGTTAGATTTTATTGTTTCCATAACTTTCTTAAGCTTATTTATCACATCACAACCGACTTTGAAGACATGATATGAATGCTCAAAATCAAAGGAATGGACTGCACACATGCATATACGGTTGTGAAACACCCGTCGGTGTTCACTCAAGCCCGCATCTTAACAAAAATGCGGGATCCACTTCCGTATGAAGAACGTTTCACTAAACCCGAGGCTTCACCTCCTAAACAAGTAGATTTTAAGGACATAATAAGCAAATAAAGGATCAGAGAAGAAGCGCATGGAAAATTCAATATGAAATGAACGCAGTAGAAAAACTTTGACAAGACCTTAGGTTAGCAAATGAGAAACTTCTTGAAGAAAAGAAAGCTCTCAATGACGAGATCGAAGGAAAGAAGATGCAAATTCTATTGCTCTATCATTTATGCTGAATCAATTGAATGTTGTTGCTGCAAAAATAAGATGTGCAGAAGTTACACTCACAAAGGAGGAGCCTTCAGTAGGATTACTCGACGACATTAAAGCTCAGTTGAAGTTATTGTTGACCACCTTCCAAAGATGGCTCAGCCTATGAAATCTTCTCCTTAATCTGTCATTGCTATCAATATAGGCACATTGTTCATCAAGCTAAAACACTACTACAAAGACACAGTGGACTTGGAGAAGTTAATCCATGAGTGGAGTCTGAATTTTGCACAAGAAATTTAGCAAAAGAAAGAAGAAGTAGCTTCACATGTAGATAATTATATGAAGAATGTAACATTTCAATTAGAAGACAATTGAATGCTTTGTAATTAATATTTTCAATGAATGAAATCTTTTGTCTTGTAATTCACTGAGTTTGCTCTTTATTGTTTTGACTACATTACTAGTCCCTGATTAGGATGTGTTTGACCAGTAAAATGGTAAATGTATCACAGGGACTTAGCATTCGTGATATTTTTTAGAAGCTTATGACCAGTGTAGCTTTCATAGTGTACACAGTACAAACTACCAGCAAGTCCTCGATAAAGTCAGTCTGATGAGTTTTCGAGCAATGAGTACTGGCTTATAGGAAAAATCTCCGCTAGAAGTTATCTGAAGACCAAACCAGTGACTTTGTATATGTTATGATACTGGTCGGTTGTCATGGATACCAGCTGTAATCACATAACAGAGAGCAATATAGAATCACAACATAGATAAATTGGAAGACATCAACGAATAAATGTAAAACATAAACTTTATTAATAAGATAGAATATGTTACACATAATACTTGCGAAGATGTTTATGTTCCAAGCATTGGATAGAATTTTGTCGTCCTCCATAGAAAGTTGAACAAAACTAGGTTAGGTGACAGATACTATAGTAAAAGGACCTTCCCACCTGGGAGAAAATTTGTTCAAATTAGACTGATTCTTGATTCATCCTAGAACCAAGTCACCCACGTTAAGCGTACGCGGTTGAACTCTTCTATTGTAGTACCGATGCAACCCTTGTAAATAAGTTGCCAACCTGATTAATGCTTGATCGTGTTTTTCTTCAAGAAGGTTGACATAATCTTCACGTTGTTTGCATCGATTGACGGTATTATGGAGATTAATACATTTAGAACCTAGATGAATTTCATTAGGTAATACCTCTTCTGCTCTATATACCAGTTGAAATGGTGTTTCACCTGTAGCTCTATTGGTCGTAATACATAGGGCCCAAAGTACTGAGTACACGTCATCTACCCAAACCCATGTGCATATTTTGAGTCTATCAAAAACTCTTTCCTTCATGCCTTGCATGATTTGACCGTTTGCACGCTCAACTATTCCATTTCTCTATGGATTTGCAATAGAAGCGAAAGAAATCTTTGTGCCTATTTCATTATAGTAATCTTGAAATAGACCACTAATAAATTGTGATCCATTATCAGTAATAAGATCAGTGGGTACATCGAAACGTGTAACTACATTTTTCATAAAGAATTTTTGTCTGCTGATGCGAGTTACTGTAGTTGCAGGTTCAACTTCGATAGACTTAGTGAATGTGTCAATGGCCACAAATAAGAATTTGTACCCATTAGTTGCCCTTGGTAAAGGTCCAACTATATCAATTCCCCATGTCAAAAATGGCCATGATAATGGAATCATCTGCAATTGATTTGCTATATACTTGTCGAGCATGAAATTGACATTGCTCATAAGTCTTTACAAGATGCATAGTATCTTGTAGTGCAGTGGGCCAATAAAAACCTTGGCGGAAAGCTTTTCTTACTAGGGTTCGATATGAAGCATGTGCTCCACATAAGCCCCCTTGTATTTCATGAAGTAATGTTTTACCATTCTTCTGATAAATACATCGCATTAGAACACCATGTGCTCCTTTTTTATGTAGGTCGTTGTCGACTAGTTTATACAATCCCGCTATTCGAATTTATCTATATTTGTCACGTGCACCCTCGGGCATTGTCCCATACGCCAGATTCATTTTTAATGGTAGGATCCATTCTGCGTCATGCTTAAGAATGGTGACCTTTGAAGTGGTCGGTGATACTTTTGTAGTTGTACTTACAAAGGATTTAGACAAATATTCAAGAAAAACATCTATTGGAACCGGTGCTCGTGAGGATATCAATTTTGATAATTTGTCCGCTAAAGTATTGTCTTTGCACAGTATATATTGGACTTTGAAATTGCTGAAGTATTTTTTACAATTTCTCACTTCATGCATGTAGTGAGCCATTGTCTCATAGAAAGATTGAAATTGCTTGCTAACCTGGTTTACGACCAATAGCAAATCGCCCACCGCTAAAAGCCGATGGACACTGAGGGATTTGGCTGCTTGGAGCCCAGCTAGAAGACTTTTGTACTTTGCCATATTATTCGTAGTAGGAAAGTGTAGTTGGATTACATATTGTAACTGGTCGCCCTATGCCATGACTAATACTATACCAGCCCTCTAGCCTTTAAGATATCAAGATCCATCAAAGTATAGTGTCTAGTGGTTGTCATGGCTAGACTTAATTTGTTCTTATGGTTCAGAATTAGTCCACTCAGCAATAAAATCTGCTAAAGCCTGAGACTTAATTGTTGTTCGGGCAATAAAATGGATGTCAGACAATGCACGTTCGATTGCCTACTTAGCAATCTGACCAGTTGACTCCTGATTGTGTAGAACACTTTTCAAGGAAAAAGATGATTGTATTGTAATATTATGCGATTGAAAGTAATGTCGTAGCTTACGAGAAGCCATTAATAGGGCATAAAGTAACTATTAGACTTGAAGGTAGCACTCCATTAGTCCATGTAATACTTCACTTATATAGTAACACATGTCGTTGAACCTTATCTCGTTCTGCAATCAGTACAACACTGACCACACAAGGTGTAGCAAACAAATATACCAATAAAGGTTCTCCTAGGTAGGGTGGTACCAATATGGGTAGGCTTGCTAAGTAAGTATTAATATCCTCAAAGGCTTTGTTAGCCTCATTAGACCATCGAAATTTATTATGTTTCGAAATTACCTTAAAGAAAAGTAACCCATGTTCACCTAATCAAGAAATAAAGTGACTAACCACTGCTAATCGACCAGTTAAACCTTGAACCTCCTCCATAGTTGAAGGTGATCGGAGAGTTTCAATAGCATGATTTTTTTCAGGATTAACTTCAATGCCTCTGGAATTAACAAGAAAGCCAAGCAATTTACCAGAAGAAACACCATAAGTACACTTTTCTGGCTTCAACTTGATTCCATTATTATTCAGATTGAGAAAAGTTTCTACCAAATCAGACAAATGAGCAGAGCTTTTTGTGCCCTTTACAACAAGATCGTCTAGATATGCTTCCAGGTTACGTCCTATCATGTCGACAAATGTCTTTTGCATAAGTCACTTGTGCGTGGCGCCTACGTTTTTCAGCCCAAATGGCATCTTGAAGTAGCAGTAGATGTCGAAAGTTGGGATGAAGGAAGAGTAGCAGTAGATGTCGAAAGGTGGTTTGAAGGAAGTCTTCTCTTCATCTTCTCTTGCCATGTTTATTTGATGGTTGCCTGAATAAGCATCTGAAAAACTCATCAATTCACACCCAGTAGTTGAGTCGACCAACTCGTTGATGCTGGGTAAAGGGAAGTCATCCTTAGGATAGACAATATTGAAATTAGTAAAGTCAACACATATGTGCCACTTACCATTTGCTTTCTTGACCATGACCAGATTCACGAGCCAATGAGGATGGTTGACTTCACGAATGACACCATCTTTCAAGAGTTTATCCAACTCTTATCGGATGACTTCTTATCGATCAAGAGCAAATCACCGGAGCGTTTGCTTTACTGGTTGTTTGTCAGGTCGTATGGCTAGCCTGTGCTCGATTGCCTCCCTTTGGACTTTAGGCGTGTCAGATCGTTGCCATGCAAACACATCAACATTTGCCTGGAGGAAGGAAATGAGCTCGAGTTCCTATATCTCATTCATTCCTGACCAATCTATACCGTCTTGGACTGGTCGTCAGGAGTAAGTGGGATTTCCTTTACCTTTTCATTTGGTTGAAGAATTGCCTTCAACCAAGATCCCTTTGTAGGCTTTTTAGCCTTGTTTGGCCTCTCTACGTCATTAGAATCTCTTAATGGTAATTGATCTACAATCTTTAATGATTTCGATCACAATTAAGTGCACTAGAATGATTACCTTGCACAGAAATGACACCCTTCGATCCATAAAATTTTACTCTGGTAGGCGTGATGAGTAGCTGCCATAAACTTTGTTAGTGAAGGTCAATCAAGGATGGCATTCTATGCCGACACAAAATTTACAACTTCGAACATAATTAATTTTGTTTGAAGGTTATTAGAATCTCCAAATATTATCGGCAATACTATCTAACCAATTGGAGTTATTTAAGGACCAGATACTATCCCATAGAAGGGATTTGTAAATGGTGTTATTCTAGAACGAGGTATTTGCATATCATCTAGAGCATTTATAAAAACCAAATCTAATGAACTACCCCATCTACTATTACTTTTCCTACTTTGCAATTACTAATAATAGGAGAAACGACCAACGGTAGTTTACGACGAGTAGACATACCTTTTGAACAATCTGCTTTGTTGAAGGTGAGGATGACATCTGACCACTTCAAATAAGATGGTTTCCCTAGTTGAATGTTGATGGTGTTGACCTCCCTCCATATAGATTTGAACTGCCTTTAGAGAATGGATAGGCAGCAGACCCTCCGAAGATGATATTAACATGATGGCCAGGCTTTTGATAAGCCATCAATTCATCTCCATCAGCATCTTTGGTATTCCTTTGAACACTACCTTCAGGTATTGTAGGCATTGGCCCTTTCATTGAGTAGAAATCATCTATGTTCTTCTGCCATGTACGACAGTTACGCAAGTCATGACCAGGCATATTGTGAAGTGGGCACCAATGGCCATTTCCGATGGTCGCACCAGAGTCCATGGGTATTGACTGGTCGGTGGGATGACCAGCTGGTTTTCTCCACGGACACTTGCCTTTATTGTAGGTCAATTGCTACTCTATAGCAATGACCTCCCTCGGCCTAAACCTCATCTTGTTTTTTTCTTAGCCTTGCCCTTTTGGTCATCAGGTCTGTTCGGCTTCTTAGATTATTTTTTGTCAGAACCTCCCATATCTGGTTGCGGCACACATCCTTTGTCGACCATACGATTACATTCCACCACTTCGTTGGCATCCATGTAGCAATCGACCATGTCAAACAGTTCTGACACGGTCCTTGGTGGATTGATGTTGAGATCTTCTATGAATCTTTTGTACCACACTGCCTCTTTAAATGCTTGAATGACAAAATCTTCAGTTATATTTGGAATAGTGTTTCGTACTTCTATGAATCTTTTAACAAACTAACGTAAATTCTCTCTGGAAGTATATGGAAGACGATGTAGGTCATCTTCTTTTCCGAGTTTGGTATAACAACTCTTAAAGTTGCCAATGATGGCATGGAAAAGATTTTCCCAACTGAATATGGAGTTTTTCGGCTGGTTAAATAACCAAGTCGAGAAGATCCTATTAAAACAGTTGGTAAGTAGTTAGCCATTACCTTCTCATCGTTGCCCACAGCCTGGACAGCGGTAGCATAAATTTGGATTAATTTTGAGTGATTTTGCGTCCCATCGAAGCTCTTCAGATGTCCTGGCTTGAACTTCTCAAGCCATTTGACATATCTTAACCCGGTTGAGAAAGCCTTGCACCCCTGTAGGGCCCCAATCATGGCCGTACATTATGACCTTCATCATAATTATTGGGGAACAAGGTCGTCTATGACCACGGTTAGAGCCCTCATCTCGGCCCAATCTGTGAAATACATTTCATCGAGGCGGAGCATCTTCTTGACAAAAATTGCCATCATGATGACAACATCTAGAATCAGACTGGTCTGCTCTAGAACTGCTTTGAGCTCTTGATGAGAGGGAAAGGCTCTGTACTTCGGCAATGGCCTTTTGCAGGTCGGCAACCAATGAACGAATGACCAAAAGGTCATGTTCACTATTATCTCCTGTCTGGTGGTTGACAATTGCACTTGAAAGTATTTGCATCTTGTCGACAGGAGTCTCTGCCTGTGAGAGTGATGGTACAACATTTAAATCTCTTACCATCGTCCACGGGGTGACCTGGACGTGGTTGCTTGATATTATTCATTCATGTTGATGGTAGGTCGCCTTGATGTCCCTGGCGTGTTGTCATTCGATTCAAGTTGATTTCGTTGGTGCCGCGCCATAAGTTCGGCCTGTTCCTGGGCCTGATACCGTTCATGTGCCGCCCGTTGTTCATCTGTGTCACTGGCACTAGCAACTACATATTAAAAAAATTCAAAGCAAATAGAGGGTGAGAATGTCCCATCCTTATCAAAGGAGGGGTAGTAGTCGAGACTTCGGAGTAGATGAAGTAGATGCTCTGGAGATGATTCTCCCATCGCCTCAGATAGTGTAGTTCATCAAGATTGTCATGAACTACCACAGCACTGGCATCGTGGTAACTTGTCTCTCCAGTTGAGACATGAGTTGGAACATAA
Organism: Ampelocalamus luodianensis; assembly: GCA_036346255.1. NCBI lineage: Eukaryota > Viridiplantae > Streptophyta > Magnoliopsida > Poales > Poaceae > Ampelocalamus > Ampelocalamus luodianensis. Next base: position 38,089,340 of record CM070628.1, on the reverse strand, counting down.
CCACCCTCAAAGTTGCTTGAGAGTGGAATCGATGTTCCCACCACCTCACTCCCAATGTATTGGGCTGAGGACGGTGAAGGTTTCTTCTCGAGAATGTACTCGTCAAAGAAGTCGCATTTGCATGCCTCCTCAGGGACATAGTCCTCCATTGTGAGGTGGGCGTAGTCGGCAAGATCAAAGGAGTTCTCCTTGTCCATTGATGTGGATGCAAGAACATCACAGCGATGATGATCTTCGGTTTGATGGCACCCTCCAAGCACCAACTGTCGATGATCGGAACATAGGGTTCCCTATCGAACTTACTACGGGAAATAATGTGATAACGCTATCACGAACGAAGATCTTCAATTGTTGTGGATATACTATTTGTATAAGAATACAATGGGAATTACAGGATGATTGTAATGATCGTGATCAAGAATGTAAGAAAATGAAGTCTCTCTCTATGAATAGTACATGGGATACCTATTTAGAGTTATTGAAGGGGTGGCAGTTGATATCACTAAAGGCGCCTCTAATCTTCACGCACATTCTTCAGTAGAGTGTTGAACCATCGTGTCGCTTGGCCAACTGTTGGAAGTTGACAAATATGGCAATAACTGCTTTCCTATTAGACACGTTGGAAATCGTCAAGTCTTCCGACCAGTTTGCTGGTTGGGAACTATCCAAACCATATAGCAGCTAGTCATTCGATGACTCTAACTAGTCATCAACCAGTTAAGTTGTAATAAAGGGTATTAAACTTCCTTTAAATAACCATTACAAAGGTAGTCTCTCGTATGTGGATCTATTTTGACAGTCTTTGACTTTGATAAAAAAAGGTTGACTTGGTCAAGAATCTGCATCAGCCGTCATCTTCATTTCCATAGGCGGACGCATAGAAGTATCCATACACCGTAGTCTTCAGCCTCGTAGTCTGAATCCACATATTTAAGCAACAATGAGTACAAAAGTACTCAGCAAGCCCTCACAGCAAATGCATGTGTATAGATACACGACTTGCCAAAGGAGGGGTTTTATGGTTATTTTAGCATAGGTACTACAATTATTTTCCAAACCTACGGCTTAGCCTTTTTAACTCAAAAACCAAAGTTGCATTTGTGTAAGAAATTCTTATCTCATAATAAGGTTCCATTCACTTGTTACTATTCATGAGGTTCCATCCACCTACAATTATTCATTTGGTTCCATCCACCTATATTTATTCATTAGGTTCCATCTTCCTATATTTACGTTAACATGTTCCCATCCCACAATTTTAATCTAATATACAAGTGTGGCTTTCTGGAGCACACCCATGACTGGGGGCACGACTATTCAAATAGATTATACACTCTACAGATGTTATATAGCTTTACCCATAAGATATGATCAACTCATAATATTGACCATGACACGCTACCATACGTGTGCTACGGAGACGATCATAACAAGGCATTTACAATAACACGCCATAATATTATGCCATCCAATGGGTTGAACTTCGGGCATTTGAACATATTAACTCTGAATAAACAACCATTAAGGAAGTAGACTTATCCTGATTTGGTACCACCAGAACCATCAATGGGTGCGTACCCAGAGACACGCCCTTCTACAGCCTAGGTCTAACAACCCAACCCAGACTGCCCACAGTATGGTAATACCATAACGACTCAGAAAATTATTCAACAATGTATACCCCATAATAGACTTGTGGTTGCACATTTATCAGTTTAGAAGATGTGGCACATGATTCATTCCTTAATCGACTCAGGCGAGATAATCTCCAAGCCATATCCTTTGCAATTAATGCACCCACCACACACGATCTAGTCACCCAAGTCTCCACCATCCTATAGTTATCATTTTCCTATTCCAGTGGTAACCTATGGTACACATTTAGATTCACATAATATCCCAGTTTTCTAATGGCAATGTTTGTATCATATTCAATTCAACCACTAAGTAGTGTCTAAGCAAAACCATTAGTCATTATGGTTTAACCAAGGCAATTTTTAATGTAAATTAGCCTAGGGTGACAAGGTAAAAATGTTATCAACAATCAAAGAAGGGAATAGTAATAATCAACATTTGGCATAGCTAGTTTTCAACATTTAACATAGTATTTCATAAATAGTATTAAGCATGAAAGTAATACATTAGAGCAAAATAGTTTTCATTTGAAAAGTAGGTTTAGTATGATCAATTGTAAGGACTTGCCTTGCTCAACTGTGGATATTAATTAATCTTGTTCTTGTCCTAAAGTAGTGGCAAAGTTTTCAGCGACATTGGAATCTATTTAAGCGCAAAATGACGACTTTGAATAAATATGCATCAACACAAATAAATTCAAATAAACTCCACCAATTATGATTTTAGTACTAATGGAAATATCTTGAATTTATAAATAAAATTCAAATCATTTGGATTTAAAATGCGTGAGAACAAGCTCTCCAAAGTTTGACCCAAGGGAAATTCGACAAAATCTGATATTTCTAACAGGTGGGTCCATTTGGATTTTCATTTTTTCGGTATTTTTCTTGAGAAAATCCCCGTGGCTGACAGGTGGGTCCAGTTAGGTTTTCATTTTCTTTACTAATTACTTTTATTCGAGAAAAATAAGAGACTGATAGGTGGGACCGCGGTCCACATGGACTTGGTTCACCTGACGGTGCACAGGGCCAGAGGGCCTAGATATTAGTAGCTTTTGGGTCCATGGACTAAGTCTACCTAAGGGTTTTAAATGGTGGGGCCCACATGTTATACACACATACTTTATCATACGATTTAGTTAGTTTTCCTAATCATTGCAGGCCTAATTACCAGTTAGCGCAATCATCTAGGCCCACACATTAGTGGATCTATAGTCTTCTTCCTCCCAGAATAGAGGAAAAGTAGAGGCAACCATGGCCAAGCTTGGCCAAGCATGGCACCAGCAAAGGGGTCTCCGACGACCACCCGTGACCCCCAAAATGGGTTGCAGGGTCCAAGGCGACCCTAATGGTTGTGGAGGCATGGTGGGATATGGATCGATGTGGCATCACTACTGTGAAGTCAACATCGATGGTACTGTAGGTAGAGGCAAACTGTAGCTTGGATTAGCATCTACAGCCTAATGTGAATTTAATGGTGCTCTCGATGCTTCAGGAGAAGTGGCACACTGAACTCTACTCGATGGCTTTCGACGACGCAGCGAGGTACTACGGTGAGGCTAGCTATGCTACAGCCATCTAGGAGGTTCATTGACTATCCTATTGGGTTTGCAAGATGAAGAGGCCAACTAAAACAGAAGGGCCCACCTGGAAACCAAGCGAGGAAGGAGATCGAGTGCAGTGGGAAGGTTGCGTGCTCTACGCCGGCGGAGACGAGGATGAAGAGGCATTTCGGTGCCTCTAGTGCATAGCAAGGAAGAAGAGTGTGTGCATTAGAGAGAGGGGTCAAGGTGACCAAGATGCATGAGACAACAAAGGTGGAATCTCAATAGAAAAGGTGGACAAAGGTAGCGATGGATCAGGCATGTTCCAGCTAGCTCTGCAGACGGCAACGACATTTCATCCTTTTTGTGAGGAAATAAGCAGAGGAGGTGAGCATGAGAAAGAGGCAATCAATGCGGTTACAACGCATAGGAAGATGTGGATGAAGACTTACCCTAATAACCAGAATCGACAGTCGTTCACGGGCGGTTGGAGTTGGAGAAGAAGGCATGCGCAACGGATTTGTGAGACCCCGGTGTATTTAGCTTGTAATGCTTAGTCTTCCTTTTACTCTAGCATCACAAACAAAATATACTGTGCCTCGATGGACATGTGCTTCCCAGAGTTGCAGCACACATACATCTTTACAAAATCATGCATCATTTCCATACAACAAGTCTAGCAAAAGACATACAATAAATAGAGTTATTACAAAAGAGCCGACCGACCAAATGACAGCAAAGTAACAAGTAACTAGTGGAAGCAAAAGCGCCATAAGATGGCTATAAACAAAAGACGACCAGTTAGCCACACACCCACAAGGCAACAGACGGCCGCCATGCTAGTCGCACGATCCGTAGCAAAACTCACAGAAGTAGACCCCTTGGGGATCTACTTCCTCCTCTGCACACAACAAGCAATGCAGGTGAGTACAATAATGTACTCGCAAGACTTACGAGTAACAAGCCTATACATAGCTACATGAAAGCTGTAACAAAGGACATGGTTATATGGTTAATTGGACGCATAAAGCAACTTTCATTTACAATAATGTAATAGATTGAAGGCAATTTGTCAAATCTGTTTTTAATCATTGAAATAACAGCGAGGTAACAATAGATAACTTAAGTAACAACCTAGAGGTGACCAACCCAATAGCCACCGCAACATAGCACGAATCCCTGATTCGTACCACCCATCAAGTTTTAATTAAAAGGTTGTAGTCTAATTCTTACGAGAAATAACCAAACGTGTCCATAACCTAGGACGAGGCTATTCGAATAGATTTAACCCTACAGGGGTGTACCAATGTACCCACACATCAGACTGCCTTTAAGCCATGAGATTGGCACACTTCCAAAGGTATGCCAGCACGACTAAGTCCCACGAGACGTTTCCAATATTGTGTAGCAACTACGAGCCGCTCGTATGGATAGAAACCCATACGCTTACATTGTAAAGCCGAAAGACAACTACCCACCCGGGGTAAATCTTTCGGACAACTACCATGCTCCCAACATCCTCCCTCCTACAACCGCTTGCGACCCAGAGTCAACACACTCCAAAGTACTAAGTCAAGAGATGTCCCATACCCTCTAGTGTGGTTAGCATGCAAAAAGTGATTGGATCAATGGAGCAAGTAATTCGGTCCTTGTTGACCCGGGCACCATTCCAGTCACACCCAAAAGCACACCAACATACCATTGTGCCCAAGTTCAAATCATTTTGTTTTCATTTTTAGTTTTCACAATCAAACATAGCACAAGACTGAATCATAAAGTCATAATAAGTTTGTGTGATCAAGGTTATCGACAAGTCGATAACCGCCATTTCTACTGGTAGCTAAGTATGGCTAAGCAACATTACTCGTGAACTACTAAGTGACAAGGGCTCATCCAACAAACCAAAAATCACAGCAAGATAATCCTAGGCTCAGTAGTAGAGGATAAACATTACCTACAGATTATGCATCTAATGGGTCAACTAATCGACAATAGTTTAAAACAAGATAGCAATGCATACGTAGAATTTGCAAACAATATATTAGAATTTGAAAATAATAGGAGCAATATGATCAAATGACACTACATCTGCTTGCCTTGCTGAGGATCACTAGTTTGTTGCAGAGGATCGCTCTCGGGTTCAATAAACTCTTCGGAACCTAACGCAACAACGCGAAAATCTAATAAGAACGAAGAACACCGAAAGAAACTCAAAATCCAAAGTCATCCAAATCCTATGAAATTTATATAGCAGCAAGGGCATGATTTTAAATGAATTTAGCAACAAGAATCATTTAATTTGGACTAAGCATGCAAAAGTTATAGCCTAAACAATTTCATACAGCCTGAAAATCCAATTAAATTAATTTTGGTTACTGTTCATGGCACAATTTTCCTGAAAGATCTAGAACCTGAAATTTTTATGGTAGGTAGAACATGGCATTCTAAGCACAGAAAAATAGGATTTACTTTATTTGGAGGTAGAATGAATTACTTATGATTTTTCCAAGTCATGAAACTAGAACATATCATTTTTCAGAGGCAAGTGCATGAACAAAACCTACCCTACATTAAAGTACTTTAACAAAGTTTAGTTTGCTCAATTTGGAGCTACAGATAAATATTCATGCATTTTCCAAGTTTTTAAATGAATTTCTAGACAACATTTAATGTTAAACAAGTTAATACAACCATTTTCATTTTCTGCTACCGAATAGCACCTAAACATATTTTTAGATTAAAGTTTTGGTAAACAGGAATTTATCTCAATAGGAATCATCTAAAAAGGAGCTAAAAATAATTAGTTATGAATTTTTGAAGTTTGAAAACTATTTTCAGTTGACAATTAAAAGCTTACTGGAAAACAATCAAACTTAATCAAAAGGAAATGATGTGGAAGAACACGGGCCGTCGATCGCGAATCGAACGGCCCAAACGCGAGAGCCGAACGAACGCGCACAGCGCCGCACGCAACCCACCGTTGGATTAGATCCAACGGTCCGCAAGAGTGGGGACATTCGGACTTCCCGAATGCCTCCCCAAATCTGGGTAGATCAAAAAATGAACGGTCTAGATCTAGATCACACTCGGAAGTCTGAATGCACCCAAGATCTGAGACGCAGATCCAAAAACGGACGGCCCACGAGGATCAAAACGTTTAGAACTCTAAACGCGCTGAGGAGGTCTAGCCCGCTAGATTTAGATCTGACGGTCCAGAGCTACGGAGAGGTCCTAAGGTTAAAGATCTATAAGAGGAGGTCCTGGACGATCTAGATCTAAAAGAGGGAGATCCTGACGGCTAATATCTCGTGGGGGAGGTCTTCAACGGTCAAGATCTACACGAGGAGGTCCGCAAAGCTGAGTCTTTGGGCTCACTCTTGCTTTATTGTGTTTTTAGGTACCTTTTGCAAGAATGGCATGCATGGGAGGGAGTAGACCTGAGTTGGATTCACGCACCGCCACTCATCATTAAAAGTTAATTACATTTTATAATGTCCATTAATAAATAAGCAAACTGCTTAAGTATTGGTTATGGTTGTGCTTCATGCATCGAGCTTTGTAATAATGTCGAGTAACATATTTTGGATATCCTTGAATATGTTCTAGCTGTTTAGCATGTTTTTAATGCTCAGTGATGATACAGGATGTTGAAATATTTTAGTTGTGATATTCCTATTTCTGTTGAAACCTCGATATAGTTGACTATACAAGGAGGTTCTATCGAAATTTAGTAAATAATCCTAGTTTAGTTTTATTTAATATTTCGTTGGTAGCATTCTAGCCTCATGTTGGGCTGGGGTGTTACAATAAATAGCAAATGAACTCAGAAAAATGCAAGAAAATTTAGCAAAATTTCTAGTGACACAAGGAAGCCAAGTAACACTAGTTTTGATTTAACTGAAGTTTATATTAATCAAATTATTTTTTTAATTTCAGAACGTCCCACTTAAGCTTAATTAAACCAAGGGAAATTGGTGAAAATTTTTGGGGACCTAATCTACATAAAAGATTTTTGAAAACTCAAATTTTAGGATGTTATAGTGGATGAAAATGCTAAGGGGCAGTTGGCTAGAGTTTTGACGCACTCAGCTTGGCGTTAATAATGAGGAGAGGAAGATACACGATGAGGTGGTTCCTGTGGCTCCAGCACAACGCAAGCAACCGAGTGGAGCGGCGAGTAACAAGAATTCGCACACGCATGAGATGACCTCGCGGCGGCACAGGGCTCAAGGATGAAAGATATATGCACTGGTTGGCACTCATTTTATGGGTGTTTTCGTATCTTAAATTCCTAGTAAATTGGTATGAAATTACCACAAATATGGATTATTATCACTAACCCTAACCAATAATCGGAGATTGTATTTTTAGAGTATTCTTTGTAGAAATTTGTAAAAATCATTAGAAAATACACAAAGAAGATAATTGGCCATTATGGGCCATGCACCGGGGCTACTAGGCCACAGGCCAGCCTTGAGGAGGCCAGTGCATGTCCAGAGCTGGCCAGCGCAGTGCTGCACTAGGACACCGACTCTCCTCTGAAAGACACCCTAGAATCCTCATGTCCGGGTTTTCCACGGAGGACTACCGAATTGGACACTAGACTCTAATTTTTGGAAACCAACACGCACCCTCGACTGGAAAACAAAAGGATTCGGATAGGGCCCACTTGTCATACACACATAGAAGCTTTCGGGGAGCGGACGACACACAGATGGGAGTGCTTGTGTAGATGAGCTGGCCGACTCAACCCTTGAGCCGAGCGGCGCACAACATGAGTGTAACACCCTGGCTATCCGGAAGCCAAGATGTCACCTAAAACATCTAACATACATCTATAATGCGGAAGAACTTGAATCAAATATATCAACTAAAGACAGCATTAAGAAAAACAGGACATGGTGAAGGTATCCTTCCTTCACCTTCTAAGTTATTTAATCATCAACATCAATAAAGAAGGTTCACACGCAAGTGATAAATCAACATCCGTGGAGAAGGTATCCTTCCTTCTCCAATTATAATTTAATTATTACAGTTCATCGTTAACGAATGAAATATGGAACTAAAATTTAGTCTTGAACATGAATTTGATGTTGTGAACAAGTAGTGCGTGTCTACTCCTCCCAAGAGCCAACATCGGGGTTACCTAAAAAAAAAACAACGCAAGAGTGAGTCCATGACTCGGCAAGTACGATTATCAATAAGATAATCATTCAATATGAATAAGACAAACTCATCATCGTTCGATCACATCACAACCGATTACAAATGAAAACATGATATGAATGCTCAAAATCAAAGGAATGGATGCACACATGCATATATCGCAGATAGCCGTGAAACACCGTCGGTGTTCACTCAAGCCCGCATCTTAACAAAAATGCGGGATCCACTTCCGTATGAAGAACGCTCCATACGGGTGTCCAACATTGCCCATCTTGGAGTTAATGGGTCTTACATGCCCATTCTGGAATTAATGGGTCTTTCAAATCCACTCGTGGACGGACATGACAATGTCCAACACCGCCCACATTGGAATGGTGGGACTTGCAATCCACTTTGTGGACGAAACATGCATAATGAATGCATAGAATGAAATACGAATATTGAAAGACATGATAACAAAACATGGATTCAACACATATGAAAGAACATAAACAATCCATCTTCTCTCGTATCATACCAAATCACAGCATGACCATATAAACATTCATCAATCACAATCATTAAGGGTGGCAATGTACTTGCCTTCCACGATGCGACGCGTTAGTCGGCAAAGGTGATACTCCTAAACCCGAGGCTTCACCTCCTAAACAAGTAAAATAATTTCAATAAGGACATAATATACCCAACACTACTAATCGATGTTAAACATCGCTTCCCCGATGACTCTAGTCATTAATACAAAACTTAAAATGAAATCAACAATTTCTGACATAACTTAATTCTGGACAGCAGCACGGTAATTGACATATCTATTGGTCTGGAACTCGGAATGAGGTGAGACCAATTTCCATGGATTCTTAACTGACATATCTACAATACTCTGGTTGGGCAAAAGTTCAGATTTTGCCTCTAATAAAATTTGGCCCACGGCTCAAATCTGTTGACTGAATTAATAGACAGAAATATCGGCTAAATTAAAATATCCATAACTTTTGTTGTACAACTCCAAATTGGACGTTCTTTAACAATCTGAAAAGGTTGTGAAATTATCTACAATAACCTAGTTGGCATGACATTCATATATTGTCTTTAACAAAAAGTGGCACACGGGTCAAAATTAAAGATAGAAACTGACATACAAACTGGACAGACTGACATACAATCTGGACAGTCACAAAGAAAAGTGCATAACTTTTGATCTATAAATCCAAATGAGGTGTTCTTTATCAATCCTGAAAGCTAGTGATATCACCTTCAAAATTTGTTATGGGCAAGACCTCTGAATCACCCTCTAACTAGGCCATAAATCAACCTATACAGAGACTGCTATTTCTCGTCAGGATTCTGGACAGCAGATAATAAATCTATCATAACTTTTGACTCGAAAGTCGGAATTCAGTGTTCTTGGCGGCCACCGAAAGCTAAGATCAATATCTACAAAAATCTAGGAGATGGACAACCCAAATTCGGCCTCTAAGATCATGAAACAGGCCACGCAACATTCAGGACAGAACTGAAATTCTAACGGCAGCAATTCAATCCAATCAAACTAATCGACCGCATCCAAACAACCTAAACAGCGAGGGAAATCGATCATTACCTTTGTAGAACCATCGGAGATCGCTGATCAAATCCCACGAAGAAATTCTCCTTCAATCCTCTCTTCCTTCCTCTTCTTCTTCTTCCCACGGTCGGCCACAAGCAGCAGGAAAGATGGCGCCGGGGAGAGGAGGAGCAGCAAGCGGCGAGGCACTGTAGCACGCCGCTACTGTAGCACGGGGCTACTGTAGCACGGCGGCTACTGTAGCAAATGGGGCTAGGGTTTGGTCCCCTCCCCTTCCCTTGCCTTCTAATGGGCTGCCGGCCCACTCATGGGCCTTGGGCCACTATGGTGGCTCCTCTTCTCCAATATGGGTTGGCGGCCCATACTTCTCCTAAAATTCTGAATTTTAACTTATTTCCTCTCTAATCTTACAAAGATTCGATATCGAATAATCGGGTATTACATTCTACCCCCCTTAAATAGGATTCGACCCGAATCCTCACACCGACCTACGCGAAAGGTCAGTTGCAACTAAAAATTAATAACAGGTAACATGTACTCGATATGAACAAATCTGAATAATGCTCGTGCATGCGAGCCTCCAGCCCCTAAGTGGCCTCTTTCTCGGACTGAGGACACCACAACATCTTGACGCAAATCGACGTCTGCCTTAACACTCGTCCCGACACTTCCATTATACTCATCTGACGAGACTCGAAGGTAAGATCCTACTCGATGGTCAACGTTGTTAACGAATAACAAACTCCGGATCTCCTGTACTCACTCCACACCAAATGAAACCAAAGTGAGTACAACGTGTAGGAATCGAGACGGTCTTAGCGAAACGACAATTATCGAAAACAACCCAATGAACTCAGGGTTAACCTTCTCCTTGAAGTCGAACCACACAACAAGCACATAGAGCACGGAAATCTTGTTCCACCTCTCCATTGAACTCTTCACCGAACAAGGATCACCCTCTTTAACCGGAAACATACAATCGAATTCTTTTAAGCAAACTTTTTACCTGCAAAACACATCTCGAATAAGAAAATTCACATCACAACTATACGTTACTAATCGAAGTATCAAGAGTAAAATCCGAAATCGAATTTCATCAAGAAAACCTTTCCACTTTCCAAGTGGCAAATTGCGAATAAACGCCACGAAAGCCAAAGGGAGATCACTTGAACGCTCAAACCAAAAACTTCTTTTGTTTTGCCTGAATTGGAAAGAAGCAAACATGCCAACACAACACCAACTCACCATGCGTAAGACACGACCAACAACATAAAGCTCAAATGAGTAACAAGAAAACGCTCAATACCCAAGGTAACATCTTTTTTTCAATTCCTCTTTTAGGAATAAAATTTCTCTCTGACATTGGAATTGAATTCATCGCATACCACAGGCTCAAACCTCTTAATTTAACAACCTCAAATTAGGCTTAAACGAAATACATCATCCACACCTTTGTGGAGAGACTCTATTGATTCCATCAACACTCGACCACTCCTTCAACCGATGACATTAATTTGATAGAAGGCACCAAAGCCCTCAAAACCCATGCAATCTCATCACCTCCAACTTTCAAGAATATCACATCGAATCTTCAAGATACACCCGCTCATGAACTACAACAAAAGGGTTCTATCGACAATCATTCCACTACTCGAGTACTCCAGCTTTTCTATCTCCTCTACACACCAATCTTTAGGTGACCAAAAGTTTAGTATGAAAACGAAAGCCCAAATTTAACCTCCGAGACCTCTACAACGAATTCCTCTTATAACAAATAGTGAAATCATCGGATTAAATCTCTATGATCCCCACAATTCCGATATACTCACTCATTGACATCATCAGAATCACTCATACCACATCGCGATACTTTCAATAGTGTTCTTCAGATAAAATTGATTACGATTTCCATACATTTGATAATCCCCAACATTTCAACATGAACCAAGGTTCTGAACTACACTATACCATAGGTCCTACTTAGTCGAACAATATACGATTTTACCTCGAAACCAAACATTCCATCCGAATCAACTTCCTCCAAGAGATTCAGTCAAAACCAACTCATCTTCTATTACTACTCCAATAATTGGGTAGCAAAAATTCACCCTACAATCACTTAACCACCACCAAACAAACAACAACTTACGAGTTGTAAAACTTTACAAAGACAAAACGGTTGATCCTTTCTCAAAAGAAAGAGGCGAATAAGAACAAATTTCACCACACAGAAAATGTTACTCGCTCACAGTGAGCACAAAACCAAAAGAAATAACTGTAATAAAGATCCGGAAAACGAAAGTTGAGTTCACAATGAGGCACGATCCTCGAAAAGGGAATAGCAAATAACCACTAATAAGAAAAAATGACATTACATTGAAACTCGACAACTCTTGAGTGAAAAGAGTAAAAGTTTATGAACAATTCGAATAACTACAAGTTACAAAACATGACTCAAATTCTCAAATATTCCTACTGCACTCTTTCCTTAACACCGAAATTAATTCTTTGACTAACATCGCTTGCCACAACGTACAAGATAAGATCTTTAGTCCAAACCACAAGGACTAATTAAGAACCAATGAAATTCTTCCATACGTCATATTTGTTCGTAAGCAGTTCAACTACACAAGAAACATGAGATCCAAATAATCTCACCACCAAACTCGAGACATTTCCAATTCTGATTTCGCAAACGCAAGTAGATTATTCTCCTCTTAAAGGAACCAACATAAGTTCTTTGATTGCAACCTCACGCTGCCAACTCGCACTCAAAGAGCCTTTAAAATTAAATCACACAAATCTCTTAAGAAGCAACAGACAATCCAATACCTTAATTTATTTAAAATAATTTCAGCTACCGGATGATTCATGGGCTCAAAGAAAATATCACGAAAGCTAAACTTGAATTATTCTCATTCGAACGATATCACCAATCTGTAACACCACGCTATCCGGAAGCCAAGATGTCACCTAAGGCGATCAAATTACTATGGGTATTAACATCAATTTCACAACAACAATTAGAAAACACTTCAAAAGACCCACGTGAAAAGAATGAATTGATTCTTTCTCAAAAGAAGAGACAAATGGAAACGATTTTCACCAACTAGAAAACTCATCCACCACTCGTGACCAACACGGGACCAAGGAAGAAACCAATTAAGCAATGAACTTATAGAACATAAGTGGAGTCCACAATTGAACACTTAAGCCTCACAAGAAGAGAATATCGAACCTTAACAGATAAGAACAAATAAGTACTCAAATCAAAGCACTTGCATTATCAAGAACCATTATAACTTTGCAACATATCGCTACTCGATAAACTTCATTTACCACATAAAGCTGAACCCCAAAAGATCATGAATACAAATTCAAATTTGATCATTTAGGAAATATCACCATGGGTGATCAAATTACTACGAGAATTAACCTCATTCTCACATTTTTAACTATTTAATAACATCGACAACATACATAGTACCAAGAATCATCAAACTTTATTACTCCATCCTAAAACTTCCCAAAGGGAACACAAACCACAAGGTTGAAACAAATTTATCATAACAAGTTTATGCTAAGCAATAACAATATCACAAGGCACGCTAACAAAGACTACTTACGAAATTCATCTACTCAATTGTTGGTGTTGCTCAACACTTTCTTCAGCTCATTAACAAATGATGATTGTACTAACCACGCGTATACATACGGTACTAATTCTATTTGCAATCACATAACCATTTATAAACATAGATTCACATTTCACCTTTGTTCGAAAAATCATTTCAAAACATGATTAAAGATTCACTAACATAATTTCCTATAAACAAGGTTTCATGAGTCGATACACCAGCACCCATCCGGTACTTTATACAAGTTTCAACAATTTTAGCATACTAGGAAATAGATAAATCTAGCTCTTATGTAAGATCTATAGGTTCGAATAGATATTTGATCTTTATTTAACATACACTCGAATCAAATACAAGGACATATCAAATTAATCGTTTCACTTCCATGGATGGTAGTTAAGAGTAATTGATTTGCACTATGCTAATAACCCACTTGGTAACTCATATCATAACAATTTATTCGCTTAATCATAAATTCTCAATTTAAGCATGACAAGACATCACAAAAGGATTCTAACACCTTACTACAGACAAAGAGAGACTTCAAACCTCAACGCTCAAGTAATCCAAAAACACATAAAGCCAAAGCTTTCCCAAGCAACCGAACTTACAATGGAAAACTCTTCACTAATCAAGGTACCAAATGAGTAAATGAGTCATTCTTTTTCAATGAGAAAGAAGGAGCAACCAAGAAAACATCAATCTTGCCAATTGACAACGATCACAAGTAGTAGAAACAACTCAACAGCTTGAAAGGCATTATTTGTTTCAGAGAACCAAGAGGGATCTATGGAAAACCATAACTATCATGGACCACAAATCCTGAGAAGTTCATCAACCACCACAGACAAGAATTGCCAAATTCAAATCAAGAAAGAGAACAACTTTCTAAAGCAACTCACGCTTGACACTGAAACTATGGTACTGGGTAACTACTCCTCTAACCACGCTCGCGAACGATGAGTGTAACTCGGTGAATCCCTGAGTAACAACCACGACCTCCACTTATCATTTGATAACATCACGCCTCACCAAATACTCAATTATGATTACACAGATCATCTCATGACAATCATAGTATTAGTTCATAGATATTGAATATCATAGCGGATCATATATTACCAACAAGGATGATAGTACGTAGCAATTCAACAATTGCTCAACCAAAATGAAACATAATAACAGATATTGCGGAAGCAATGTACTTTTTCAACCCCACCCATCGTACAAGTGTGTCATTTTAATGTTCTTCTATTAACCACGGACCTAAAGCCCGCTCGATACCAATCGTAACACCACGGCTATCCTAAGCCAAGATGTCACCTAAAACATCTAACATACATCCATAATGCGAAGAACTTGAATCAAATATATCAACTAAAGACAAAGATTAAGATAAACAGACATGGTGAAGGTATCCTTCCTTCACCTTCTAAGTTATTTAATATGAACATCAATAAAGAAGGTTCACACGCAGAATAAATCAACATCCGTGGAGAAGGTATCCTTCCTTCTCCAATTATAATTTAATTATTACAGTTCATCGTTAACGAATGAAATATGGAACTAAAATTTAGTCTTGAACATGAATTTGATGTTGTGAACAAGTAGTGCGTGTCTACTCCTCCCAAGAGCCAACATCGGGGTTACCTAAAAAAAAACAACGCAAGAGTGAGTCCATGACTCACAAGTACAAGATTATCAATAAGATAATCATTCAATATGAATAATACAAACTCATCATCGTTCGATCACATCACAACCGACATACAAATGAAAACATGATATGAATGCTCAAAATCAAAGGAATGGACTGCACACATGCATATATCCAGATAGCGGTGAAACACCCGTCGGTGTTCACTCAAGCCCGCATCTTAACAAAAATGCGGATCCACTTCCGTATGAAGAACGCTCCATACGGGTGTCCAACATTGCCCATCTTGGAGTTAATGGGTCTTACATGCCCATTCGAATTAATGGGTCTTTCAAATCCACTCGTGGACGGACATGACAATGTCCAACACGCCCACATTGGAATGGTGGGACTTGCAATCCACTTTCGTGGACTAAACATGCATAATGAATGCATAGAATGAAATACTTAATATTGAAAGACATGATAACAAAACATGGATTCAACACATATGAAAGAACATAAACAATCCATCTTCTCAGATCATACCAAATCACAAAGATGACCATATAAACATTTATCAATCACAATCATTAAGGGTGGCAATGTACTTGCCTTCCACGATGCGACGCGTTAGTCGGCAAAGGTGATACTCTAAACCCGAGGCTTCACCTCCTAAACAAGTAAAATAATTTCAATAAGGACATAATATACCCAACACTACTAATCGATGTTAAACATCGCTTCCCGATGACTCTAGTCATTAATACAAAACTTAAAATGAAATCAACAATTTCTGACATAACTTAATTCTGGACAGCAGCACGGTAATTGACATATCTATTGGTCTGGAACTCGGAATGAGGTGAGACCAATTTCCATGGATTCTTAACTGACATATCTACAATACTCTGGTTGGGCAAAAGTTCAGATTTTGCTTCTAATAAAATTTGGCCCACGGCTCAAATCTGTTGACTGAATTAATAGACAGAAATATCGGCTAAATTAAAATATCCATAACTTTTGTTGTACAACTCCAAATTGGACGTTCTTTAACAATCTGAAAAGGTTGTGAAATTATCTACAATAACCTAGTTGGCACGACATTCATATATTGTCTTTAACAAAAAGTGGCACACGGGTCAAAATTAAAGATAGAAACTGACATACAAACTGGACAGACTGACATACAATCTGGATAGTCACAAAGAAAAGTGCATAACTTTTGATCTATAAATCCAAATGAGGTGTTCTTTATCAATCCTGAAAGCTAGTGATATCACCTTCAAAATTTGTTATGGGCAAGACCTCTAAATCACCCTCTAACTAGGCCATAAATCAACCTATACAGAGACTGCTATTTCTCGTCAGGATTCTGGACAGCAGATAATAAATCTATCATAACTTTTGACTCGAAAGTCGGAATTCAGTGTTCTTGGCGGCCACCGAAAGCTAAGATCAATATCTACAAAATTCTAGGAGATGGACAACCCAAATTCGGCCTCTAAGATCACGAAACAGGCCACGCAACATTCAGGACAGAACTGAAATTCTAACGGCAGCAATTCAATCCAATCAAACTAATCGAATTCGCATCTGAAACAACCTAAACAGCGAGGGAAATCGATCATTACCTTTGTAGAACCATCGGAGATCGCTGATCAAATCCCACGAAGAAATTCTCCTTCAATCCTCTCTTCCTTCCTCTTCTTCTTCTTCCCACGGTCGGCCACAAGCAGCAGGAAAGATGGCGCCGGGAGAGGAGGAGCAGCAGCGGCGAGGCACTGTAGCACGCCGCTATCAGAGCACGGGCTACTGTAGCACGGCGGCTACTGTAGCAAATGGGGCTAGGGTTTGGTCCCTCCTCCTTGCCTTCTAATGGGCTGCCGCCCACTCATGGGCCTTGGGCCACTATGGTCGCTCCTCTTCTCCAATATGGGTTGGCGCCCATACTTCTCCTAAAATTCTGAATTTTAACTTATTTCCTCTCTAATCTTACAGCATTCGATATCGAATAATCGGGTATTACAATGAGCTGGCCACCTCGGTAGCCTATAAAAGGGGACCCCTCCTACGGTTTTTGTAACATCCCAAGGTTATGTTACCAAAATAAAATAAAATAAAGTTAATGTTTTATAGGATTTTCTGAAATTTGATAGAGTTTCATTGCTTTATTTAAATTTTTGAAATTTTAAAAGCCAAAAGTGAAACTTATCTGAAGTTCTTGAAGTTTTATTTGATTTAATTTGAAAAATAACAATTTACTTAATTTCTAGAATTTTCTGAAATTTTAAAGCTTTTCCAAAGTATTTTTGAAGCCAAGATAATTTATTTGCAAAATTAAAAGCCAACTTTAAGTTGGAAATAATTCTATTAAGTCCAAAATAAATAAGAGAATTTCTGTGAATTTTCTCTTAATTTTTTAATTTAATTTGCTATTTTCTAAAGCCCAAAAGAATTACTAGAATTATTTAAATTGGGAAATCAATTAAAAATCAGCAAATTCCCTTTGGGCCGAAACCTACTCGGCCCATTCCTATTTCTTCGTGCCCCGGCCCGTTCCAGCCCACCCGCTCGCACCCCTCTCTCCCACCATTTCCCTCTCTCTTTCTCCACCGTCCGATTAAATTGGACGGCCATCCATCGCCCCAAGCCACCCGCCTCCTCCGCACCGTCGAATCAAATCCGACGGCCCACACCCTTTCTTCCTCCTCCCCTTTCTTCCCCACGCAACAGCGCCGCCGCCATTTCCGCCGCATAGAAGCTCCGCTCAACCGCGCTTGGTCTCCCGCGAGACCCACACGGCGTGCGCATGAACCCGGCGCCCTCAACCGCCTCCACCCCCCACGTTTTCCCCCTCTCTTCGCGCCCGGTTCACCCACGCGCCGCAACCGCCGCCGCCACGATGCAACTGCCGTCGCACGCACGATCTTCCTCTACCGGCCCCCTCCGCCCCTATAAAAGGGAGCACGAGGTGCCCCCTTCCATCCGCACTTCAACCCCGCCACCCACTTCTTCCCCCTCGCCCTCTTTCGGCCGATTTTCGCAAACTTCTCGCCGCTGCCGCCACTCACACCGCCGCCTCTAGCGTCGCCTCCGAGCTTCCCGTCGCCTCCGCCGCCGCCATCGACACCGCCCCGTCACGGCGCACCCCGGGCGCACGCCCACCTCGCCGGAGCACCGCCCAAACCACCATGCCGCCCACAAGCCGATCCCACAACCGCCATTTTGCTTGCCGCCGGCCGACTCCTCGCGCCCATCCGCCGCATCGGTGAGCATCGCACTCCCTACCTCCCCCTCTACACGTTGAGTCCCTCGGCGGAGCTCGCCGTGGCATGTAGCGCCGGCAAGCTCACGGCCGAGCCGCCGCCGTGGTTAGGTGACGTGGCACCACCACGTGGGTGCCACCTCACGGCCATGTAGGCGCCACCTCACCTCCCTCGCTGAGGTGGCCACCTAGTCACCGCTTGCGTGGCACCACATCACCCCGCGCCGCCAACGCAGCCTATAAACCTAGTCCACTGTGGACCGTGTCTATGACACGTGGGGCCCACACATCCAAAATTAATTTATTTCTTTAAATCCCGAAAATCAGTCGCTGACGTCAGCGTTGCGCAATAATGCCATTTTCCTTTAGAAAAATAATTCCCAAAATTCGGAAAAACCCTAATTTTATCATTTTATGTATTTTCAAACTTCTAGAGCTCATATCTTTTGCATCCGAACTCCGATTGAGCCCATTCAAATTTCGAAATTTTTCTAAATTCAAGATCTAGCCAACTAAACCAAAATTATTCAATTTGGAGTTAATTTGAATCTTATTTGAATTTAGTTTGAATTTAGATTATTTTCGCGTATAGATATTGACGACTTCGGAGAGTCAGATTTCGACGCCGTTTGAGAGCAACTATTTGAGCAAGGCAAGTTACATTCTTGATCACATTTGCACCCATTATTTAAAATTATTAAAATTCTGTGTTAAATTATTATTGCATGCTTATTTATATTCAACTATTTAAATTCCTGTTTTTAAATTCATAGATATACCTAAATCCTTTGTATGGCCAATTTTGATATCTAATCAAACATATTGTCGCCCTAGATAAAAACCTAGTTGATACAATAGTATGAACTTGGATCGTTTGGAAAATATTGTGCTTAGCCATGCTTATAGACCACATATGTTCCATTTGGGGAATTTTAGCCAAAAATCAACTATTGTTCAAATTGTACCCTTGACATTGGTGTGTCATGGGAGTTTTATAAATGACTTTGGAAAATGAAATAAAATGATGGTTTGGACTTGGGCGAATTGGTTGTCTGGTGGGTGCAAGTTTATGCACGGGCTCAACTGGGTAAGTTGAGGCCTAGGGTTCTGTTGGTTGTCGCCAAGTCAGTTAAGGACCGGTCTTCGAGGCGCATCTTGCTAAGCCATAACGTACTAGTACATGTCCTGTATGGATAGGGCCTGGCTGAATAATTTGCGAAGTTCCATCATGGTTGTTCCTATTGATACGGTGGGTAGTCTTTCATGACCTTTGTTAGTCCCACCTGGCGCAAGAGGGGGCCTGAACCCTGCGGATGGGTAGTCCAAAGGGGGCGAAACCTTAGCGAGGGAGAACTATGGTGGAATGATGCATTGTAAAGGCCTTTGCAGAGTGTCAATCTATTTGAATAGTCGTGTCCACGGTGATGGACATGCTGGCAAAGCCACTCAAAGTTAGACTTCGATTTCAAAATATTTTTGTAAAACAGTTTGACATGGATGGGTGTCCATGAGAAAAGTTATGGGCTGAAGCCCCGGGTTGGTGCCCGTGTTTATATTGGTGTTAGGTTGGTGCCTACACTATCTTTATCAATTCAAAATCAATCTTAGATTTTATAAAAACTTGAGCTTTTAAACTTAGTATTAAATTTAATGTCAAATGTTGTTCTTGCACAAATTACCCTATAAGCTTTCCTTTGTTACATTACATCCATGTATGCATGTCATTCTGTTATTTGACGGGTGTAACTTGCGAGCACGAAAGTTGTGCTCATACTTGCTTAATGCAAATAAATTTCAGAGAGGAAGGACTTCGCTCCAAGTGTGGATCATGACGACTAGGCCGCTACCCCAGTCGATTGCCTGTGGCAGATCAGCTGGACTCCACTACTTCTTCATCGTCTTCCGCTGTGTTTATTTAATGTTGCCCTGTAAGGCTATCTTGTAATCAACTCTGTTGTTTATTAATAAATTTTAGCGTTTATGGTTGTGTTATTATAACATCCCAAGTTTTAGACTTGTGTTTCAAATGTAAGAAAATGAGTTGAGTTTAAAACTTTTTCTTACATCATGTATTTCTTGTGTGTACGAAACAATATTGTACAAGAGTTATGGAAATACAAAGTCACAAGTCTTTTGATCCAAATCTTGATCCTTCAAAAACAATCTTGTCAAACCTTTTGATCATCTCCGGGAAATATTTTTCCTAGTTCTAGGATTGGTGTGTGACCCCTCTGAAAAGTTTCACAATTTTCAGGAATTGTTTGAATATTTTGGAGGTCAGTCAAACCCAAATCAAATTCTGGTCAAACTGGGGACCAGCACCTTGTGAAATTTTTGGAGGAAAATTTATAGCACAAAAACCTCTGCAAAATTTACACAAGGTCAATAACTCAGCTAGCAAGCTCCTGTAAAAAATTCATAATTTTTGGAGTGAGTTTGCTACCTCAAATAATTCTCCAAAGATCAGCTCTTGTTGAACTCAGATTTTGAACCCTAGGTCTGAGTCTGACTCGGACTCGAGTCCGACTCAGCCTATTGAGATCGGTCGGGCCAGCCGCCTAGACATCCTCGGGCTCGTTCCTTTTGGGCCGTTGGATCTCCATCCAGTGCCCTGCACCTCCCCCCGATCTCGGCGGCCGGGGTGGTCGTGCCTGGATCTTCATCCAGCGGTCGACGACCTCCCAAGGACCTCCCCGTGCGCTCGGACCTCCTCTACCTCGGGTGATATGCGACGTCCAGAACCACCCCGAGCGCATCTGGGACGTCTAGGACCTCCCTCGGTCCTGTTTTTCTTCCTCCCGACCTCCTTGAGGTCTGGTCGTCATGGTTTTCACGCGCCTGTGTGGGTGTCAGGGACAGAGCAGTTGGGAGCAGTGGCCTGTCACCTTTTTGTCCTTGTCAACGGCTCTTTTGGCTGCCATGCATTTAATGCCCTGCAGCTTTAGCCCTAAAAGTCTTCACCTGCTCTGCTACTCGTCCTCCATGCGTGCTCTTGGCAGAGGCATGGACCTTGTTCACAGTGAACTGGTCTGAGCCATTGCCAAGCTCCCCGGCTATGTATACCATGTGGTCTGCTTCCTCCTATACTTTCTCTATTCCTAGTTTGCTTGAACTCCCTCGGTGGTGAGTGAGAGCTCCAAGCTCAAGCAACCAAGAACACCACCCCAGAAACCACCATTGCTGGGCTTTGAAGCTCCCTGGTGACCAGCCGAGCTCCAGTGGTCCCAGCATTATTCTTGCCTTCTTCACTGTCATCTTGATCACCTAAAGCTTGCTCTAACATAGCTTGGTTCACCATTGCAGAGGTGAACAAGTTGGGAGTTGCTTTGCGGGGTCGAGATCGTCTTCTTCCTCTTCACCGGCGAGCGCTTCGTCGCCGGACTTCATCGGCCATCTCTGAGCTCTTCTGACCTCCCTGGTTCCCTCTCTGCCCTCAGGTGCCCTTTCTCTTAGCCAAGCTACCGTTTTTCTAGTCGTCGTAGAGCTCGTATCGTTTTTCGTAGTTGGCCGTATTAGACTTCTTCCTCTCTCTCCGGCTCGCCGGCGTTCTAGGCCGTCGCCGCCGTCGAGAGCACGTCCTTTAGGTTCTTGACGTTATTTGGAACTCAGCCATGTCCTTGGTTCCCGCCGATGAGCTCCCCTTCGCCGGCAGTGAGCTCGTTTAGGTGCTCGGGCGTTTTGCTGTGTCGTACTCGGACAGGATCTGTGATCTAATGATTGGCATTAATGTTGTCCGAGGTTGCTCATTAATACTGTCTTGCCGGCAAAACGCGCGTGCCTACTAAGTCCCCGACCTCCTAGGTGTAATCGTAGCCGTTAAAGATCACCCCAGGCTAGATCTGTGCCGTAGAGTGTTTCTGTGCAAATCCTAAGTCCCAGGACCTCCTAGGGTAGATCTCAGCCGTTAAAGACCTCTATGGATTAGCTTTTAGCCGTTGGATCTGGCTCTGCGAGAAAGCTTAAGCGCTAGGACCTCCCCGGGATAGATCCTAGCCGTTCAAGACCTCTTTAAATTCAATCTGAGCCGCTAGAACCACTCCTGTGCAAAGAGACCTCCTCGTGGTCTTTTTGTAAAGACCACCCCTTAAGACCCCCCCTCAAGGTCCTCTTTGTAAAAGACCACCCCTGATCTTTTATAAAGAAATCCTCAGGACCTCCCCCGAGGTCCTCTTTGTAAAAGACCAGCCCGGGTCTTTTATAAAGAGAACCTCCGGACCTCCCTCCGCTTTAATCTGGACCGTTCAGGACCTCCTCCGTGAAGATCCTAGCCGTCCAGATCTCCTCCCGTTGAAACCCTATCGCATAGGGCCTCCTCGCTTAGATCTTGGCCATCCACGACCTCCTCGGTGAGATCCCCACCGATCAGGACCTCCCCGCGAGATCTTGACCGCCCAGGACCTCCCTCGTGTAAATCCCAACCGTTCAGGACCTCCTTCGCTCGCGTGTGTGACTCACAGTCACTGACATGCGGCCCCACATGTCAGCGCTTCATTTTGAACTTCGATCTAAGTCCGCCATCTATTCTGCGATCTGCGGTCCAGATCAATTGGGCCAATCGGGTCACCTGATCCTCTCATCCTTGTGTGCCGTTCATCTCTTGATCGACGGTTGTGGTTCGTGTGCTGTTCTGGTCGCCCGAACCGCACTCATTATGGACCCTCCGATTCTTGATCGACGGTCGTGATGGATTGGGCCGTTCGGGTCGCTCTCGCGCACCCCTCGCGCGCGCCGTTAGATTCCAAATCAAGGGCCCATAGTTGTCCTCGTCGATTCCCTTCTGTTAAGTGTTGTTTTATTTTAGTAAATAGTTATTTGTCAACTGAAAATAGTTTAAACACTTTAGAAATTCATAACTAAATCAGTTTAGATCCTTTTTAAATGAATCCAACTGTAATAAATTTGTATTTCACTAAAGTTTAATATAAAAATGATTTTAGCTATGTTTCTGTGGTAGAAAATTCTGTAGTCAATAATAACTTGATTTTAGCCATTTTAGATATTCCAAAAATTGAATTAAAACTGGGAAAATGCATATCTTTTTTTGTATACCTGCAAATTGAATGGTTCCAACTTTGATAAATTTGTTATTAACTAAACTTTAATCTAAAAATGGTTGTAGGCCTAAATCAGCACCAGAAAAATATGTTGATAGATTTAACCTTATTGGTAGCATTTAAAAATTCATTTAATGTTGTAAAGACACAAGTAATTCCTGTAAATCCTAAATATATAAAATTGATGCTAGAAAATCCTCTGTTAGCATACTTTAATATGAAATAGGTTTTGCACATGTTTATATTTTCGAAAGTGCATTATGCTAGTTTTGCAACTTAGAAAAATCATAAGTAAATCATTACAACTCCAAATTTAGTAAACTCAACTTTGTTGTGATTCGAATGACATAAACTACCTACCATAAAAATTTTGGGTTCCAGATCATTATAGAAAATTTTGCCATGAACAGTACCAGTAATTAATTTAGAGAATTTATGGGCTGAGAGATCTTAGTTTAGCCATAACTTTTTCATGCTAGGTCCAAATGAAGTAATTCTTGTTCCTAAAATTGTCTAAAATCAACTCCTAGCTGCTGTATAAATTTCATGGGATTTGGATGTCTTTTGCTGTTGAGTTTTGTTTGGAGTTCTTGTTCTTATTTGGTTTTATCGCATTTTCGCGTTAGGTTCCGAAGATTATATTGAACCTGAGAATCCTCCTCTGTAGCAAGAGAAATTCCAGCAAGGCAAGCAGTTTGATCATGTTAATCCCTGTATTTTTAAGTATTTATGTTGTTTGCAAATTGTATGTATGCATTGCTAGTTTGTGTTAAACTATTGTCGTTAGTTTACCTAGTAGATGCATTTCCTTAGGCAAATGATTATCCTCTACTACCGTGTGCCTAGGTATTGCTGTGATTAGAGTTTGTGGATGAACTCTTGTCACTTAGTAGTTTTGCGGATTAATTGATTAGCCATGCTTAGCTTCCGGTAGAAATGGGCGGTTATCGACTTGTCGATAACCTTGATCACACAAATGCTTACTATGTATCTATATTTCGGCTTGATGCTATGTTCAATTGCAAAAAACAAAACTAAAAGCAAAATGATTTAGACTTGGGCACAATGGTAAGACGGTGTGATTTTTGGGTGTGACTGGAATGGTGCCCGAGTCAATTATAGACCGAACATCTTGTGAGTACCTGTTATCTAGGCAATTTGTGCGTGCTAACCACACTAGAGGGTATGGGACCTCTCTTGACTTAGTACTTTGGCGTGTATTGGCTTCGGGTCGCAGGGAGTCGCAGGGGGGATGGTGCTGGGAGTATTGTAGTGTCCGAAAGGCTTCCCCCATGATGGCTAGTTGTCTTTCGGCTTGTAATGTAAGCGTATGGATTTCGATCCATACGAGCGGCCCGTGGTTAATACACAATATTGGAAAACGTCTCGTAGGACTTAGCCGTGCCGGCATACCTTCGGAAGTGTGCTTTGTGGCTTAATGGCGGTCTGAAGTGTGGGTACATTGGTACACCCCTACAAGGTTAAAACTATTCGATTAGCCTCGTCCTAGGTTATGGACACGCTTGGGTAAGCTTTTCAAGAGTTAGACTACAACCTTTTAATTAAAACTTGATGGGTGGTACGAATCGGGGATTCGTGCTATGTTGTGGTGGCTATTGGGATAGTCACTTCCAGGTGGTTACTTGTATTTATTATTAATTCGCTGTTATATTCAACATCAAAACAGATTTGCAAACTTGCTTTTAAATGTATTACATTATTGCAAATAAAGTTGGCTTTGTGCAAAATGAGACATATAACCTCCAATAAAATAAGCCTGCATCTAGCATATGAATAGGTGCGCTATTCCACACATCGATCTTGCAGTACCTTAGTGTACTCGGTTGTCTTGCTTAAATGTATTTGTTGCAGAGGAAGAAGGTGAGCTCAAGGGCCTCACTTTTGTAAGTCGTGTTGTGGTAGCTTATGGGCGACTAGCTTGGCGGCCCGGTCGGTTGCCTTGTGGGTTGTGTTGGCTATCCGGTCGACTTTTGTTCTTAGCCATCTTATGGCGCTTTTGCTTCATTGTCATTCTTGTATATTGTGTTATTTGGCGGTCGGCTCTTTTGTAATAACTTTACTTTATGTATGTCGTTGTTGAACTTAGTGTTAATTATTGTATGGAAATGATGTATGATTTTGTGATGATGAGCGTGTGCTGCAATCCTGGGAAGTACATGTCCATCGAGGCTTTGGATATTTGATTAGTAATGCTAGAACCATATGGAGGTTAAGTATTACTAGTTAAATACCCGGGTCCTCACAAAGTTGGTATCAGAGCCATACTGACCGTAGAAACCCCTAGCTTGGTCGCCTTTAGGATATTTTGAAAACTTACTTTCAAATGGTTCATGAAGGTTTAAGTAAGTTCTCAGATTTTACTCTTTACCTATCTTAGCTTGCTCATCTCACCTTGCTCTTGATTAAGTTTTGAAAAAGTTGTTCCTCTCTTCCTTTCAAAAGCTAGTCACTTATCGATTAAATTTGGTTTTTGGAGAACCATGAGTGTTGTAAATTGAAAGGTTGGCTGTCCATTATTGAGATTAGGAGCTCCTGGAGATGAAGAATTCGGCCAGGAGAGGGAATGCAAAATCTGGACAGGTAGCTATTAATAGTATATAGTGCTGAAAATGAGAGGTAAATTCAACTAAAACTTGTGGGACTAAAAGGGTAAAAAGTGATATGAAATTAGCTAAATACCAATACTCTATTAGGTAATTATACCTTGATTTTGGGCTGTTTAGAACTAGAGTTGAGTTCTGAAATTTTGGTCTCCTCAAACGATTACTCGTTCTTTCCATACGGGTTAGTCGTTTCGGGAAATTGATTTGGTGACTTATGGTCTTATGCTCTTTTGTGGTTATTCTTGAGCCCTTTTAATTGAGTTTGGATTTCCGTGCTTTGGGTCTCGAGTTGTAGCTAACTTGTCTTAGTGAAACAGGATGGCTGGAGGGACCCGTAGTGGTCGGAATCAGCCAGGTAGTCCCGATGAGGAGCTTCCACCTCCTCCGACCATGGCTGAGGTCCTTATGCAGATCGAATGCAACCGTTCGGAGGACCGTAGGGTGTTGGAGGTCATCGCAAGGAACACCTCCACTCCCTCTGGTGCATCCGGATCAGGAGGTGGTGGACATCAGACTCGTGGGGGACTTGCGGAATTCCTCCGTACTCAGCCTCCTACCTTCTCCAGGTCCGAGGATCCCCTGGACGCGGACGACTGGCTGCGTCTGGTTGAGCGGAAGCTCAACGTTGCTCAGTGCCAGGAGCAGGAGCGGACACTTTTCGTATCCCATCAGTTGGAGGGTGCGGCACTCTCATGGTGGGAGAACTTCCTCGCCATGCAGCCCGCGGGACACGTGGTCTCGTGGGAGGAGTTCGAGTCGACTTTCGTCGGGCCCATGTCCCCGCCTACTGATGAAGTCAAGAAGAAGGAGTTCCTTGCGCTCAAACAGGGCGCAAATCGGATCGAGTACCTCCATGAGTTCAACCATCTTGCGAGGTATGCTCTGCGAGGTGGCCACCGATGAGGCCAAGGGAGAAGTTCATGGAGGGCTTGTGCGAGGAGCCGCAGGACAAGCTCTCTATTGTGGACTTCCGACTTCGGCACCTTGGTGGACAAGGCCATCGTCGCGAGCACAAGGCGAGAGCGCTGGTGAGTCCGGCAGCGCAAGTGGGAGGCCCATCGACCGCTCGGGCCGACCTTGTTCGTCCTCGTGTTGGGCGGCACCGTAGCCCGCCTCGAGCTTCCCTACCACCGAGGCCTTCGGCACCAGCTCCACGTCCCCGCAGCCGTGACTCGATCCACGCGCCGCAATCCAGCAGCAGGTGTTCCCGCAACCCGCCGACATGTCACCGCTTCTATCGCCACAACAAGGGCCACTACGCGAGTAGTTGTGTAACACCCCAGCCCGACATGAGCCTGGAATGCTACTAAACAAAACACTAATAATTCTAATCAAGGCAATTTTAGTAAATTTGTAGAACCTCCCTTGTAAAGTTAATTACGGAGGTTCCGGCCTCTGAATAATTCATAATTTAACTAACTATCATCCGAGAGACATCAAAAGATAATCAACGATATGCTAAGTATCTACTTAATCCAATGAAGCATAAAGTTCCACTACTCATCATTATTACACTTAGACCCTTTGCAGAAACAAGACAAAATAAACCTTGAGCATCTTGCCCAAATAACTAAAAACAATTACGATCTGAAGATCATTCAACTTTATTTAGTTCAAGTGGCATGTGTGTGACTAATAGACTACTTCCCCCCATGCATGTCGTTCTTGGCTCGGGTACCTAAAATAACAATAAAAGCAAGAGTGAGTCCACAGACTCAGCAAGTACAGAATAAAAGTTATAACATCAGCATCCATATATAGGAGATCAATAATAACACATCTCACATGCAAATGCAATGCTCAAGGATCATTTCTCTTTATCTTTCTTTGTATTTTACACCGGTAATGCAAAGTATGCAACCGTCGCCGCATACCCATGCCTGTGCGCGCACGCACAGGGACCAATTGCCCAATACTCCGCAAGTATTGGGGACCTCAAGCCCACACTCCACGAGTGTGGAGATCTCGGGCCCGTCACCTTCATGACGGGGATCTCAAAGGAAAATATACCTGGTCACCACGTGACCAAGCCTCAACATGATCTCAATATGCACATGCTCATCATTTATTCATCATCAAATTACTAAAAGACGATAACAACATACATCAATAGAGCATAGACATATTTGGTGCATCCACCAATCTTAAACATTCACCATGCCAACAATCTCGCTATGCTATCTCATATCAAAAGCACACAAGCATGATCAATCAATCATAACCATGAATCAGACACTGCACTTGCCTTAGCCGTGTGAGAATGGAGGACGTGAAGACGGCGCTGCCTCTGGAACCAAACCCCCACCTAATACATTAGGAACATAAACTAAGACCATAGTAATGAAAAACATGAATTAAATAAGCGAACTCATCAAGTAGCAGATTGCAACGCGATCCCAACCCCACAATCCTAAGTGCTGAACTGCCCTCTGTGAACAGTCAAGTTCTAAAATTCATATCTTTCTGTACAAGTGTCCAAATTAGGTTTTCTTGGACTTCACTGAAAGGTTATCAAATTTCCAACTAAACCTAGTTGGTGACCTCCCCTGATTCGGCCATCTAAAATCACTTTTAAGCCGATTAACAAGACATCGATTTCACGTCAGACTTTCTGGACAGAGCACTAAAACTATCATAACTTCTAGCTCGTTTATCCAAATTTTCTGTTCTTGTGCTTCCCTGAAAGCTACGACCATTATCTACAACTTTCATTATACTGGGGTTCTCAGATTTTCCCTTTAACCGATCGCTCAAGTCAAATTACTAAAACCTGTCATAATACCGACAGATTTGCAGAACAGTCACACTAAAAAAATCATAACTTCTGTTACAGAGATCCAAATGACGCGATCTAGCACTTCATTGAAAGGTGATGACGTCCTCTACAATACTCTAGGAGATGCCCAGGACTGAATCCGCACTTAACTATATCAAAACGACTGTCTAACGAAATCTATCCTGCGCAGACCATAATTTTGACATTGCTACAACAATTATATGTGCAACAACCAGCTAATCCCGATCCTAACTAATCCAATTAAATACTCAAATTAATTAGCACGCCAATAATTAGTCCCCACAACTCAGCCGATGCATGCCTAAATGTCCAATAAAATAACCGACCGATGCATCCAGATTCTAGTAAAATAATTCTAGCAGTGCTCCAAAGCAATCAACTACTAACACAGTACTAATAGTTTAATGCTAGCACTAGTAGACAATCTGGAAAGGTCTTGGCCACTAAATACATATATGCATGCGCACTAGACAAATCCTCGCTCTCCTCAACACTTCAATTAATAGAAACACACAACACTGCCAATTAGTGAAACGTACAACACACCCACATTAATTAGTCTCCCCTACTAATCACGTATGCATGCATCACCTCATATCTAACGCAGCAGTACAAGAAAATCTGAAAGAAGACAAACCGTGACGGATGGGAACCGGGCCGGCTGGAATTTCCACGCTCGGGCAGGCGGCTACGCACGAGGTGGGTGACGCACACGCAACGAGGCGGGAAGGTGCGGCGGCAGCGCAATGGCGAGCGAGCGGAGATGGCGCGCGCGGGGAAATACTTTAGGGTTGTTTTTTTTTTAGAACTCCTCTTCCCCACTATCTATTTAAAAGACAGACTCAACTCCTCTCTAAAAACTGTAAAGTAACCCGTTTTCATGTATCTCTTTTTACCTAATTACATATAGACCCTTAAGGGTAAATTTCAGGATATTACAAGTTGCCCTAAGAAGATTGGAGCGGCCCCTCATCCTAATGGAGGATGGAGGTAAGGGAGTGGTCACCCACCTGACCAGAAGACCCAGGGCATGGGGAGCGGCCGAGTCAACCACATCTCGGCTGAGGAGGCGCAGGAGGCACCCGATGTCGTGTTGGGTACGCTTCTTGTCAATTTACATCCTGCTGCAGTGTTATTTGACTCAGGAGCTTCGCATTCTTTTATTTCGAGATCTTTTGCTGCTGATAGTGGTCTCCACTGTGTTCCTTTGGGGTTCCACTACTTATTCGTTCTCGGGTTCGGAAATGAGAGCTGATCAAGGATACCGGGACATTCCTATACGCGTCGAAGGAGTGGGATTCTTGGCGAATCTCATCCTACTCGACTCGGCGCGCCTGGATGTGATTCTTGGCATGGATTGGTTATCCCAACACTTGGGGTAAATTGATTGTGCCAGGAAGATTGTCTACCTCACCAGCCCTTCAGGTGAACAGGTTGGGTTTTCCCCGCAGTTGCGAGAACCCCTTCTTTGTGCACTTGAAGTGAAGCCAGCCTTGGAGATCCAGGATGTTCCCACAGTATGTGATTTTGTGGATGTTTTTCCCAAGATTTGCCCGGGATGCCTCCTGTTCGAGACCTGGAGTTCGTGATAGAGTTGCTGCCCGGTACCGCCCCTATTTCAAAGAGGCCGTATCGCATGCCTCCTAATGAGTTGGAGGAGCTGAAGAAGCAACTAGGTGAGCTGCAAGAGAAGAGTTTTATCCGTCCTAGCTCATCTCCTTGGGGCTGTCCAGTTATCTTTGTGAAGAAGAAGGACAATACCTTGCGCATGTGTGTTGATTACCGTCCGCTTAATGAGGTGACGGTGAAGAATAAGTATCATTTGCCCCGTATTGATGATCTTTTCGATCAGTTGACCGGAGCATGGGTGTTCTCCAAGATTGACTTGAGATTGGGCTATCATCAAGTCAGGATCAGGGCCGAGGATATTCCAAAGGCGGCTTTTGCTACTCGTTATGGTCTTTACGAGTACACCGTCATGTCTTTTGGTTTGACCAATGCTCCTGCTTTATTCATGAACCTTATGAACTCGGTATTCATGGAGTATTTGGATAGGTTTGTGGTGGTATTCATCGATGATATCCATATCTACTCCAAGAGTGAAGAAGAGCATGCTGAACATCTTAAGCTTGTGTTGGGCAAGTTGCGTGAGCACCAGCTGTATGCAAAATTCAGCAAGTGTGAGTTCTGGTTGAAGGAAGTGGCATTCTTGGGCTATGTTCTTTCAGCAGGAGGTGTGGCTGTGGATCCTAGCAAGGTCAGTGATGTGCTATCTTGGGGTCACCAAGTCGATCCACCGATGTGCGGAGTTTTCTTGGTTTGGCTGGCTACTATCGCCGCTTTATCGAGAATTTCGCCAAGATTGCGAAGCCTATGACCGAATTGCTCAAGAAAGACAAGAAGTTTGAGTGGTCTGCTGTTTGTGATGTGAGTTTTCAGGAACTCAAGAAGCGGTTAACCTCAGCCCCAGTGCTTGTTCTTCCTGATATCCACAAGAGTTTTGATATCTTTTGTGATGCTTCTCGTCAGGGTCTTGGTTGTGTTCTTATGCAGGCGGGCAAGGTAGTGGCCTATGCATCAAGGCAGTTGAGGCCTCATGAACTCAACTATCCTACACATGACTTGGAGTTGGCTGCAGTGGTTCATGCACTCAAGATTTTGCGGCATTATCTGATTGGTAATCGTTGTGAGGTGTACTCTGACCACAAGAGCTTGAAGTACTTGTTCACCAAACGGATCGAACCTCGAGCAAAGAAGATGGTTGGACTTGATCAAGGACTATGACATGGGCATCCAGTATCATCTGGGCAAGGCCAATGTTGTTGCGGATGCACTCAGTCGGAAAGTGTATTGCAACATGTTAATGCTCCAAGAGCAGCAGCCTACCCTCATTTCAGAATTTCAGCACCTCAATTTGGGTTTGATCGAGCACGGTTCTCTTGCTACCTTGGTTGTGCAACCATCCTTGGTGGACCGAATCAAGGCTGCTCAGCAGACAGATGTTGGTATGAGCCAAATCAAGCAGAACATCAAGGATGGGACAGCCAAGTGTTTTTCTGAGGATGAGCACGGAGTTGTGTGGTTTGGGTAGCGTCTTGTGGTTCCTAAGGTCATGGAATTGCGGGATTTGATCCTCCGCGAAGCCCATGATTCTCCTTTATCTATGCACCCCGGGGCTACCAAGATGTATCAGGACCTTCGTCAGAGATTCTGGTGGACCCGGATGAAGCGCAAGATTGCCAAGTTCATTGCCGAGTGCGACGTATGCTATCGTGTGAAGGCCGAGCATCAGCGTCCAGTAGGCCTTCTTCAGCCTTTGCCGGTGCCAGAATGGAAGTGGGATTCCGTTGGCATGGACTTCATCACCGGGTTGCCCCGTACTTCTTCTGGGAAGGATGCCATCTGGGTTGTCATTGATCGATTGACAAAGGTAGCGCATTTCCTGCCGGTGCGTACCAACCTCAGTGTCAGTCAATTGGCGGATCTCTATGTATCTCGCATTGTGTGCCTGCATGGTGTGCCACGAACGATTGTGTCAGATCGTGGTTCTCTTTTTACCTCTCGGTTTTGGCACCAGTTGCAAGAGGCCATGGGGACACGTCTTTCTTTTAGTTCAGCTTACCATCCCCAAACTCATGGTCAGACGGAGAGAGTCAACCAAGTGTTGGAAGATATGCTCCGTGCTTGTATTCTTTCTTATGGGAAGAATTGGGAGAAATGTCTACCGTTTGCGGAGTTCTCCTACAACAACAGCTATCAGGCCAGTCTTGGTATGGCACCATTTGAGGCCTTGTATGAGAGAAGATGCAGAACCCCATTGAACTGGTCAGAAACTGGTGAGAGGCAGTTCTTCGGCCCAGATTCGATCAATGAGGCCAAAAGTCAGGTCCAGTTGATTCGCGAGCATTTGCGCGTGGCCGAGTCCAGGCAGAAGAGCTATGAGGATCGCCGTCGCCGTGAGTTGAGCTTTGAGCCCAACGACTTTGTGTATCTCAAAGTCTCACCTTTGAAGGGCCATCAGCGTTTTGGCATCAAGGGCAAATTAGCTCCTCGGTATGTTGGGCCTTATCGCATCTTCGAGAGAGTTGGAGCTGTTGCATACAGATTGGAGCTGCCAGCTACACTTGAGGGTGTGCATGATGTGTTTCATGTATCCCACCTTAAGAAGTGCCTCCGTGTTCCAACTGAGGAAACTCCGTTGGAGGTTCTCGATGTGCAAGAAGATTTGACCTACCACGAGCATCCTGTTCGCATTCTTGAGGAATCTGAACGGAGAACAAGGAACCGTGTCATCAAGTTCCTTAAGGTTTAGTGGTCAAACCATTCTGAAGATGAAGCAACTTGGGAGCGAGAAGATCGCCTTCGTGCAGATTATCCATCCTTCTTCTCCTAGCAAACGGAATCTCGGGTCGAGATTCTTATAAGGGGGAGTTGTAACATCCCAAGTTTTAGACTTGTGTTTCAAATGTAAGAAAATGAGTAGAATTTAAAACTTTTTCTTGCATCATGTATTTCCTGTGTGTACGAAACAATTATTGTACAAGAGTTATGGAAATACAAAGTCACAAGTCTTTTGATCCAAATCTTGATCCTTCAAAAATAATCTTGTCAAACCTTTTGATCATCTCCGGGAAATATTTTTCCTAGTTCTAGGATTGGTGTGTGATCCCTCTGAAAAGTTTCACAATTTTCAGGAATTGTTTGAATATTTTGGAGGTCAGTCAAACCCAAATCAAATTCATGTCAAACTGGGGACCAGCACCTTGTGGAATTTTTGGAGGAAAATTTATAGCACAAAAACCTCTACAAAATTTATACAAGGTCAATAACTCAGCTAGCAAGCTCCTGTAAAAATTTCATAATTTTTGGAGTGAGTTTGCTACCTCAAATAATTCTCCAAAGATCAGCTCTTGTTGGAACTTAGATTTTGAACCCTAGGTCTGAGTCTGACTCGGACTCGAGTCCGACTCAGCCTATCGGGCTCGGTCGGGCCAACCACCTAGACCTCCTCGGGCTCGTTCCTTTTGGGCCGTTGGATCTCCATCCAGTGCCCCAGACCTACCCGCTGATCTCAGCGCTTCGGGGTGGTCCAGGCCCTTGGATCTTCATCTAGCGGTCGACGACCTCCTAAGGACCTCCCCGTGCGCTCGGACCTCCTCTGCCTCGGGTGATCTGGGACGTCCAGGACCACCCCGAGCGCATCTGGGACGTCTAGGACCTCCCTCGGTCCTGTTTTTCTTCCTCCCAACCTCCTTGAGGTCTGGTCGTCATGGTTTTCACGCGCTTGTGCGTGTGTCAGGGTCAGAGCAGTTGGGAGCAGTGGCCTATCACTTTTTTTGTCCTTGTCAACGGCTCTTTTGGCTGCCATGCATTTAATGCCGTGCAACTTTAGCCCTAAAAGTCTTCACCTGCTCTGCCACTCGTCCTCCATGCGTGCTCTTGGTAGAGGCATGGACTGCCATTGCCAAGCTCCCCAGCTATGTATAGCATGTGGTCTTCTTCCTCCTATTCTTTCTCCATTCCTGGTGTGCTTGAACTCCCTCGGTGGTGAGTGAGAGCTCCAAGCTCAAGCACCCAAGAACACCACACCAGAAACCACCATTGCTGGGCTTTGAAGCTCCCTGGTGACCAGCCGAGCTCCAGTGGTCCCAGCATTATTCTTGCCTTCTTCACTGTCATCTTGATCACCTAGAGCTTGCTCTAGCAAGCAGTTCACCATTGCAGAGGTGAACAAGTTGGGAGCTGCTTTGCGGGGTCGAGATCGTCTTCTTCCTCTTCACCGGCGAGCGCTTCCTCGCCGGACTTCGTCGGCCATCTCCGAGCTCCTCCGACCTCCCTGGTTCCCTCTCTGCCCTTAGGTGCCCTTTCTCTTAGCCAAGCTACCGTTTTTCTAGTCGTCGTAGAGCTCGTATCGTTTTTCGTAGTTGGCTGTATTAGACTTCTTCCTCTCTCTCCAGCTCGCCGGCGTTCCAGGCCGTCGCTGCCGTCGAGAGCACGTCCTTTAGGTTCTTGACGTTATTTGGAACTCAGCCATGTCCTTGGTTCCCGCCGACGAGCTCCCCATCGCCGGCGGTGAGCTCGTTTAGGTGCTCGGGTGTTTTGCCGTGTCGTACTCGGACATGATCTGTGATCTAATGATTGGCATTAATGTTGTCCGAGGTTGCTCATTAATGCTGTCTTGCCGGCAAAACGCGCGTGCCTTCTAAGTCCCCAACCTCCTAGGTGTAATCGTAGTCGTTAAAGATCACCCCAGGCTAGATCTGTGCGGTAGAGTGTTTCTGTGCAAATCCTAAGTCCCAGGACCTCCTAGGGTAGATCTCAGCCGTTAAAGACCTCTATGGATTAGCTTTTAGCCGTTGGATCTGGCTCTGCGAGAAAGCTTAAGCGCTAGGACCTCCCCGGGATAGATCCTAGCCGTTCAAGACCTCTTTAAATTCAATCTGAGCCGCTAGGACCACTCCTGTGCAAAGAGACCTCCTCGTGGTCTTTTTGTAAAGACCACCCCTTAAGACCCCCTCAGGGTCCTCTTTGTAAAAGACCACCCCTAGTCTTTTATAAAGAAAGCCTTAGGACCTCCCCCGAGGTCCTCTTTGTAAAAGACCACCCGGGTCTTTTATAAAGAGAACCTCTAGACCTCCCTCCGCTTTAATCTGAACCGTTCAGGACCTCCTCCGTGAAGATCCTAGCCGTCCAGATCTCCTCCTGTTGAAACCCTATCGCATAGGACCTCCTCGCTTAGATCTTGGCCATCCACGACCTCCTCGGTGAGATCCCCACCGATCAGGACCTCCCCGTGAGATCTTGACCGCCTAGGACCTCCCTCGTGTAAATCCCAACCGTTCAGGACATCCTTCGCTCGCGTGTGTGACTCACAGTCACTGACATGCGGCCCCACATGTCAGCGCTTCATTTTCAACTTCGATCTAAGTCCGTCGTCCATTTTGCGATCTGCGGTCCAGATCAATTAGGTCGATCGGTTCACCCGATCCTCCCATCCTTGTGTGCCGTTCATCTCTTGATCGACGGCTGTGGTTCGTGTGCTGTTCGGGTCGCCCGAACCGCACTCATTATGAACCCTCCGATTCTTGATCGACGGTCGTGATGGATTGGGCCGTTCGGGTCGCTCTCGCGCACCCCTCGCGCGCGCCGTTAGATTCCAAATTAAGGGCCCATAGTTGTCCTCGTCGATTCCCTTCTGTTAAGTGTTGTTTTATTTCGGTAAATAGTTATTTGTCAACTGAAAATAGTTTAAACACTTTAGAAATTCATAACTAAATCATTTTAGATCCTTTTTAAATGAATCCAACTGTAATAAATTTGTATTTCACTAAAGTTTAATATAAAAATGGTTTTAGCTATATTTCTGTGGTAGAAAATTCTGTAGTTAATAATAACTTGATTTAAGCCATTTTAGATATTCCAGAAATTGAATTAAAACTGGGAAAATGCATATCTTTTTCTGTATACCTGCAAATTGAATGGTTCCAACTTTGATAAATTTGTTATTAACTAAACTTCAATCTAAAAATGGTTGTAGGCCAAAATCAGCACCAGAAAAATATGTTAATAGATTTAACCTTATTAGTAGCATTTAAAAATTCATTTAATGTTGTAAAAGACAACGTAATTCTCTGTAAATTCTAAATATATAAAATTGATGCTAGAAAATCCCTCTGTTAGCATACTTTAATATGAAATAGGTTTTGCACATGTTTATATTTCTGGAAAGTGCATTATGCTAGTTTTGCAACTTAGAAAAATCATAAGTAAATCATTACAACTCCAAATTTAGTAAACTCAACTTTGCTGTGATTTGAATGACATAAACTACCTACCATAAAAATTTTGGGTTCCAGATCATTATAGAAATTTTCGCCATGAACAGTACCAGAAATTAATTTAGAGAATTTATGGGCTGAGAGATCTTAGTTTAGCTACAACTTTTTCATGCTAGGTCCAAATGAAGTAATTCTTGTTCCTAAAATTGTCTAAAATCAACCTCTAGCTGCTGTATAAATTTCATGGGATTTGGATGTCTTTTGCTGTTGAGTTTTGTTTGGAGTTCTTGTTCTTATTTTGTTTTATCGCATTTTCGCGTTAGGTTCCGAAGATTATATTGAACCTGAGAATCCTCCTCTGCAGCAAGAGCAATTCCAGCAAGGCAAGAAGTTTGATCATGTTAATCCCTGTATTTTTAAGTATTTACGTTGTTTGCAAATTCTATGTATGCATTGCTAGTTTGTGTTAAACTATTGTCGTTAGTTTACCTAGTAGATTCATTTCCTTAGGCAAATGATTATCCTCTACTACCATGAGCCTAGGTATTGCTGTGATTAGAGTTCGTGGATGAACTCTTGTCACTTAGTAGTTTTGCGGATTAATTGCTTAGCCATGCTTAGCTTCCGGTAGAAATGGGCATTATCGACTTGTCGATAACCTTGATCACACAAATGCTTACTATGTATCTATATTTCGGCTTGATGCTATGTTCAATTGCAAAAACCAAAACTAAAAGCAAAATGATTTAGACTTGGGCACAATGGTAAGACGGTGTGATTTTTGGGTGTGACTGGAATGGTGCCCGAGTCAATTAAGGACCGAACATCTTGTGAGTACCTATTATCCAGGCAATTTGTGCGTGCTAACCACACTAGATGGTATGGGACCTCTCTTGACTTAGTACTTTAGCGTGTATTGGCTTCAAGTCGCAGGGAGTCGCAGGAGGGATGGTGCTGGGAGCATTGTAGTGTCCGAAAGGCTTCCCCCGTGATGGCTGGTCGTCTTTCGGCTTGCAATGTAAGCGTGTGGATTTCGATCCATACGAGCGGCCCGTGGTTAATACACAATATTGGAAAACGTCTCGTAGGACTTAGCCGTGCCGGCATACCTTCGGAAGTGTGCTTTGTGGCTTAAAGGCGGTCTGAAGTGTGGATACATTGGTACACCCCTGCAGGGTTAAAACTATTCAAATAGCCTCATCCTAGGTTATGGACACGCTTGGGTAAGCTTTTCAAGAGTTAGACTACAACCTTTCAATTAAAACTTGATGGGTGGTACGAATCGGGGATTCGTGCTATGTTGTGGTGGCTATTGGGATAGTCACTTCCAGGTGGTTACTTGTATTTATTATTAATTCGCTGTTATATTCAACATCAAAACAGATTTGCAAACTTGCTTTTAAATGTATTACATTATTGCAAATAAAGTTGTCTTTGTCCAAAATGAGACATATAACCTCCACTTAAATAAGCCTACATGTAGCATATGAATAGGTCTGCTATTCCACACGTTAGTCTTGCGAGTAGCTTAGTGTACTCAGTTATCTTGCTTAACTGTATTTGTTGCAGAGGAAGAAGGTGAGCTCGAAAGGCTTCATTTTTGTGAGCTGTGTTGTGGTAGCTTGCGGGGCGACTAGCTTGGCGGCCCGGTCGGTTGCCTTGTGGGTTGTGTTGGCTAACTGGTCGACTTTTGTTCTTAGCCATCTTATGGCGCTTTTGCTTCCGATGTCATTCTTGTATATTGTGTTATTTGGCCGGTCGGCTCTTTTGTAATAACTTTACTTTATGTATGTCGTTGTTGAACTTAGTGTTAATTGTTGTATGGAAATGATGTATGATTTTGTGATGATGAGCGTGTGCTGCAATCCTGGGAAGCACATGTCCATCGAGGCTTTGGATATTGGATTAGTAATGCTAGAACCATATGGAGGTTAAGTATTACTAGTTAAATACCCGGGTCCTCACAGTTATCACATTTGTTTACTGTGTGAGCTAGCCACTGATCATGGGACTAGTTCAGTTATGCCCGAAGATCTGGGATGTTAATCCTGGGTCCTATAGTTTTAGACCTCCCTCTTCCAACACCCCACAATACTTTTGGTGGATTTTGACCCTTGAAATCCATTCTTCTAGTTGACGGACTAGATTAGATCAGTTCTTGAGCGGTGGTGAAGCGCTGTCGCAGGTTTCAGATCTCTGCTTTAAATTCTGTAAGAGGTAACGATGTGATCTCAAGTAGTTGTTGTAATCTTTTCATGTTCTAGTTGTTTCAATCTATCTTAGTTGCTTCTTTTGCTTCTATTTTAGGGTCGTCCTGATTATGCAATGTTTTGCTTTCGATTAATTTTGGTTAGTACATCCTTTTAGCTAGTCGTTATAATCATGGTGATTAGATCAATCTAGTGGATATTTGCATATTGGTTTATGAACTTGTTTGTAGTTAATGCATAAGTAAGAAAGATCTGTACATTCGGGGGTTAGAATCGTGTATAGTGGTGACAGCACCAGGGCATAGAGAAGGACAGACTGTCGGTGACTAAGTTATGTTTGGCATATCTGTCATAGCTTGTTCATGTGGTAAGATAGGGAAGATGGGTGTGATGACGTACTATGTAGTTGGTTGCGGCCACTGATCAAGGTGCGTATGGCCGGTGAAGGGCATTACAGTCCCCAGTGAGATATCTATCACCACGACTAGAGAATACTAGTAACTAGATTAAAATAATTTTTTGTAGATGAACATCTTTCATGCCAATGTAGAACATTTATCATCAACTTGTTACCTTAGGGTGTAGGAAAGGATCATTTTTTATGCTATGATTTTATGTGGTATTAGATATGTTGTTAGAAAACCCTAAGTTAGATAGCAGGAGATTCCCTAAGAATTCGATAACCTTGGAATACTGAAAGTATCTAGGCCCTCATAATTGATTTTGGTAATTAATGTCAACATTATGTTAAGGGACTAACATGTGTGCTAAGATGCGTTAAAGGTTAAATTCTGATGATTGATTGATGACAAGACTATTGGCAATGCTAATGTGGTGAAAGATCAACATGACTCAAGACAAAGGTATTGTATGGTCTAAGGACCCTTTTATAGTTTTTACCAATCTCGTTGTTTTGAGAAAAGACTGGGTTTATAGAATAAACGTCATACTATACAAAGGGATCATGACTAGTAGATTTAGAGTCTATTTTTATGCCATAATGATCAACTAGGGTTCATGCATTACTTTGATTTGAGCTTCTAGAAAACTGTTGTGAAAATCACTATGACCGTAAGTGATAGGCAATACTACCGCAGGTCGGTAGTACCGATACTTACATGGTGGTACGTATTTTTCAGAGAACATATTTTTAAGTGTTTTTTGATCCCCTCTAAAAATCGGAACGACCGCATTTCAACTGTGGTACTACCACAGGTCGGTAGTACCGATATTTATATGGCGGTACGTAAATTACAGAGAGTGTATTTTTGGAAGTTTTTGAGCTCTCCTGAGAAATGGTATGATCATATTATCTGAGCGATATTACCGGAGTGCGGTAGTACCTATTTTTAAATGGCGGTACATTTTTTCCAGAGAATGTGTTTTTCTGAGATTTCTTGAGCTCTAGAAAATGGTAGTTCCATTCTAGCCGAACGGTATTACCGCGCTGTGGTAGTACCAAGTTCCAGTTGGTGGTAGTACCGCAACTTTATTTTGTAACGGCTAGTTCAGAGCATTAAATACTACTGTTTCGATCATTGAGCAAAGATCGGTAGTACCGGGTTTCAACGACGGTACTACCTTAAATCTGATTTTTAAAGAAAGAGGTTGTAACGGCTGGATTTATTGGTGAGGGGTATAAATACCCCCACCTGCCTTCTAGCAGCAATTCTTGAGACCATTGAGCATTGAACACTCTTGAGCTCATATACACTCGTCAACTACTCATTTGCATTTGATTTCTCATTCTTGAGGTAGTTGAGAGCATTGAAGTGCATTAATTCATTAGTTGATCATTTAGGCACTTGTAATTTCTCAAGCAAAACTCGTGATCTATTACTCTTGGTGCTTGCTGACACCTAGATGGCTTGGAGGAAGGATTTGCACGGTGAGTTCTTTAAGGAGATTGTGAAGAGTCTCGGCAAGATTGTGAAGTGATATTGCGCTCACCACCTCCGGAGAGGAGAAAGGGCAACTCTAGTGATTGAGGGTTGAGGCTTAATTCGTGGAGTCAGCTTGATTCGATCAAATTACCTCAATGTAGACTAGTGAAGATTGGTAAGTCTTCGATACCACGAGAAAAACTTCATTGTCTTCATTGTGGTTTATTCTTGTCTTTACTACTTCCGCATTTATATTTCTAGCAATTTATTTGTGTAGAATTACCTAGTAGAATTGTATCTAGTTTTGACATAAAGTTCATAATTGTCTTAAAATGCTTAGTAGTTCTTTCATTACACTTGTGCTAAGAAGTTTTGTTAAGAAAATCTTGTTTGAAATTGTTAATTAGTCAAATAATTTTAAAAGCCTCCTATTCACCCACCCTATAGTTGGTTATCCTTGAGCCTATAAATATTGAGGTGAAAAATGCTAAAACCGACCCATGCGCTTGCGGTTATCATGTACACACATAGATCTCGTCAATAGCACTCGAGTGCCTCCTTCACATGAGCGGTGACGCAGAGAGAGCAGAGAGCGAGCTAGCGCGTGGGGGAAGAAGCACAATGCTTCTCCCTTGCGCCTGACAGGTGGGGCTAGGGCCCACTTGTCAGTGAGAATGGGTGTGAGAGATAGAGAGTGAGTTGGTTGGGCTGTTGCCGCTGCTAGGCCGTCGTGGGCCGCGAGGGGGAAAGGAAGAATAGTGGAAGAAGGCGGTGCACTGGGCTGGTTGCGCGTGGGGACTGGCCGCGGAGAGAGGGGAGAAGCTGGCCGGCGGGGAGATGCGGCCGAAGGACACAGATGGAAGAAAATTGATTTGACTTTTTGGTTTGATTTTTCAGGATCTGATTTGAATTTGAATTCAAATGCTGTGGAGGTTTAGCACACAATTAACTTGTAGATTTGTGTAAATCTAGATTTGATGCAAGGAATTTGTTTTAACTTTTTAAATTGCAAGACAAAGCTTTTGGAATTTTTTGAAACGCAACAAAAGTTTTTGAAATTCAATAATTTCATGCAAATTTTAAAAAGCTTCAAATTTGGGCTGTTATAGTAAAATACCACAGTCGAGCAACAATCTTGTGATTAATTCCAAGTGGTCGGAGAGAATGCTGTGAATTGGCAGTCAACATGGACCGGCCGACCACGCATGCATGCATGATGCATGCGACCGTCGTCACTCGGCGCGTACCGGCGCCGTGCACCGTCGCCGTCCGTCGATCCTCCTGAGCAGCGTAAGCGGACGTGTTTTCCCTGGCCGGCCGGTCAGAACCAGCCCTTAGACCTCAGACAGACCTTTCCTTTGGAATTTCTAGCTTACTTGTCAAGATCATTCTGGGACCACACTATTTTTGCTATCGAAATGGGACATTCCGGTAGTGGTTCATACCGACATATTATTTTAGAATTTAATATAATTATATATATTTATAAGTACATATATGTTTAACTATATGTAAACTAAATTTTACTTCTAATATTATTCTAAATACACAGTAGTATGATCAAATATAACTTACAGTTAAATGACTACCATAGACGGTGTTATCAATTTGGCCGATACGATCGGTATTCTGTGGTATAGCTGGTATCGAAGCTGGTATGACCGATATGGTCGGTATTAACCGGTATTAAGACCGATATAGAACACATTTATACCGGTTTATGTGGCGAAATAGTAATAACGGCGAGTACTAGACCTTTATAATAAGTTTGTTTTCCAGAATTCTGTTACGGGATAGATGCAAAAGACCCTTGTACTTTTCTGTGCGTCAATGCGTCACGTTGTCGCCTACTTGCCACAGTCACATCGGCTTGCCCTGCTTCGCACGGTCAAAGATCTTTGTTTCGTGTACCTCCCCACCAAGGACAGAATCGTTCTCATGCAGATTTATTTTTTCTTCAAGTACCGAGCAGATCAAATATTAATAAATGTAGACATAACCCATAATAACTCCCAAAATATGGTTGGTAGCACATACTGCGGGTACAATTGATGGAATAAAAACGGATAATCGTTTTGACCTATTTATTTTCGTATTTTTCTTTGATATAAATATGAAATACAATTTTTTTTAGATAATAGAAGGGCAAGCCTCCCGGCCTCTGCATCATACGACGCACACAGCTATAATTTATTATAAACGAACAAATCAGCTTACAAAAAGCAGACCAAGAACTAAATGTTAAACAAATTGTTATGCTGTGGCCAGCATCGGGAATAGCCCGCCGCCGGCAACAGCTAGCTTCTTCTTCAACCAACACATCCGAACAATAGCTGTGCAACAAGGTGTTTGAGGGTTAAGTCATCAAAGCGACGCCTCCAAGGAGGGACAGAAAACGTCGCTAGATCCAACCAATGAATGTCAGATCTAGGGTTTTCATCCCGGCGAGTAGATACCGGTGCTCCAAGACAACACCTTCAAGAAGGACACGCCGCTCGTCGTCTGACCCAACAGTGAAGGTCAGATCAATACGCAGTACGTCGTCGTCGCCGGTTCCAACCACTCAAGGCCAAATCAAGGGTTTCACCCCAGTAAGCAGAAACCGGTGCTCCAAGACAACACCTTCAAGAAAGACACGACGCTCGTCATCTGACCCAACTAGTGAAAGCCAGATCAAAGCTCAGTACATCGTCGTCGCCAGATCTAACCACTGAATGCCAGATCAAGGGTATTCACCCTGGTGAGCAGATACCGGTGCTCCAAGACAACGCCTTCAAAAAGGACACGACGCTTGTCGTCTGACCTAACCAGTGAAGACTAGATCAATACTCGTACGTCGTCGTCGCCGGATCCAACAATTGAAGACAGATCGAGGGTTTTCACCTAGGAGAGCAGGTACCGGTGCTCCAAGACAACACTGCAATGCATCCTCGACACAGATACAACCAGTTAAGGCTAGATCGCCATCACTATCCAATACAACTATGAACCACAACCTAGCATGACCACGAAGCCACGGTCACATGCAGCCTCCATGAAAAGGAGGCCGACGGCCACCGTTGGCCACGCACCGCATCTCCACCAAAACCCACCCGTGTTGCGTCTCCCGTCGTCCAGATCCAGCGCCAAAGCACAGATCTAGAACTAGAACCCGGATCCAGAACGGTGTGCCACCACGCTGCCTACAAACGGCCGTCCCCCTCGCACTACCGCACCAGCCGCCCTTCGGACCGCCTACACGCGGCCCTTGCACCTCCCGCACCAGCCCTCTAATGCTGACCGGAAGCCAACGGGCCATCGCATGCAAATGAAGCCACCGCCACCTGAACACGCCCCTGCACGGAGTGCCGCCGCCGCCAGCTGAATAATACAAATACAGAATTGTTCTAAAAAAAATGCAAATACAGAATGAATACTAATCGAATGCGAAAACAGTCACCAACATAATTCGGATCATGAAAAACCAGTTCAATTGTATGCCTAGCGACAACAGAAACAAAAAATTAGTTTATTCAATCAAGCAGGATCATCAATTTATTCGTCATATTTTAAGCAATCAAACAAATGTAAATAGTTAATCAATCCAACTTGTATTGAGCTTAATTTGATTATTGGAATGGGAAAGTTCCTATTGGATTAGGTAGCTGGGTTAAGGCGAAGTCTGCAGATATCCGAGGCTATTATCCTCCAAATATCCAAATTGGTTTTCGTATGTGGCGGATAGTGTTTTCCCGTATCCTTATTCATATACGATAAAATACATCCATATTTGTATCATTCAAGTACTATCCAACTATTTTTTGTTATTCGTATTTGTTCTGTATCCGAATTCGATCGGATCGGCCGGAGCTAGCTGTTTTCACCCCTAAACATAACCAATATCAGTTCGATTAGTAGTGTCAGATCCACACAAAAAAAATCCAACACTATTCTAGTCTTTAAGCCAGGAAAATTTGGACTAGTCATTTGCTGGCAAATTTGGACAACAAGAAACGGAGACCTCATGTCATCCTTGTTTGATCTGTTAATAGGTGTCGGTTTACCCCTTTTGTGACAAATTTCTTATTTGTTAACAAATAACGATGCTATTTTAAAACATTAATAGGGGAAGGGGAAACGAGTTTAAGTCCCAGAAATTCCACTAATAACTCAGCCAAAATCTAGTCAGCAGGAATGTAAATCTGGCTTTCAGAAAGAAAG
The DNA here is from genome assembly GCA_036346255.1 of Ampelocalamus luodianensis. Lineage (NCBI taxonomy): Eukaryota > Viridiplantae > Streptophyta > Magnoliopsida > Poales > Poaceae > Ampelocalamus > Ampelocalamus luodianensis. The sequence goes on along the minus strand of CM070628.1, from coordinate 38,044,344 downwards.
CCAGGTTTTTTGCCTGTTATGCTAACCAAAAGTTGGCGTCTCTTTTCTCCTGATTCCTGCTGTTCCCTGATGCACATATCAAGACTATCAGGTCTTATATCTATGCTGTGCGATGGAGAGCGTATGGACATCTTTTTGCAGCAGCGTGTCTCACATGGCAAGGTACATATCGTTTTAACTTTTAACCGCGCGTGTGGTGCTGGATCGTTTTAGAGGCATTCAGGCTTCAGAGATTAGAGGTGGAAATAGACAGTCCGCAACCTGAAACCAAGGAAGCAGCTTTCATCCGGGACGTATGGTGCTGGTGGATTCCCCTGCGTTAAGATGCAATCGCTCGATGACTTTGTAAGAATTAAACTTTCATTTTGCATATATAACTTTGCAGCACTTATATAATTCAACAAACTTTACTCGGTGTTCCGAATCTGCATGATGTCTTTCTTCTTCTCTCTACCTTACACTTCAATATATATTCTCTTGATGGATAGAGAATAAGAATATGTATATCTACATATGTGTGTGCTGCATGCTTCTGTTGGATTGCACTGATGTCGATTAATTTGATGCATCAGAACCCCTGCTATTTATTATAGTGTTTGAACCGTCGCTATGAACAGTCATGTTTGTTACAGACAGCCACGCTGCCGTCCGCTCGCTGTGAACAGCTGCGCTAACGTCCGCTCGCTGCGAACTGCCGCCCGTGTCGCTGCGTGCATATATACGCGCTCCTGCCCAGAGCAACTGCTCATGCGCGCCATGCATACAACTTATCTAGCAGCCGGGTTAAAGTACTGCATGCGTGCAACTTATCTAGCAGCCAATAGCTACTAGCTAAATCACGTATGCATGTACCATGCAAAATACACACACATATACATTTAACATTATTTAGCAAATTAAGGGAGAGAAGAGGGATTAAAAACCCTTGATTCCAATCCTTAATTTTAGTAACCATCATACTAGAACCTTTAATACTAGAATTAATCTAATAAATTTAGATAGGCCATAAAAGATTAAATTAATCTTACAATCTCCCTTGGCCTATGTCATGGTTTGATAATTTTACTAATAAATTTAAGTGCACACTATACAGTAAATTTATCAAGCCATTCTTTTCATTAATTTAAATTGAGAGGATCATGGCAGTCTCAAGCTATATTAACAAGATTCTTTCCATGTATCACAAACAACTTAAATCAATATATATCTATAATTAAGGAAACCATAATCCTATACTTTTATATTATTTCACTAAACAATAATGTATACACCATCATGTGAATAATAGAAGCACAAAATGCAACCTTTATTGAATTCAAAATGTCAGGATAAGCAACAACTATACATACACATATATATCATGCTAACAAGGACTTATGTATGATCCCCATTTGATTGACATGGCCACAAAAATCTTGGGTGGCAAACCTTTGGTCAGCGGATCCGCTATCATTAATTCAGTACCTATGTGCTCAATTGTCACCTTTTGTTTTTGCACTTCTTCTTTGACAGACAAGAACTACAAATCCATATGTTTTGCACCCTTTGAATACTTGTCGTTCTTTGAGAAGAAAACAACTGCGGAGTTGTCACAATAAATTTTCAAGGGCTTTGATTTTGTGTCAGTAAGGCTGAATCTTGAAACAAAATTCCGCTGCCATAATGCTTGAATTGTGGCTTCAAAGCATGCCACAAATTCAGCCTCCATGGTGGAAGTAGCAATGACGGACTGCTTCGCACTCAGCAAGAAGAATATCATCGACATATAAGACTAAAATAATAAACTTGCTCCCACTGTTCTTCATGTATATACACCGATCAACAATGTTTTCTACAAAACCGTAAGATGTAATGGTATTATTAAACTTAATATACCATTGTCGGGAAGCTTGTTTCAACCCATATATCGATTTCTTTAACTTACACACTAAATTCTCTTTTCCCGGAGTTATGAAACCTTCCAGTTGGTCTATATAAACTTCCTCCTCTAAATCACCATTTGAAAAGGCAGTCTTTACATCCATTTGATGAAGCTCTAAATCAAAATGTGCCACCATAGCTAAAATAATTCTTAAAGAATCCTTTTTAGAAACAGGAGAGAAGGTTTCTTTATAGTCAATGTCATCCTTTTGAGTATAACCTTTAGCAACAAGTCTGGATTTAAATCTGTAATACTCCGGAAGTGTGAGAAGCCAATAATCGGGATAAATTGATTTAATCGGTAGCGCTTAATTTTATTCGGGGGCTTGTTTTTTCGTCAAATCTTGTTTTGAGAGGGGGGATTACTGGTTTTTCTTGGCTTTTTGGGTTTGGGCTGTGGCCAGGTGGGCTGACCGGTCCACCTCTTGAGGGGGGAGGCACCATGGGCCTAAAGCCCATGCGCCCCCACACCCCCTAACCCTAGCCGGCCACCCTTTTCCCCTCTCCCTCCCCCCTTGGCCGCCACATTCTTCCTCCCACCTCCCTTGGCCGCACCTCCCTGCAGCCCCAAAGCGACCTCCTCCCTCTATTGGTGGCAGCCGGCCCTTCTTCCTCCATTGGTGGCAGCAACCCTTTCTTCCTCCCTTGGTGCTGCCGGCCGAATCAACGGAGAGCCCGGAGGCCGTCAACCTTTGGTGTTTCGTGCAAGGGTCGGTGTCTCACGCTTCTCCTAGGGTAACGAGTGCTGATCCCCATGGATTGATTAGTGGTAGAGGTGTTTTGGTTCATTCTTTTATTAGATCGAATTGCTGCGAGTAGAAAGTCAAATCTGTCCAGAAGGTTGCGTGGTCTGTTTCGGGGTTTTAGAAGCCGAATTGGAGATGTTCATCTTCTGGAGATGTGTAGGCCTTGCTCTTAGCTTTCGGTGGCCGCCAAGATCATCTGATTCCGACTTTCGAGTCAAAAGTTATGATAGATTTAGTATCTGCTGTCCAGAATTCTGACGAGAACTGCCTTTCTAGTTGTCTCCCAAAATATGATTATGTTAGGGGACGATTCAGGGTTTTCACTTAACTAGGTTATTGTAGAGAATTTCATAACCTTTTCAGATTGATAAAGAACACTCAATTCGGAGTTGTAGCTTAAAAGTTATGGACGTTTTAGTACTGCTGTTTATTATGTTCCGACAGTTTCTGTTCTGCAGATTCATTCAACGGTTAGTATACTAATTTGGCCGATTTGGGTTATCTTGTCAACTGGAATGTTGTAGATATGTTCGTTAAGTTTTTGTAGGATCTGGGCACACCTCGTTTCGGGTCCCAGGACATTAGTTATGAGTGTTTTCGCGCTGCTGTCCAGAACTAGTTCATTGTTGATGTAATCTGTTTTTAGATTAGAACAAGTTAGATATTGTGGGTCGTCGGGAAGGCGTTGTAGAACGTTATTGAAAACGCCCTGTTACGTTGTTCTTATTTCAAGTATACTGTGTAGGCGGAGAGGCTTCAGGTTTAGGAGCACCGCCGTTGACTCCTAACGCGTCGCATCGCGGAAGGCAAGTACTTTGTTGATTTTAAGTGCTGTGATTGTGAATGTTTACATGAATATGATGTGACATCTTGTGATACCCGAAATGCTGAACTGGTTATGTTCTTTCAATATGTGGAGTATATGCTGAAAGATGATATTAGCATTGTTCATGTTCATATCATGCATCCTTTTATTCATGTTATGTCCACGGGAGTGGATTGTAAGTCCCACCATTCCAATGTGGGCAGGTTTGGACATTGTCATGTCCCGTCCACGGGAGTGGATTGAAAGACCCATCAATTCCAGTATGGGCACGTAAGACCCATCAATTCCAGAATAGGCAGCTTTGGACACCTATATGAAACGTTCTTCATATAGGACTTGGATCCCCGCACTTTTGTTAAGGTGCGGGCTTAAGTGAACACCGACGCGTGTGTCACTCGCTATACCGGTATAAGCATGTGTGCAGTCCATCCTTGATTACATTCATTCATTTCATGTATTTCTTAAGTGCTCATTCGATGAAATGTTCGCATTCTTAAATGGTGATGTCCTGTTTGTATATGTGTTCTATTTCTTTCAATGTACTTGCTGAGTCGTGGACTCACTCTTGCATTGTTTGTTTATTTTAGGTAACCCCTGATGTTGGCTCACTTGGGAGGGAGTAGACACGCACTACTTGTTCACATCATCAAATTCATGTTCAAGATTTAATTTTAGTTCTATCTTTCATTCGTTAATGATGAACTGTAATAATTTAATTATAGTTGGTCAAGGAAGGATACCTTCTCCACAATGATGTTGATTTATTACTGCATGTGAACCTTCTTTATTGATGATCGGTATTAAATAACTTAGAAGGTGAAGGAAGGATACCTTTACCATGTCCTGTTTATTTTAATACTGTCATTAGTTGATATACTTATTTCATATTTTTCCGCTATGTGTAGATTGTTAGAGTAAATAGGTGGCATCTTGGCTTCCGAATAGCCAGGGTGTTACAAAATCTTTCAATATTGCCTTTTGAGTTGCGCTTGGTCTTAAAGACCCATTTGCATCCGACTTGTTTTGCACTTTCAGGCAATTCGACCAATTCCCAAACTTTATTGTCATCCATTGATTTCATTTCTTCCTTCATTGCATTAAACCACTTTTTAGAATCATCACATTCCATAGCTTGCTTAAATGATACTGGATCTTTATTAATACTCAAGTCACATTCTTGTTCAACCGAGTAAACCACATAGTCATGAGAAATGGCAGATCTTTTCCGTCGAGTTGACTTGCGCAATGTGGTTTCTTCTTGTTGAACTTCTTTATTTTCAAGTTGAATATTATTAGCCGGTTCTTAAATGAACAATATCAGGGGATACATTAGTTTCTAAAAGATCCTCCCGAATTTCTTTAATATCCACATTTCATGGTTTATCACTCCCACTAAATTGACCATTTTCAATGAACCGAGCATTACCAGATTCTACTATTCTCGTACTATGGTTTGGACAATAAAACTTGTATCCTTTAGACCTATCAGAATAGCCAATGAAATTACCACTAATGGTTCTAGCATCAAGCTTCTTTTCATGTGGATTGTATATCCTTACTTCTGCTGGGCAACCCCAAACATGAAGATGTCTAAACTGGGTTTCTTTCCTGTCCACAGCTCATAAGGAGTCTTAGGAACTGACTTGTAACTTAGCATACTCCTAACCATTTCCATAAGGGTACGATTTTGTCTCTCGGCCACACCATTTTGTTGAGGTGTACTGTAACACCCCGGCCCAACCCTAAGCTCGGAATGCCACTAACTACACTAACTATCAATTTTAACATCATTTTATAATAAATTACAGCAAACGTATCACAATAAAACCCGTCCACGGGTCACAATAATATAAGCATAATGATATGACAACCAAAGATAATTTACTCCCAGACGCATAACAAGGTAATAAACCAAGATTAACGCAAACCAATCGATTAAGTCTATTGGATGAATAATCAACTCTAACTTATCATCTAAGGTTATTCAACACCATCATGTCCTAAATATAAGTCATCATGCTAAAACAAAAAAAATATCTCATGTCCAATGAATCAAGTAATTGGGTGTAGTTTGTGATTCCAAGTGTGCTAGCCCTTCCCGAGTGGAACGTCACCAACGGTCACCTAAAAACAACGATAGAGCAAGAATGAGTCCAGGACTCAAAGAAATACATAATAAAGCCATAAACAACAGTTTGTCAACCATAATCAAGGCTATCATCATCATCATCTATCTATTGAATGCCATTCTCATATTCAAATGAACAAGCCATATTTCGTATAGGTAAAGTCGCACAATTTAACATTTTACTCATATATGCGAATGAATCATCATGCTCATACCCATATGCATCTCATCAGCTGATACCGGTATAGCGGAGTGTTCACCGTCGATGAACCACTCTATCCTTCACTCCGTGAAGTTCCCACCAGTAGGATTTTATCTAGAGCACTCGGACTAGTCATGTATCTTTCTCACCGACCTCACCGGACTAGTTACATGACTTTCTCACCGACCTGGCTCGTGCAATTCTTGTCATGATGAATGTAAATGATGCAACATCTTTAATTATTCATCAACATAATCCATCTCATTAATTCAATATCTCATTCTCATTAACGCAATATCATAATCTCATTCAATCCATGTCGTCAATACCATGTATAAGAATAAGCTTAACAAAAGCATAATAAATAGCATGATAAGTAATATCAATGACAATGACGAACAATCTATTGTTCACCACTCTACTATGTACTTGCCTTTAGTGTTGCGATGCGTTAGGAGGCAAAGACGATGCCGCTAACCTCGAAGCCTTACCTCCTACACCATTAGATTACTCAATAAGAACCACGACATCAAGACACTACTCGCAGCACATACCCCAAAAACCCAACGTTTAAATTACATTCTTTACTCGAATTGAACTAGAATCTAGCAGGAAGCTGTAAAGGACAAGAGAGATGAAAACTATCATAACTTTTGATCCGTAGATCGGAATTAAGTGATCTTGGTGGCCACTGAAAGCTGAGAACATTATCTAAATATCTCTAGCAGATGAAAACCTCTAATTCGGCCTCTAAAAACCCGAAAACAGTCGCACAACCTTCTGGACAGAATTGAATCTCTAACCGTAACAAATCGAACCAATCAATTCTAAGCGAATTCACATCTACTACTAATCAAACAACGAAGATCAACATCCGTTACCCTTCAAGCACCCAGGAAGACGATGAAGAAACCCCACGAAGACTATCTCTCCTCTTATCCTCCTCTTCTCTTCTTTCCTTCTTCCTTCCTCTGGTTGATCTTCCTCTTCCTGTCCGGCAGTAGTGGAGAGGCAGTGCTACAGTACCTCGTCGTGCTACAATGCCGCGCGGTGCTACAGTGTCGGCGGCGCTACAGTGCGTGCTACAGTAAAAACTGCTAGGGTTTGTACCTCTTAAGCCCTTTCCCCACTTGGGCCAAAGAGCTATGGGCCGAAGGCCCAAGTTGTAATACTCCTCCCAAATTTTGAATGTTCCTTTCTAATTATATTTAATTTCAGTATTAATCATTTATTTGTTGTATGTTTAAACGGATATTACATTCTACCCCCTTGAGCAATTCGACCCGAATTCTACTTGTCGTTCTATACGCAAGAGGACCACAACTAAAATTAATCACAATTAATACGCACAGACGTGAACAACTTTGGATTCGCTTGTGCATGCAAGATTCCAACTCCCAAGTCACTACCCTCTCGGACTTATGGGACCACATCACTTTGATGGATACCAACATCTTACACCAGACACTCGTCTGCCTTTTAGGTACACTCAACAGATAGGACTTGAAGGTACGCACCGTACTCATAGGTTAATAGCTCTAATGAAACCTCACACTCCGGATCTCTTAAGTACTCTCTTGACCTTTGGATCAAACAAAACATTGTGAACCCCGCGCTTAGACTCGAGACGGTTCTAGCGATACGCTATCTTCCAAAATCCCGTAACTTTCGAAACAAATCAATGGACCTTGAGCTAGCATTCTCATTTGGTACCAAACCACACAACTTGTACATAACACACATAACTTTTGTTCCATCTCTCAATCAATCTCTCGCCACAAGGAGCACATCCTTTAACCAGCATACACAACAGACTCATTTTAAATAAACATTTTTACAAATAGAGCCCAACTAAAAATAAAGGTTTCTCATCGCAACAACGCATTACCAACTCCCGCCAAAGCAGTCAAATCCAAAATCAAAGATTCATCAGAAAACCTTTTGATTTCTAATTAGGCGTTTGCAAATAAACACCACGTAAGCTAAAGGAGAAGTCACTCAAATGCCCAAATCAAACACTTTTATTTTTTCGAACTAGAAAGAACCACCATGCCAACATAAAGCCAATCAAATGGTGCGACCTCCATCATAAACACACAACTCAAATAAAAATTAAGAGAGCATTTCACTACCCAAAAATCGTTCTTTTCTCAACTTTTATTTTAGGAAATAAATCTTCTCTCAAATCATGGGATTCCAAATCATCACACTAACTCTTTCCTCTTAACCAGCAACCTCAAAACAATACTCAACCTAAAAACAACAACCACACTCATCTAGAGGGCTTTACTAATCCACCAAAAAGATACACTAGTCCACTCCTCTATCAAAAGACTTACTTTGACAAATAATTTCCAATGCACCTCAATATATATTTCACTCACAATCACATCAACTCAATCATTTACGGAGAATCAACTTGAGATTCACATCACACACACTCGTATACTACACCCAAAGGATGCTATCAATGACCATCATACTATTCAAAATCAACTTTTATTCTACCATTTATACATATAATCCGTGGACAACCAAGATTCTAGCATAAAACACAAGCTCAATTTCAACATCCAATACTCCTACAATAAAATTCTGGCATAGTTGATAGGAAAATCCTCAGATTTGATGATCACCCCACAATCAAAACAATATCCTCAATCATTAAAATCAACAATCATAACTAATCAATTGACCGCCTAAAACAATTAATTTTGCTAATCTCGGATACTCACTAAACAACATCATTAAATTTCACCTACACCACCTTGCAAATTACACAATCACAATACCTTAACTAATTGACCAAGATTCAAACTTTTGATAATTCTAATATTCCACCAACATAAACAAATGTTCTTGGATCACCATTCACTATAGTTTCTACTGGTTGTAACAAAAATCAATTTTATTTCAACGACAATCATTTCATTTAAATCAAGTTCCCTCCAAGAATTATATCACGCAATCAATTTATCCTCCAATGCTGCTCAAATAACTTGCAATCCAAGGTCTCACAACATCCTATAGTTGACCACTACTAACCAGTTACCACTATATACTCTATAATGTTTTGTAAAACAAATCAATTATTCCTTTTTCAAGAGAAGAGGCAAATAAAAACAATTTTTCAGTACATAGAAAAAAAATATTTTACCTTTCATAGTAAACATAAGACCAAGAGAAATAGTCAAATAACAAAGATCTCGGGAAAGTAAAAGAGGAGACCACAGTTGAGAACATAAGTCCCACAAGAAAAGAATATCAAACCTCAACCAATAAGAATAAAGTATTACTTTGGAAACTCGAGAAACTCTTAGCGACAACGACGAGAAAAGTTAAACGAACTTCAATAAGTTGCAAGTTACAAAGCTTAACTCCAACCTCAAATGCTTCTACTACACTCTTTCCTTTAACAAAGAAAATAATTTTCTTTGATTACAACAACACTTTGCCACCTCAAACAAGAAGAGCTTTTAAGACCAAATCACCTTAATCACTTAAGAACCAATAGAACTTTTTAACACATCGCTTTGCTCCACTAATTTCAGATACCACATAAATCATGAACTCCAAAAGATCACGAATGCAAAGCTCGAAATATTTCATTTGGGTGATACCCCGAAAGACGATCCAGTTTACTCACTTTCTATAAGAATCAACACCTCCCTCACCAGTCACAATCCCTTGCAGACAATCTTACTAACATCAAGAACAACACACTCTTAACAAGAATCATCATAGTCTACTCTTCCACTATAAAGCTCTCTAGAAATTTACCAAATTGTTTCATACTACTTTATCATCTCATCATCAAATTGAGAGCCCACCAAAACTTTACAACCCGACTACAATAACCACTTTATTCTAAAGATGATCTACTATACAAATTAAACGGTTCTACCAAAACCTTTTCATCAAGAACATGCAATCATCCGACAATTCCACAATCAAGTAAACATAAGCCACCTATTAAATCCCATCAGTTATGCTCAACACCAAACTTCAACACACGATAATTACACTCCAACGATCGTTGTTATCAACTGACTTCATCATAAAATCTAGTTGCTACCTACTTCTCTTTGCAAATCACATGAATATTTACAAATACATATTCAATTGTTCTTCCTCATATTTAGATTTAGACAAAATCACGCTAAAAATTTAAGAATCGAAATCTTCCATCGATCAAAAGTCTCAACAACACTACAACCAAATTCATCCAACCATTTTTGCTAGATTAACTATCCAGAAATTTCTCCCATAAATTCTAGATCCACCAATATTCAACCCCTCCAATCTTTTGTACACAATTCAAACAATTAACCATACTAAGGACTATGTAAATCTAGCAATTATATATGATCACTAAGTATCCACAGAAAATATAACTCCAAAATTAATATCTACTAAGGCAATAATCTAACACCCTCTTAACTTAACCATCCCAAACGGTTAGATTAATCCATTGAGACACATTAATCCAATTTATCCAAGAAGTTTACCGAATTCAACAATCTTAATGATCAGACCAGTTCATCAATATCCCATACTTCTTAATAACTCCCAGATTTTTAGTAGGTATGGACATACCCTTAATCATAATTCATCATGTAACTGCCCCAAAACAATATCAAATTTATCAACTTCACTTCCAAAGATCTTGGTTAAGATCGATTATGCACCACGCTTCTGCACTCCAACTTGATAACTCATACATTATCAATTTCCTCTATACTTAAAACCACTTAACACAAATGCGTAGAGTCAAAACATTCTTCAACGAATTTTGTAAAAGATAATTTCCATTATCTAAAACACCAACCGAATAAACGGGTCACGTTTGCCAACAAGAAAGTAGAACTCTCATGAAAAGGAACAATATTGCCAATAACAACATTTACAAGTAGCAAGAATAGCTCAACAATTAGAGAAGACAATAATTACTTTATAAAACAAATAGAGACCCATTGAAACCCATCAACTGTATTGTAACCACTATCCAAAGAAAGTTCAACAACTGCAAGTGGCTGTAATCATAATAACCACAATCTCATCTCTCGTCATAGCTATCAACCAATCAACAACACACAATAGGTTCAAAGAACCAATATCAACTCATACATCAGTATAACAACATATCGAAAGCGTAGAGCAATACTCGTCCCATTCTCATCCTACTGTGCACTAGTGTGTTAAATTTTTAAGTTAATTAACCATTAGCAAATTTTAGTTAATTTTACTAGTCGTAAAACAAATTTTAGCAATTTTATTTTACCTAAATTGTTAATCTATTACCCACGGACCTAAAACCTGGCTCTGATACCAACTGTAACACCCCGGCCCAACCCTAAGCTCGGAATGCCACTAACTACACTAACTATCAATTTTAACATCATTTTATAATAAATTATAGCAAACGTATCACAATAAAACCCGTCCACGGGTCACAATAATATAAGCATAATGATATGACAACCAAAGATAATTTACTCCTAGACGCATAACAAGGTAATAAACCAAGATTAACGCAAACCAATCGATTAAGTCTATTGGATGAATAATCAACTCTAACTTATCATCTAAGGTTATTCAACACCATCATGTCCTAAATATAAGTCATCATGCTAAAACAAAAAAAATATCTCATGTCCAACGAATCAAGTAATTGGGTGTAGTTTGTGATTCCAAGTGTGCTAGCCCTTCCCGAGTGGAACGTCACCAACGGTCACCTAAAAACAACGATAGAGCAAGAATGAGTCCAGGACTCAACAAATACATAATAAAGCCATAAACAACAGTTTGTCAACCATAATCAAGGCTATCATCATCATCATCTATCTATTGAATGCCATTCTCATATTCAAATGACACAAGCCATATTTCGTATAGGTAAAGTCGCACAATTTAACATTTTACTCGTATATGCGAATGAACCATCATGCTCATACCCATATGCATCTCATCAGCTGATACCGGTATAGCGGAGTGTTCACCCGTCGATGAACCACTATATCCTTCACTCCCGTGAAGTCCCCACCGAAGTAGGATTTTATCTAGAGCACTCCGGACTAGTCATGTATCTTTCTCACCGACCACCGGACTAGTTACATGACTTTCTCACCGACTGCTCGTGCAATTCTTGTCATGATGAATGTAAATGATGCAACATCTTTAATTATTCATCAACATAATCCATCTCATTAATTCAATATCTCATTCTCATTAACGCAATATCATAATCTCATTCAATCCATGTCGTCAATACCATGTATAAGAATAAGCTTAACAAAAGCATAATAAATAGCATGATAAGTAATATCAATGACAATGACGAACAATCTATTGTTCACCACTCTACTATGTACTTGCCTTTAGTGTTGCGATGCGTTAGGAGGCAAAGACGATGCCGCTAACCTCGAAGCCTTACCTCCTACACCATTAGATTACTCAATAAGAACCACGACATCAAGACACTACTCGCAGCACATACCCCAAAAACCCAACGTTTAAATTACATTCTTTACTCGAATTGAACTAGAATCTAGCAGGAAGCTGTAAAGGACAAGAGAGATGAAAACTATCATAACTTTTGATCCGTAGATCGGAATTAAGTGATCTTGGTGGCCACTGAAAGCTGAGAACATTATCTAAATATCTCTAGCAGATGAAAACCTCTAATTCGGCCTCTAAAAACCCGAAAACAGTCGCACAACCTTCTGGACAGAATTGAATCTCTAACCGTAACAAATCGAACCAATCAATTCTAAGCGAATTCACATCTACTACTAATCAAACAACGAAGATCGACATCCGTTACCCTTCAAGCACCCAGGAAGACGATGAAGAAACCCCACGAAGACTATCTCTCCTCTTATCCGCCTCTTCTCTTCTTTCCTTCTTCCTTTCTCTGGTTGATCTTCCTCTTCCTGGCCGGCAGTAGTGGAGAGGCAGTGCTACAGTACCTCGTCGTGCTATAGTGCCACGCGGTGCTACGTGATCTTGGTGGTGCTACGATCACGTGCTACTGAGAAAGCTGCTAAGGTTTGTACCTCTTAAGCCCTTTCCCCACTTGGGCCAAAGAGCTATGGGCCGAAGGCCCAAGTTGTAATACTCCTCCCAAATTCTGAATGTTCCTTTCTAATTATATTTAATTTCAGTATTAATCATTTATTTGTTGTATGTTTAAACGGGATATTACATGTACCTGACATTGTGTACTGCGCACAAATGCCTTTACTTTCAAGGTACTTTGCAAACGGACCTGGACACTGTCCACTTTCATTAAATTTTCCATAATATTCACCACCCCTATCGGATCTCACAGCTTTAACTTTCTTTTCATGTTGCCTCTCTACCTCAGTAATGAATATTTCTAAGACTTTTACTGATTGAGATTTTTCATGCAACAAGTATATATAACAATATCGTGAGAAGTCATCAATAAAAGTGATAAAATACTTTTCTCCACTCCATGATGGAGTATCAAAAGAACCACATATATCAGTGTGTATTAGCTGTAAAGGTTCAATGCTTCTTGTGGCTGGATATTTCGATATATGTGAGGTTTGTTTACCTTTGATACAATCCACACATACATCCCAATCATCAAAATCCAATTTAGGCAAAATTTCATTTTTAACTAGCCTCATTATTCTTTCCTTGGATATATGACCAAGTCTTTGATGCCATACGAAAGCAGAACGTATACTACGTTTATTACCAATAATTTGTTCCACAGAAAACAGAGATCCAGCAAACATAACATTGAGATTAAAATGGTACAAGTCTTCTATTAAAGCACCAGATCCATAACAGTATTTATTCTTACATAAAGAAAACACACCACTTCCAATCTTGAACTTAAAACCTAATTTATCCAACATACTAACAGAAACTAGATTTCTAGCACATTGAGGAACATATATACACTTTTCTAAATCCAAGTGGTAGCCTGTATCCAGGATTAAGCGATATGTCCCAATTCCTTCAATTTGTGCCTTTATTCTGTTCCCCATATACAAGAATCTTTCATTTATGCTTATGGGTTGGATCGAAAGGAATCCCTGAGTAATATGTGAAACATGAGTAGTAGCGCCAGAATCTAACCACCATGTATTATTTGGAATTTCCATAATATTAGATTCATGACATACAGAAATATAATACATACCTTTCTTTTCGAACCATGCTTTCCTTTTTAGGCAATCTTTCTTGAAATGACCAGTGTTCTTGCAGAAATAGCACTTCAAGTCCTTGCGGATTTGGCCTTCTTTGACCTTTGTTGGCACCTTATCCTTCTTCTTGCCCTTCCGTGGTTTACCCTTGTTGCTGCTAGCTCCATTATGATCCATGAAATGAACAGAGTGTTCTTTCATTTTCTTTAACCTTCCTTCCTCTTGAATCAACATGGCCTTAATCTCTTGAAGATTCCACTTATCTTTAATGGTGTTATAGTTCACCTGGAATTGACCAAATTCAGGAGGAAGTGAGTTCATAATGAACCGTACTAGAAAAGAATCACTCACATCCATTCCCATTGATTTTAACTTTGCTGCAAGGTTAGCCATGCTAGTTACATGATCATGAATGGGACATGACCAATTAAATTTCTTGGTCGTGAGCTCACTCATAAGACTTCCTACAATGGACTTATCTGCAATGTCCGATTGAGAGCACTCTTTAATCTTCAACATAAACTCCTTTGCATTTCTAGTCTTGGGCATTGACGGCTTGACATTTTCAGCGATCATCATTCGCATTAAGTCAAGCTCAATCTATTAGACCTTTCCCAAGCTTCATACATAGTTTTTTCTTCATCAGTACTTTTATCGGTAAGTGTTGTAGGCTGTTGCTCCATAACAATTGCCAAGTCTAAGTTCATAACCCCCAGTTGGAACTAGACCTGTTCGGCCCATTCGGTATAGTTCAACCCATTGAACTTAACAAGGCCGTTGCTGTGAGCGTACAAGTTAATAGTGGCTGCAAACATTAAATATGCTCATTTGTTAATAAGCAAGAATAAAATGATTTGAACAGTAAACTTTAATTGCATATTTAAGAACATCTTTGGATGATACTTAAACATATCATTTATTCAATAATGATACATATGTAATTTTATGGATGATTAAACACACTCAAGATAATAGAGATGTCATCTTTGGATAAACAAATATATCTCTCAAGCATGTCATCATTCCCTTTTAATCTACTAAATTATTTGTAGTGGCCCACCTTTGGGTAACCTTCTAACATAATAATTTGTGATCCAAAATGTCATTTTATTACAGTATCAAAACAAACATACATAATTAAATATTTAAACTATTACAAGTTAGGCCACTTTGGTGACAAACAAGCTTTGTCATTCAATAAATATTTAACCAGTAATATTACAATAATTAGACCAATGTGCACATCATACATGTGACATCAAGACATAAAAACAGTAATCTTTCTTGTGTCCGAAAAATGTTTGAATAGCAATAATGACAAAAGAAAGAAAAGATGTTGTCTCAAAATATGATCCCCTGTAATATATATAATGGGTCATGGAACCCTTCTATTATCTGGCAGACATGTACTCATATGCGGATAATGGGTCATGAAACCCTTATGTATAAAACAGCCGCGCATATATGTACGAATAATGGGTGCATCAACCCTACTGCCATCCAATAGGGTTGATGCACCCATTATTCGTACATTTTGCATATATGTAAGAATTAAACTTTCATTTTGCATAACTTTGCAGCACTTATATAATTCAACAAACCATGCTCGGTGTTCAGAATTTGCATGATGTCTTTCTTCTTCTCTCTACCTTACACTTCAATGTTCTCTTGATGGATAGAGAATAAGAATATGTATATCTACATATGTGTGTTCTGCATGCTTCTGTTGGATTGCACTGATGTCGATTAATTTGATGCATCAGAATCCCTGCTATTTATAGTGTTTGAACCGTAGTCATGTTTGTTACAGACAGCCACGCTGCCGTCCGCTCGCTGTGAACAGCTGCGCTAACGTCCGCTCGCTGCGAACTGCCGCCCGTGTCGCTGCGTGCATATATACGCGCTGCTGCCCAGAGCAACTGCTCATGCGCGCCATGCATACAACTTATCTAGCAGCCGGGTTAAAGTACTGCATGCATGCAACTTATCTAGCAGCCAATAGCTACTAGCTAAATCACGTATGCATGTACCATGCAAAATACACACACATATACATTTAACATTATTTAGCAAATTAAGGGAGAGAAGAGGGATTAAAAACCCTTGATTCCAATCCTTAATTTTAGTAACCATCATACTAGAACCTTTAATACTAGAATTAATCTAATAAATTTAGATAGGCCATAAAAGATTAAATTAATCTTACAGACTTCACATTCCTGACTTTAAAATAAGTGAGGAATTCGACTCGACATGTAAATAACTTCAAAAGTTTCTTTCTTCTCGATCCAAAGCTCTTGACCTATGTCGTCAATAGAGTAAATCGCATCCGAAGTTCCCACAGTTAGTATTACGAACTTGAGAATCTTCCAGACAAGACCCTGAAAACCTAAGCACAAAAGTTGATGTTGCAAGCTAATTTGCTTCCATGTCAATGTGGCAAAAAAAAAAAATTAGAAAGGAAAATGAGTAGAGATTTGTAAAAACCACAGAAATTGGCCAAAATTATAGAAAAAGTTCCATGAAATAGTTAAAATTTGAAATTCATAAAAATGTGTAAAAATAGAAAAATATCCATAATTAGTAAATAGAAAAATATTACAAAATAATAAAATTTAAAAGTTTTGCAAGCTTCATGGCATCTCATCATCTATGTAGTTTCATATAATTTTCCTAATTTTGTGAATTCATACGATTTTCCTTTGGACTTTTAGTGATTTCTTACCATGTGGGATGCTACATAAATCAACAACCCAAATCTATATATCTACAAACAAAGGGTGATATTCAAGGAATCTCCTCTTTAGAGGTTTAGAAAAATCCCACAATAATCCTTAAGTCAGAAAAACAAAACAAAATCCCTAGGAATTCTCTCATTATTTGGAAGAAAAAAGAGAAAATCTATACCACTTATTTTGGTGCGACCAGATTATAATGGTGTAGATTAATCATATACACATAATGCAACCGTTACAACTGTATCACAAATACAACTATATTTTTCAAAGGTATTTAAGATATATAACAAATAATATGCTATAATATCTAGCTGTGCAATTGTTCGGGCAATTCCTCGAGTTGGAATCAATGGCAGATGGCACTGCATATTTACGCACACGCCTGTTCTGACAAGCTTTTGCACCGCACATCTCCATTGTGGTGTTTCAACTATACTTATCAATTCCATTCCGGTATCGACCGGAATGGCCGGAACACACCATGCCGGCACCCAAACCGGCACACCGTAACCTCAATCCTGTACCAGCCTCAATACCGGTCAATACCGGCCATTCCGGTCTATTCCGGCCATTTCGGTCATTCCAGTACTGGTAAAAAATATTCAAAATTGAAGTGACCACTTCTTTGAATCAATTCGGAAGGCCGAGTTCAATAATACTCCTTCGATAAGTGAAATTATGCTAGGCTATGGTAAAATGTATGAAATTATGAACTTATGTTGTATTATTTAACTACGTACGACCTTTATATTTATGAAGTAATTGAGCTATGTGTCATTTTTATTCTATGGTTATGTATTTGAAGTGAGATTCCAAGTGAAATTATGTGTGCATACCATTTTCCTATATATATATATATATATATATAATTTCGGAACGGTACGCCGGAATGGACTGGTAGTGGCGTATTCCATATCAAAAGGCAATCCGAAATGGCCTCCAAAATTGAATTGATAACTATGGCTTCAACAGTAATGCACACACGCCGCACGTGCCGCTGCACTTGGGACACCGTGCTCGAAGCCTTCCCCCCTGGCTCTGATGCCTCGCCAACCCGCCAGCTGCTATCAGCAAAAAAAAATCATCACTTTCAACTCGAATCATGAACTTTCAAATCAAAGTTTCAATTTGTGGGTTTCATTTTCAAATCAAGATTTTTCCGTTCGTCACTTTCAACTCATAGTTTGAACTTTCACCCACAAAATTGAACTTTAAAAATCAACAAATTCAACAAATTTGAAAAACCAAACACTTTCAACTCATAGGATTTTGGACTTTCAACTAAGAAAATGTGCTTTCAACCCAAAGATCAAACCTTCCCACCACAAAATTGATCTTTCAACTCCTAGAGTCAAAGAAATTTCAAAATCAAACCAACAAAAACTTTCAAATGTTCCACAAGTTTTAAGTAAATGGGTGAAGCTTTTTACCTAGGGGGAGAGAGGTGGCGTAGGAGCTCGGTGGTCCTTACCATCGCCACAAGTGACAGGATATGGGGATGATTAGGGTTTTTGGGATAGGAGAGAAGACGAAGGAGCCGCCATGCTGGGGTTGGTGGGGGGGGAGGAAGAGGAGGTGCCCGAGGGCGAAAAGCAGTGGTACAGCGACCATGGATGAACGTATGCGCATGAGCGGGAATAGGAAAGGAGACTGTGGAGAGAGCAACCACTACTACAGAAAACGTTATCACAGACGGTTCGGAACCGTCATCACAGACGGTTCGGCACCGTCTGTGTTTTTGTACGTCTGTGATAACTGGCGGTTATCACATACAGTTAAAAAACCGTCTGTGATAAGTCACAACACAGACGGTTCTAATGAACAACCGTCTGTAATATCCACATATCACAGACGGTTATAGTTACCAGCCGTCTGTAATATCCATATATCACAGACGGTTCATAATTAGCACCGTCTGTGATATCCATATATCATAGTCTGAACTATGGATATCACAGACGGTTCATGATTATCACCGTCTGTGATATGTGGATATCACAGACGGTGCTAATTATGACCTGTCTGTGATATCTACATATCACATACGGCGATAATTATGAACCGTCTGTGATATCCATCTATCACAGACGGCGATAGTTATGAACCGTCTGTGATAGCTCTTTCAGCATAACTAATTTAATTTTGATTTTCGGCTAGCCTCAGGAATTGCTAGCCATGCCCTCTAAAAACAAGCAGGCAGAAAATAGATACATTACAGATGAATCAATCATTGACACTCAAAGTGATCATTTAACTCAAAATCAATTCGACACGAATATGTATCAAATATTGTCGCTAGAGTTACAATTGAATTACAACTATTCAAAGTGAATTACATTAATGAATCATTCAAGGTCGTTCAGCGGTGTTGGAGTAGTGAAACTCTCCGTTGGCGCTAATGATATCCGTCATGATGAAGGTGCAGAGCTTCCCTCGAACATCCGAGATCTCTCTCTGAACGTGTGAATGTAAATCTATATTGAAGCTCTGTAGCTAGCAAGAGTAAAGTAGTAAGCATATATATTTAAATTTATAATTAGGAAATAGTTATTGCGAGATTGACCAACCTCAGGATCCTTCAACTTAGCACTCATGAGAATTTGCATATGATGGCAAACGTAGAATGCACATTCTTCTGCTTTTTGCTGACGGTACTGCAAAAATAGAATTACATATATAGGTATAGTCAGTTCGAGACGCATTATTACGAAGTATGATATAGAATTATTGTGTTGTAGCACGTATCGGAAATCGCGTCCTGTGATTAAATGTGGCGTTCGTTCCCTTGTATAGCCCTTCCTCGGCAATATAGGAGATTGTGGGGACCCCCGAAATCGGATCCGTATCAAGCTAAGTGATTACGTCGTAAACGCAATACTTAACGTGAGACGGACACGATTCCGAGTGACCCGGATATGTGTCACATGCTAGCTCCCAAGGATCAGTGACTAACATGCACATATCCTAGTACACAACATTGCAATCACATCCATACACAATGTACAAGAAATAAAGAATTAATTGCAACATCACTTAAATAGCACCTTATAGTACAAGGTTGCAACAGAGGGCCGATCGGCCAAATCTAATTAACACAAATAAATTGCAGCGGAAGATAAATTTAAAATAAAAAGGGGATAACCGAGTTGGTATGCCCACAATCCCACAAGCAACCAACTGGAGTTAAAGTCGTTGCACCCGTCGTTCTCACCTGAACAAATAGACACTGTTAGAGTACAAAGTTGTACTCGCGAGACTTTCAAAAGAAATAAAGATGCATGTAAGTATCAAAGGAAGGCTTCTACACTAGTCAGTTTTCAGCATAAAGCAAGTTTTGCATATAGATAAAAGATTCTAACTTGCCATTTGTAAAACATTTAGAAAACATTTTAAGATAGTAAGTAATGATCAACAAAGGTATAATCTCCAAGTAATAATCAACACACGAACATCTCATTCGTGACACAAATCATTTCTCAACAAAATTAGCGCGCGAACAACGCGTCCATGAAATAATTTCAGATTTGAACAAACTAACATAAAGACATAACATTCCCAACCATAACACAAACTTAAATTTTCCAAAAGACTAATTGTGCCTGCTTTCCCACAAGTTTTGTCCATAACCTAGGACGAGGCTATTCGAATAGATTTAGTTACTCTGCAGAGTTGTACAGCTTTACCCACACGATATGAATACCTTATACTGTCGCCATGCACTCTTCCGAAGGAGTGTGACTAAGATATCATAACGAGGCCGTTACAATGTCATGTCCTAACTATCAAACCACCCGAGGAGCAGAACCCCGTGGCAGACTGTCGGTCGCCTAGAACCACAGGTGAACCCCGTTGTGTAAGTAAGTCCCCAACAAACAAGAGACCCTTAAGGGCAAGTAAGCTCAAAAATTTAACATGCCCCCACGAGATTGACAAAAAAAACAATTAAATACATAACAATAACAATTGTCAATCCCATTGCGTTTTGATAGCTAGCACACAACAAATTATTAAGCCAAGCCTTCGCCATTATCCCGGCGTGTGGTTGCACGCAAGACTTGGTTCATCACACCACAGACCGGTCCTTAAACACTCAGACGGGGCTACACAATTCCATAACAACAACAACAATATTTCATGATCACCCTACACCCGTCCAAGTTAAGAACATAAAACACATGCCCAACATGTCCACAAACCCCAGATGCGAAGATCTGGATACGACTCTCAAATCCGACATAATCCAATCCATAAAATCCTCAAAGTTCGTTAAGACTCAATTCGATCCATCGGCCGATGGACTAGCTCCATCAATCGCTTTCGGCTATAACTACTAGCATGGCTAAGCATCGTTCTACAAACTAGCAAACAAACCCATATAACATATAACCTTAGTCATTCAAGGATAAAGGGGTAATCAACATTCAAAGGAGGGCTAATGCAGCAATTAGGAGATTAACTACTTCTACCCATAAACATACATATCAAAATAGTATGCAATTGCACTAATAAAACTCACACAAAGCATTTAAAAACCACTGGGAGCAATATGATCAAGAGGAGGGTGCTCGCACCTTTGCTGTATCACAAGTTCATACTCAGTTTACAATTAATTGGATCTCACGAATATATCGTTATCGTCGAAAAACCTAAAGAAAGACGATATTGCAATAAATATCAAATAAAGCCAGAAATTCAACATGCTCAAAAATGTATGAAATTTATACAGTAGGTAGATTATGATTTTATATGAATTATGGTGAAAGAATTATTCCATTTGGATTTAAAATGTGAAAGTTATGATGGTTTGAAATTTCAGATTTTAATACGCCTTTAGTCGTATAATTTAATTATGAGGTGAAAAATTGTAGAGTAGAGGTGAGTACATGGATTACATGGATAAATAGGCAATATTATTACAAGTTCAAAACAGTTGAGTTTGCCTCAATTGGAGTTTTCATGATTTTGTTATTGATTTCAAAAGTTATCAGCATTTTTTAATGTAAAAATAATTCATTTTGGGACAAAAATCCACAAAATATATCTTCTGTGCTAGAGGTAAGACTGAAACCATTTTTAGAAATAAGTTTACTAAAAATTAAAATTATCAAAAGTGGTTTCACTGTTTTTGGAGTTACAATAAAATAGTTATGTATTTTTGAAGTTAAAAGCCTTTTTCTAATGTAAAAATAAAAGTGTTAATGGATCAATTTCCAAAATAATACTCTCTGCTGCAGAGACAAGGTTGAAACAAATTTTAATGTACAGTTCATTAAATATGAAAATTATCAGAAGTGGTTTCATTCAAATTGGAGTTGATTTGAATTAGATATGTATTTTATAAGTTAATTCCTATTTTTAGTGTTCAAATAATTGGATTTTTGGATTTTGCAATGTGTACAATACTTTTCCTACTGGGGCTGAGCTAGCCACAGTCTATGACAGGTGGGTCCACTGCACAGTACCATTTCTCTATTAACTCCCGAATTAATTTTTTTCTACTAACGGGTGGGTCCCTAGCGTCATTGACTCGGTCTTGTGAACCTAGTTCATGGCACAAGTGCACAGTCCATTTAAGGGGACTAGGCCCACATGTCAAAGACTCTAGCACCACTCGGTTTAATTAAATGCCTAGATTTCTGTTCACGGGGTCCCACATGTCAAAGGAACCACGCTATCCATTTAAACCTGATTTCCGACAAAGATTCGCGTCATTTACTTCTAATCATCGCTTAACCTAACGACGCCGCTACAGGGACGGTCGGAGCTTCCGACAAGCAGAGCTCGCTCGACCGCGAGCTTGACCGAAGCCTCGCCGGCGACTCCGGCCTCGTCGGCACCCTCCAAGGCCAGGAATGGGTTCCTGGTAGCTTCACGAAGCTCGTGGTGGTGGCGGCGGCGGCTGAGATGGCCCGCACCAACGGCTAGCCGGCGACGAGCGGCGGCACTCCTAAGGCTAACGTGCAAGCGAAGGCACGGTGTAACTCCGAGCTAACCAACGCGTTTTCAAGCTACAAGGAGGCTCACTGAAGCTCACCAGAGAGATGGAGTGGTCGGTGAAGCTCGGGAAGAAGCGGTCACTGGTAATGGCGGTGGCGGTGGAAGGCCTCACGTGGAGGGGGTTTCCTAAGCAAAAGAAATGACAACAAAGAGTTGAGGAAGCTTGGGGGTGACTTGTAGGTGGTGAAAATGCATGGAATCGAAAAATGGCTCACTAGGATGACGATTGGACGATGAACAGCAGCATCGGCCGAAAAAAAGGGGAAACTTCAAAATACGGTTGTGCCTGTGAATCAATGATGAAATAAGTTGAGGGGAAAGCACCGTGGAGTTAAGGGACACAAGATGACGCGCAAGAAAAAGGTAGGAGCTCACCAGAGACGATACTTGCACGGAGGCGACCTCGGGTGCGCGCTCTGGAAGGCAGTGGGAGCAAGACGGTGTTCCGAGAGATACACTGCGAATGAGGGGCTCAGGTTAACAAAAATGGACAAGGCATTGAGCGTAGAGCCGAGGGGGATGACCCGGTCGAGGCTTACCAGATAATGGAGCTCAAGGGAGCTTCCCTCTCCTCGGCCACCGAGAGGAGAAGTGGGCTGAGAGAGGGGGGTAGAGCCGGTTTTGTGCGAGAAGGAGGATGGAGGAAGAGGCGGCGTTAGGAGGCGCAGCTCGGGGATAGGTCACGGAGGGCGGTGCGGTCACGGAGGTGACGGCATGCAGCAGGGCTTGGCGGGCGCGTGGCGCGGAAGCTCTACGCGAGCCAACGGGAGGAAGAAGAAGGGCCTGACCAGCGGGGCCCGCAGGTCAGCGGCACAAAGTGAGTGGACGTGGCGAGCTGGTTGGGCTGGATCGCGTTGCGTCGGGCTCAGGTCGGAACGATTTGAACCGAAGGATTTCGATCGAACGGATGATAGTGAAAGGAGGCGATCGGACTGGTCAAATAGTGTCAAGATCTGGGCCGTCGAACCCTAATCAGACGGTCAATCTTAGTTGGGTTCGGCGCAGTGCAATTAGACGGTTAAGTCGAGTCAGCTCGCCCGGGTCGGACTTGAGTCGGGGTCTGGTTCGAGCCCGATGAATAGTGTTGGTTTGACTGGTTTGATTTAAACTGATTTTAGTTTGACTGAGCTACCAAATATAGCAAATAAATTTCTAAAAATCTGAAATAATTCAAATGTGTTCCTGGGATGACCTAGTATTTATAAAAATTATTAAAGTCACTGTTCATAATATAATTTGAGTAAACTAAATTCAAACGTAGTCTAGGTCTTTTAATGGTGTTTGAATTTTCTGGGGGTTGATTTGAGTTCCAAAAATTTTGGAAAAATTATATTTATTCATGATAATTATTGTAGTATTTGAATAAATTGTTTCCAGATGATGATCAAAGGTTTTTGTTCCTGTTTTTATTTAGGGTTTATATTCGAAGTGTATGTTTAATCTTTGGTTTGATAATTTCCAAGTGCAAAATGTTATGTAAATATTTCAAAAACACTATGCATGTTAATGAGATGCAGACTAATTACCATAATTAATTTGGGGATGTTACAAACCTCCCCCCTTACAAAAGATCTCGACCCCGAGATCGATAGGGTGGAAGTTGGATAGGAAGGTTCGAAAAGAAAACAAAACATCCGTTGTCTTTATTTCCTTCAAAGATAGTGCTAAGATATCTTTCAAAGGTAGAACTAAGATATCCTAACAAGATTACAAGGAATTTCTATTACATTTTCCTTCCCATTGCTTTGTTTAAACTTTCCTTTCTTGATTCGAAGACACTTCAAGAAGAAGGAAAAAGTTCTGGATACTCGGTTCGCATCTGGTCTTCACGCTCCCAAGTTGCTTCATCTTCAGTATGGTTGCTCCACTAAATCTTCAAGAATTTGATGTTGCGATTCCTTGTTTTGCGCTCCATTTCTTCAAGAATGCGAATCGGGTGCTCCCGATAAGAAAGATCGGGTTGCAAGTCGAGGTCTTATAAATTGGTTGCTTCGGTAGGAACTCGAAGACATGTCTTCAGTTGGGATACATGGAATACATTGTGCACATCTGAAAGTGATGGTGGTAGCTCCAACTGATAAGCTACCGAACCTCGCTTCGCTAGAATTCGGAAAGGACCGATGTAGCGAGGTGCCAACTTGCCTTTTACTTGAAAGCGTTGCATTCCTTTCATTGAAGAGACCTTAAGATAAACATGATCATCCACCTCAAAGATCAAATCACGACGACGACGGTCGGCATAAGACTTTTGGCGAGACTGAGCCGTCCGTAGTCTCTCCCGGATTACGCGAACTTGCTCTTCGGCTTCATTTATCAAGTCCGGTCCAAAGAATTGCCTCTCATCGGACTCAGACCAGTTGAGTGGTGTCCTACACCTCCTCCCATAAAGCACTTCAAAAGGTGGCATTTGGAGGCTTGCTTGATAACTATTGTTATAAGAGAATTCCGCGAACGGCAAGCATTTATCCCATTTCTTGCCATAGGACAGCACACAAGCTCTCAACATATCCTCCAAAATTTGATTCACCCTCTCGGTTTGACCGTCGGTTTGGTGGTGGTAAGCGGTGCTAAAGGATAGTTGAGTTCCCATTGCTTCATGGAGGCAATTCCAGAAATACGAGGTGAACTGAGTACCTCGATCTGAAACAATTCTCTTAGGCACACCATGGAGGCATACAATTTTGGAGATGTACAACTCCGCCAATTGATTTTCCGAATAAGTGGTCTTGACGGGGAGAAAATGAGCAACTTTAGACAAACGGTCGACAATTACCCATATGGAGTCATAACCTTGCTGAGTCTCTGGAAGTCCGGTGATAAAATCCATCCCAATTTCATCCCATTTCCATTCGGGAACGGGGAGGGGTTGAAGCATACCCGCTGGCCGTTGGTGCTCGGCCTTCACCCGTTGACATACATCACACTCGGCAACGAAACATGCAATCTCCCGCTTCATCCGAGTCTACCACAATTTTTGCTTCAAATCTTGATTCATTTTTGTGCTCCCTGGATGGATGGAGAAAAGAGAGTCATGGGCTTCATGAAGGATTAAATCATTAAGCTTCGAGTCATTTGGCACAACCAAATGCTTTCCGAACCACAAAACACCTTGGTGGTCCTCGGAGAAGCACTTGGCTTTGCCAGCCTTCATTTTCTGCTTGATTCTCTCCACACCCTTGTCATTCTTCTGGGCCATCTTGATCTGGTCCTCAAGGGTAGGTTTCACTTCTAAGGCAGCGAGAAAACCTTCGCTAACCATCTCCAAGTTGAGCCGTTGAAATTCAGTGCATAAAGCTTCCGTTTCGGGTCGAACTGAAATACAGTTGCATTGCGATTTTCGGCTCAATGCATCGGCAACGACATTGGCTTTCCCTGGATGATAATGAACTCCCATATCATAGTACTTGATCAATTCAAGCCATCTTCTTTGCCTTAGGTTCAAATCGGCTTGAGTGAAGATATACTTCAAACTCTTGTGATCAGTGTAGACTTCGCAGCGATTGCCGATAAGAAAATGTCGCCATATCTTCAAGGCATGAACCACTGCTGCAATCTCAAGGTCATGAGTGGGATAATTCACCTCATGATGCCTCAATTGCCTCGATGCATATGCCACAACTCGGCCCTCTTGCATAAGAACACAACCAAGGCCAAGGCGAGATGCATCGCAATAGATGTCGAAGCTTTTGTGGATATCCGGCAGAACTAACACTGGAGCAGAAGTTAGACGATCCTTCAACATCTGAAAGTTTGCTTCACAATCCGCTGACCATTCATACTTCTTTTCTTTCTTCAACAGTTGGGTCATTGGTCTTGCTATTTTTGAGAAATTCTCGATGAAGCGGCGATAATAGCCCGCAAGACCGAGGAAACTGCGAACTTCGGAGACGGACTTGGGCTGTCTCCAATTAAGCACATCTTGAACTTTGCTAGGATCCACAGCAACTCCTCCTTCGGATAGCACATGACCCAAAAAGGCGACTTCTTTTAGCCAAAATTCACATTTGCTGAATTTTGTATAAAGTCGATGTTCTCGAAGCTTGCCCAACACAAGACGGAGGTGTTCTTCATGCTCACTTTCAGATTTGGAGTATATGAGAATGTCATCAATGAATACGACCACAAATTTATCCAAATACTCCATAAACACTGAGTTCATGAGATTCATGAACAAGGCCGGTGCATTCGTCAAACCGAAGGACATAACGGTGTACTCATACAAGCCATAACGAGTTGAGAAAGCCGTCTTGGGAATGTCTTCAGATCTGATCCTAACTTGATGATAGCCCAATCTCAAGTCAATTTTGGAGAATATACGAGCACCGTTCATTTGGTCGAACAAATCATCAATCCGAGGAAGTGGATACTTGTTCTTGATGGTGACCTCATTCAACGGACGGTAGTCAACACACATCCGCAGACTGTGGTCCTTCTTCTTCACAAATATAGCCGGGCATCCCCAAGGTGAGGAGCTCGGCCTAATGAAACCCTTCTCTTGAAGTTCAGCGAGTTGCTTCTTCAATTCAACCAACTCATTTGGCGGCATTCGATAAGGCCGTTTTGATATAGGAGCAGTTCCGGGCTGCAGCTCGATCACGAATTCAATTTCTCGTGAAGGTGGCATGCCCGGTAGTTCCTCAGGAAATACATCTGGGTACTCATATACCACTGGAACTACACTCAAATCTGGCAATTCTTCGCCGCTAAGGGCATAGAGATGAGGATGCTCCAATTTCGGCGCCATTTCGACTAGAAAACCAAGAGGACTAGTGAGAGTGATAACTTTGCGGGCACAATCAATTTGACCATGGTTCTTGGACAGCCAATTCATCCCAAGAATAACATCAAGTCCCGCTGAATTTATCACAATAAGATTAGCCAAAAACATCACCCCTTTAATCTCAATTTCAACTTCCCGACATTCATGAATGTTTCTCATTTCTGAACCCGGCGATTTAATCATCATAGGTGCAGACATCAAGCTGAGTGGGAGATTGTGAAGTGTAGCAAAACCTCTGGACATGAAAGGATGAGATGCTCCAGAGTCAAACAACACAGTGGCAGGAGTTGAATTAACTAGAAAAGTGCCCAACACGACGTCGGGTGCTTCCTGCGCTTCCTCGGCGGTGACATGGTTGACATGAGCACGATCGATGTTCTGCAACGTGACATTGGACTTCAGATCAAGGGATTCTTGAAGATCTTGACCTTGAATGGGAAAAGTTTGGCGCTTCTCCAGACAAAAATCCGCAAAATGGCCCGGATTGCCACAAGCGAAACAAGTAACTTGCTTGCCTTGATGGAGTCGGCTTCTAAACTTCTTTCTGGGCTGCCTTAGCTGGGTTTCTTCTGAGGCGGTGGAAACACTGCATAGGAGATCTGGAGATGCCAAGTCCTGAAAATCAGGAGGAGAGGGCTGCCAAGCATGCGGTTCTTGAAAACTGCAGCTTGCTGAAATTTGTGCAACCTTCTTGCGCTTTCGCGATTCTACAACCGCTTGCATCTTATTTTCCACTATGATAGCCTTGTCCACCACTTGTTGGAAGTTGTAACATCCCAAAATTCGTTTTCTCTAAAAATTTAATTTCAAATTAATTAATTAAAATTTGTTTAGATTTATTTGGATCTTTTTCTTTTTTTTTAAAAAAAAGAGTATAATATAATTTTTTTTTTGTTGTGAACTTCCCATCTGATCACCCATCCAAGAATTGCTCCCATGCAAACCTCACTTAACACCCAAAGCCTTATGCATGCATGCGCTGCCAGTATGTCTTTTGATGTCAACTAGTAGTAATCCCTCTTTCATTCTTTTATCCTAGACTTCTTTCTCTCTCCTCCTTTCATCTTCTTCCTCCCGAAGCATGCATGTTCTCTTGCTCTCTTTTCTTTCAGCTGAGAGTCTATCCAAGGCCAAGCCGCCTCCATGATTGCTACCCTCGCCACCTCCGGCACCGCCCTCACCACCAGTCCCGGTCACCACCACACCGCCTCCCCTCCCCTTCTCTCCTGTGCAACCGAAGCTTTCATTCGCCATTAATGGCTGCCACTTCCTTCTCTCCCATTTCTTTCCATTTAAAGCTTTCAATTCGAATCCATTTGCAGCACTAAGTCCGTTTTAATCTCTCCCACGATGCCATGCTTTCAAGTGCAGCCACTGTCGTTTCGTCCGTTTCCAAAACAAACCGAACGGTCGCCGGTGCCTCTTTGTCTACCCGATGATTCGGCTCCCAGTTGCAGCTATTTAAGGGCATGCTATCTCTTCTTTGATCTTTTGCACTCCCTACAAGTTTTAGAATCACCGAAGCACAACTGCACAAGTCGACGTCTCATTTCTGTTCTTCCCAGGTTGACAGCCACTTCACCCTTTTCACACAATCTTCATTTCGTTGGGCTATTCTTCGAATCATTGCCACCCACACCGCCGGCGGCCCTCGCCATTTTCTTTGCGGGACGCCATGAGCTGGTCTTGTTTGGTTGCTCGATGTTTCATTCGGCTGCAACTAGCTAGTGCTTTTTGTTCTTCGTGATAGAAAGAAGATGAGCAGTGCACACTTCCAATACATCTCTCCTCCGTTCTCTCTCCTCGGTCAGTCATTTCCCGAACCGACTACGTCACCGCGTGCCCCTCGGCTTCCTCTTCACATCTCTGGATTTCGCTCCCCAAATATCGCCATTTTATTTTGTTTACTGTTCATGAACAGTGCCATGCAGTGTAGTATACGTGCATGGTGTATGTACATACATGGTTTTATTTTTTTGGAGAATTGATTTTCTAGATTTTCGTTCGTTCTCATACGAACTCCGAATCCATCGATTCTTTCTCCTAAATTCATCTAAATTCATTCTCTACTTCCAGTATTTATTTTGTAATTTTTGAATTTTATTTATTTTCTGCTATTTATTTTGGTCCTTTGCGCGTGTGTAGAGTCCGACGTCGCCGACGCAAGTTTGGACCAACAGGAAGCTTTTACCTCCAACGTCACCGAAGGCGAGTCTCCTTTGACCACATTGAACCTATGATTTGTAAATCATGTTTTCAGTTTTAAAAGTTATGCATTGCTATTTAAATGATAAGTTAAACTGTAGGTTGTTAGTTAAAAACCTAAAGTTTGCTACTATCATCCTTGATATTTGATGTCCTGCACCTTTGTAACCCTAGTGTAGAAATTCTGCATTATTGAATACAATTTTGCAGAATAGTTTATTACTGATAGAATTGCTTAGACATGCTTTACGGCTTTATTTAACCTTTGGGAAGAAAACCATTATTTACCCTTTATGCTTTCTTTGGAAAATGTATGACATTAGGTAATGTCAGTGTTTGGAAAATAAAATATAATGATGAAAGTATGTTTTAGACTTGGGTGGATGGTAAGATCAGGCGGGTGCAGCTAGAGCACGAGATCATGTATTGTGTTAGTCTCGCCCAAGTCATATTAAGGACCGACGCTTGTGATTATTCAAACCGAGCACTACTGTACAACCACATGTCCAAAATGGGAACAGACTGCCAACTAATTAGCAAAATTTTGAGTCGGTTTTGTCATGGTTGTGTGTGCTGATTCACATGGCGCAAGAGGGGCCAGGAAGGCGAAACCTTAGCGGGCAGAACCGAGTCAAAAGGAAGCTTTGTAAAAGCCTTGTGATGTTCTCTCCTTGATTCACACGTCAAAGGAAACGTGTGGTATATCAGGCGATCATCTCTTGTGGGTCAAGCTGTACAACCTCTGTAGAGTGTTAAAAACTATTCGAATAGCCGTGCCCACGGTCAAGGGCGAGCAAGGTGCGTTTTCACATGGTAGATTTTGGTTTTGATTTTAAAAGAGTAATTTTGGGAACCGGGAGCAGTTGGGACTCTCGGGTAGTTTCTGGCAGCTAGAGCTAGTTGGGCAGCTAGAGCCCTTTTCTGAAAAACCTTGGCGGCTAGAGCCTTGATGCTAGTGGTTGGTAGCTAGAACCTCCACTAGTGATACATTTAATTTAATTATCTAAACTACATTTATCAATTGCGCTTTATAAAAATTGTTTAAACTTAAAATATTGCTTTGTGCAAAAGAACCATATAAGCCTCATTTGTTAAAGCTATGCATATGCATGTTTCCCAAGACTCGCGGAGTACTTTATGTACTCACATACTGCACTCATAATATCAGAAGCCTTCAATGACACAGAGGAGGACTACGACTACTTTGCATGTGGCTTTGATGAAGGACACCCGGAGTACTAGGCTGCGCTTCACAGTCAAATGCCGGTGGGCAATTTGATGGGCCACTACTCGGAGTTTAATTTTTGTTGTTTCCGCTGCTGTAAGACTCAAGGTCTTTCGACCTCTTTTGCAATAAGTGGCCATAAGGCTGGTACTCAGTTGTTTATTAATGTTATTCGTGATTCGAATTTGTTATCAACAATGTTTCCACTGTGTGCACTAGCTACTGATCATGGGACTAGTGCAGTATTACACAGAGGGTTCGGGTTCAGAAATCCGGTCCCGACAGAAGTTCCGGAAGTCGTGTACAGAGAGTGCCAGTTGCATCACTTCCGTTAGCCCATTCAAGAACTGGACTTGCTTTCTTGCATCGGTGGAGACATCGTCTGGAGCATAACGAGCCAAACGATTGAACTCGCGAAGATACTCCAATACGGACTTGTTGTCTTGCTTCAGCGCGAGGAATTCACGCCTCTTGATACTCATAATGCTTGAAGGAACATGCGCCTCACGGAAAGCTATCCGGAACTCGTCCCATGATGGAACAGAACTGGAGGGCTGCATGGCGCAAAAATTGTCCCACCACGCAGAAGCGGCCCCTTCGAGTTGATTGTAGGCATATAAGACCTTCTCGTGGTCAGCACACTGAGCAATGATCAATTTCTGTTCGATGCTCCGGAGCCAATCATCAGCATCGAGAGGATCCTCAGAACAAGAGAACACAGCAGGCTTCGTGCTTAGAAAATCAGCAAATCGGGAGCCATAAAGATCGGCTTCTCCCACTGCCATTTGAGCACCTTGGGCATTGGCGGTGTTCTGAGCAATTTGCTGCAAGATGAGAGTCTGGTCTTGCTGACTCCGTTCCATCTGGATCAACACATCGGCCACAGATGGCTGAGATGGAGTCACTTCTTCTTGCTGACCCACATGCTGAAATTGCGGGTCAGGGTGCTTCGGATTGTGCCGTTGAGGAATCGGGGGCTGATCATCGGCGATTTGAGAACCCACGTGCGGTGAGTCCTCCATAACTACCGACGTCAGATGAGTTTTAGGACCTGACATCCTGTTGCCATTCAACTTGTTAGCAACCGACAAAAAGGAATGGGAAAAGCATAAGTTAAGCAATTGATAGTAGGGGGTAACTTAGCCAAGTATGAATGCACGATAAAAGCCATTTATGCATCATGAAAAACGAGTGCTATGGTCCATGTGGACAACACAAGATACAAATGAAAACCCAGTCAATTTTCCAAAATAGATGCGATATAACTCGCCCGTAGGCGATGCACAACTACTAGGAATTAAAAGAGAGCAAATGATCTTCACAAAATCCAGCGTCTACAAACTACGTAGTATCCTTAGGGGTATAATATCTAAGGATAAATCCTAAGTTATTCCTAAAATCGCAGCAAAGAGTCGTCTTCATGTTCTTCCATTATTGCTCTTCATCAGCGACTATTTAACGTTTCTAGTGTTGGAAGAGAGACGAGCATTAGGGAAAGATGATTTTGTACAAATCAAAAGAATGGTAAGGTAAGAATTAGATGCTAGGATGGGTAAGAAACAAAGGAATTATATTACTAGCATTTTTGCTAAACTTTTGATGGTTTGAAAATTTTCCTTGCACCTCAAAATCCTAAACGTCCATTGCTACGGCTTTAACCTACAGTCAGTATGGCTCTGATACCAACGCTGTGGGGACCCCCGAAATCGGATCCGTATCAAGCTAAGTGATTACGCCGTAAACGCAATACTTAACGTGAGACGCACACGATTCCGAGTGACCCAGATATATGTCACATGCTAGCTCCCAAGGATCAGTGACTAACATGCACATATCCTAGTACACAACATTGCAATCACATCCATACACAATATACAAGAAATAAAGAATTAATTGCAACATCACTTAAATAGCACCTTATAGTACAAGGTTGCAACAGAGGGCCGATCGGCCAAATCTAATTAACACAAATAAATTGCAGCGGAAGATAAATTTAAAATAAAAAGGGGATAACCGAGTTGGTATGCCCACAATCCCACAAGCAACCAACTGGAGTTAAAGTCGTTGCACCCGTCGTTCTCACCTGAACAAATAGACACTGTTAGAGTACAAAGTTGTACTCGCGAGACTTTCAAAAGAAATAAAGATGCATGTAAGTATCAAAGGAAGGCTTCTACACTAGTCAGTTTTCAGCATAAAGCAAGTTTTGCATATAGATAAAAGATTCTAACTTGCCATTTGTAAAACATTTAGAAAACATTTTAAGATAGTAAGTAATGATCAACAAAGGTATAATCTCCAAGTAATAATCAACACACGAACATCTCATTCGTGACACAAATCATTTCTCAACAAAATTAGCGCGCGAACAACGCGTCCATGAAATAATTTCAGATTTGAACAAACTAACATAAAGACATAACATTCCCAACCATAACCCAAACTTAAATTTTCCAAAAGACTAACTGTGCCTGCTTTCCCACAAGTTTTGTCCATAACCTAGGACGAGGCTATTCGAATAGATTTAGTTACTCTCCAGAGTTGTACAACTTTACCCACACGATATGAATACCTTATACTGTCGCCATGCACTCTTTCGAAGGAGTGTGACTAAGATATCATAACGAGGCGTTACAATGTCATGTCTAACTATCAAACCACCCGAGGAGCGAACCGTGTGGCATCGTCGGTCGCCTAGAACCACAGGTGAACCCCGTTGTGTAAGTAAGTCCCCAACAAACAAGAGACCCTTAAGGGCAAGTAAGGTCAAAAATTTAACATGCCCCCACGAGATTGACAAAAAAACAATTAAATACATAACAATAACAATTGTCAATCCCATTGCGTTTTGATAGCTAACACACAACAAATTATTAAGCCAAGCCTTCGCCATTATCCCGGCGTGTGGTTGCACGTAAGACTTGGTTCATCACACCACAGACTGGTCCTTAAACACTAAGACGGGGCTACACAATTCCATAACAACAACAACAATATTTCATGATCACCCTACACCCGTCCAAGTTAAGAACATAAAACACATGCCCAACATGTCCACAAACCCCAGATGCGAAGATCTGGATACGACTCTCAAATCCGACATAATCTAATCCATAAAATCCTCAAAGTTCGTTAAGATTCAATTCGATCCATCGGCCGATGGACTAGCTCCATCAACCGCTTTCGGCTATAACTACTAGCATTGCTAAGCATCGTTCTACAAACTAGCAAACAAACCCATATAACATATACCCTTAGTCATTCAAGGATAAAGGGGTAATCAACATTCAAAGGAGGGCTAATGCACCAATTAGGAGATTAACTACTTCTACCCATAAACATACATATCAAAATAGTATGCAATTGCGCTAATAAAACTCACATAAAGCATTTAAAAACCACTGGGAGCAATATGATCAAGAGGAGGGTGCTCGCACCTTTGGTGTATCACAAGTTCATACTCAGGTTACAATTAATTGGATCTCACGAATATATCGTTATCGTCGAAAAACCTAAAGAAAGACGATATTGCAATAAATATCAAATAAAGCCAAAAATTCAACATGCTCAAAAATGTATGAAATTTATACAGTAGGTAGATTATGATTTTATATGAATTATGGTGAAAGAATTATTCCATTTGGATTTAAAATGTGAAAGTTATGGTGGTTTGAAATTTCAGATTTAATACGCCTTTAGTCGTATAATTTAATTATGAGGTGAAAAATTGTAGAGTAGAGGTGAGTACATCGATTACATGGATAAATAGGCAATATTATTACAAGTTCAAAACAGTTGAGTTTGCCTCAATTGGAGTTTTCATGATTTTGTTATTGATTTCAAAAGTTATCAGCATTTTTCAATGTAAAATAATTCATTTTGGGACAAAAATCCACAAAATATATCTTCTGTGCTAGAGGTAAGACTGAAACCATTTTTAGAAATAAGTTTACTAAAAATTAAAATTATCAAAAGTGGTTTCACTGTTTTTGGAGTTACAATAAAATAGTTATGTATTTTTGAAGTTAAAAGCCTTTTTCTAATGTAAAAATAAAAGTGTTAATGGATCAATTTCCAAAATAATACTCTCTGCTGCAGAGACAAGGTTGAAACAAATTTTAATGTACAGTTCATTAAATATGAAAATTATCAGAAGTGGTTTCATTCAAATTGGAGTTGATTTGAATTAGATATGTATTTTATAAGTTAATTCCTATTTTTAGTGTTCAAATAATTGGATTTTTGGATTTTGCAAAGTGTACAATACTTTTACTACCGGGGCTGAGCTAGCCACAGTCTATGACAGGCGGGTCCACTGCACAGTACCGTTTCTCTATTAACTCCCGAATTAATTTTTTTCTACTAACGGGTGGGTCCCTAGCGTCATTGACTCGGTCTTGTGAACCTAGTTCATGGCCCAAGTGCACAGTCCATTTAAGGGGACTAGGCCCAAATGTCAAAGACTCTAGCACCACTCGGTTTAATTAAATGCCTAGATTTCTGTTCACGGGGTCCCACATGTCAAAGGAACCATGCTATCCATTTAAACCTGATTTCCGACAAAGATTCGCGTCATTTACTTCTAATCATCGCTTAACCTAACGACGCCGCTACAGGGACGGTCGGAGCTTCCGACAAGCAGAGCTCGCTCGACCGCAAGCTTGACCGGAGCCTCGCCGGCGACTCCGGCCTCGTCGGCACCCTCCAAGGCCAGGAATGGGTTCCTGGTAGCTTCACGAAGCTCATGGTGGTGGCGGCGGCGGCTGAGATGGCCCGCACCGACGGCTAGCCGGCGACGAGCGGCGGCACTCCTACGGCTAACGTGCAAGCGAAGGCACGGTATAACTCCGAGCTAACCAACGCGTTTTCAAGCTACAAGGAGGGTCACTGATGTAACACCCTGGCTATTCGGAAGCCAAGATGCCACCTATAAACTCTAATAATCTACACAAAGCGGAAGAATATGAAATAAGTATATCAACTAATGACAGCATTAAAATAAGCAGGACATGGTGAAGGTATCCTTCCTTCACCTTCTAAGTTATTTAATACTGATCATCAATAAAGAAGGTTCACATGCAGTAATAAAACAACATAAATGTGGAGAAGGTATCCTTCCTTCACCAATTATAATTTAATTATTACAGTTCATCATTAACGAATGAAAGATAGAACTAAAATTTAATCTTGAACATGAATTTGATGATGTGAACAAGTAGTGCGTGTCTACTCCCTCCCAAGTGAGCCAACATCAGGGGTTACCTAAAAATAAACAAACAACGCAAGAGTGAGTCCACGACTCAGCAAGTAGAGTAAAAGGGACATAACACACATATGAACAAATCATCATCATAAGAGAATATGAGCATACATCGAATGAAAACTTAGGAATGCATAGCATGAATGAATGTATTCAAGGATGGATGTACACATGCTTATACTGGTATAGCGAGTGACACACCGTCGGTGTTCACTTAAGCCCGCACCTTAACAAAAGTGCGGGATCCAAGTCCTATATGAAGAACGTTTCATATAGGTGTCCAAGCTGCCCATCTTGGAATTGATGGGTCTTACGTGCCCATCTTGGAATTGATGGGTCTTTCAATCCACTCCGTGGGCGGGACATGACAATGTCCAAATCTGCCCACATTGGAATGACGGGACTTACAATCCACTCCCGTGGACATAACATGAATAAAAGGATGCATGATATGAACATGAACAGTGATAATACCATCTCTCAGTATATACTCCACATAATGAAAGAACATAACCAGTTCAGCATCTCGGGTAACACAATATGTCACATTATATTCATGTAAACATTCACAATCACAACACTTAAAATCAACAAAGTACTTGCCTTCCGCGTTACGACGCGTTAGCAGGCAACGATGGCGCTCCCAAACCCGTAGCCTCGCGGCCTAAACAATTAAATAACCGAAATAAGAACAACATAGAGCCCAACATGAATTAATATTCTACAATACCCTCTTGCACACCCAAAATATAGTCATAACCCAAATCTGAAATTCCAGCAGCAACATGGAATCCCAACTGGACAGCAGCACGGTAAAGACCAAAACTAATGATCTGGGACTCCAAAAGAGATGAGCCCAGATCCTACTCGAGCTTAACAAATATATATACAACTTTGTAGTTGACGAGATAACCCAATTCGGCCAAACTAAATTGCTAACTGTCAAACGAAACAGCAGAACAGAAACTGTCTGAACATAAAAAAACAGCAGTACTAAAACGTCCGTAACTTTTAAACTACAACTCCGAATTGAGTGTTCTTTATCAATCTGAAAATCTTATGGAATTACCTACAATAACCTAGTTGGCACGACATTCATATTTTTCCTTTAACAAAAAGTGGCACACGGGTCAAAACTAAAGATAGAAACTGACATACAATCTGGACAGACTGACCTACAATCTGGACAGTCACAATGAAAAGTGCATAACTTTTGATCTATAAATCCAAATGAGGTGTTCTTTATCAATCCTGAAAGCTAGTGATATCACCTTCAAAATTTGTTATGGGCAAGACCTCTGAATCACCTTCTAACTAGGCCATATATCAATCTATACAGAGACTGCTAATTCCCGTCAGGATTCTGGACAGCAGATAATAAATCTATCATAACTTTTGACTCGAAAGTCGGAATGAGGTGATCTTCGCGGCCCCTGAAAGATAAGAACAATACCTAAATATCTCTAGGAGATTATCAACTCAGATTCGGCCTCTAAAACCACGAAACAGACCCCGCAACAATCTGGACAGAATTGATTTTCTGAACGCAGCAGTTCGATCTAATCAAAAACGATCCGAATCACGTCTACCACTAAACAAACGATTTCTAACAAGAACGAATTGAACCAACAGCGGGGAAGTTGATGAATACCCTCGAAGACATGTGTGAATCGTTGAAACCCTCACGATGATCTCCTCTCCCCCACTTCCCCCTTCTTCTTTGCTTCGGCCGGCAGCACCAACAGAGAGGAGATGGTTGCCAAGGGGAGGAATGGAGGTGGCTGCCATGGGAAGGGGTGGAGGTGGAGGCGCAGGAAGGGAGATGAGGAGAGGGTGGCGGCCAAGGGTGGAAAAGGGGGGAGGGAGGGGAGTTCGGCCTAGGGTTTAGGAGGGGAGGGGCGGCTTGGGCTTTTGGGGGTGCCTCGCCCCTCTTGGCCCACTTAAAGCTGGCCCTCAAGGCTGCACAAACATGGGTCAGAGGCCCAAGATCAAAAGTGCCCCCAAAAACTGAAATTTAAACAAATTTTCCTCTCCCGAATAATGTACTCTCTAATTGATATTCGGGGTATTACAACTGAAGCTCACCAGAGAGATGGAGTGGTCGGTGAAGCTCGGGAAGAAGCGGTCACCGGTAATGGCGGTGGCGGTGGAAGGCCTCACGTGGAGGGGGTTTCCTAAGCAAAAGAAATGACAACAAAGAGTTGAGGAAGCTTGGGGGTGACTTGTAGGTGGTGAAAATGCATGGAATCGAAAAATGGCTCACCAGGATGACGATTGGACGATGAACAGCAGCATCGGCCGAAAAAAAGGGGAAACTTCAAAATACGGTTGTGCCTGTGAATCAATGATGAAATAAGTTGAGGGGAAAGCACCGTGGAGTTAAGGGACACAAGATGATGCGCAAGAAAAAGGTAGGGGCTCACCAGAGACGATACTCGCACGGAGGCGACCTCGGGTGCGCGCTCTGGAAGGCAATGGGAGCACGACGGCGTTCCGAGAGATACACTGCGAATGAGGGGCTCAGGTTAACAAAAATGGACAAGGCATTGAGCATAGAGCCGAGGGGGATGACCCGATCGAGGCTTACCAGATAATGGAGCTCAAGGGAGCTTCCCTCTCCTCGGCCACCGAGAGGAGAAGTGGGCTGAGAGAGGGGGGTAGAGCCGGTTTTGTGCGAGAAGGAGGATAGGTCACGGAGGCGGTGCGGTCACGGAGGTGACGGCATGCAGCAGGGCTTGGCGGGCGCGTGGCGCGGAAGCTCTGCGCGAGCCAACGGGAGGAAGAAGAAGGGTCTGACCAGCGGGGCCCGCAGGTCAGCGGCACAAAGTGAGTGGACGCGGCGAGCTGGTTGGGCTGGATCGCGTTGCGTCGGGCTTAGGTCGGAACGATTTGAACCGAAGGATTTCGATCGAACGGATGATAGTGAAAGGAGGTGATCGGACTGGTCAAATAGTGTCAAGATCTGGGCCGTCGAACCCCAATCGGACGGTCAATCTTAGTTGGGTTCGGCGCAGTGCAATTAGATGGTTAAGTCGAGTCAGCTCGCCCGGGTCGGACTTGAGTCGGGGTCGGGTTCGAGCCGGATGAATAGTGTTGGTTTGACTGGTTTGATTTAAACTGATTTTAGTTTGACTGAGCTACCAAATATAGCAAATAAATTTCTAAAAATCTGAAATAATTCAAATGTGTTCCTGGGATGACCTAGTATTTATAAAAATTATTAAAGTCACTGTTCATAATATAATTTGAGTAAACTAAATTCAAACTTAGTCTAGGTCTTTTAATGGTGTTTGAATTTTCTCGGGGTTGATTTGAGTTCCAAAAATTTTGGAAAAATTATATTTATTCATGATAATTATTTTAGTATTTGAATAAATTGTTTCCAGATGATGATCAAAGGTTTTTGTTCTTGTTTTTATTTAGGGTTTATATTCGAAGTGTATGTTTAATCTTCGGTTTGATAATTTCCAAGTGCAAAATGTTATGTAAATATTTCAAAAACACTATGCATGTTAATGAGATGCAGACTAATTACCATAATTAATTTGGGGATGTTACAGAGATGAACGACCTACATGTTTCCAAAAAGTTAACCTCAACCATTTCAAACGAAGGAAGACTACAATAGAGTTATGTATGGAGGAAATAAGCACACCTGTCGAGTACTCCTTGCACAAGGGTGAAGTCGTGGCTTTTTTTTTATTAGGGAATCAAGGTATAGTACCTGGTTCCTCTTTGGTATAATGACTAAAAGGATCCAGTGGTGCCTACTCATGTATGTCGCTTGAGTCATTAAAGCTAAGTTCGTGCTGCGTATAAAGTACAAATGAAATTTGTATAGCAAGTAGTGAAGCACTTACTTCTGGTTGTAGGGCACCATTATGTAGTCCTTGTCGTTTTGAGCAAGCAATCCTGTCGTTATGTATTTCTCGACGTAGGATGCGTCGCCAAGATGGTTTGCTCAGAGACCACGTGTGGGTCGAGGAAACCCATCGGTTCTTTCAATCGCCGGCATTTTTAATCATGTATCTATACATAAGCAATGAGTTGTTATATTCGATGATTACGTGAATGTAGAACTTGATTGTACACACTTACGATGTCAAAGATCGTAGAAGTGAGGCATCGAGGGTTTTGAGGTTGAATAGGTCGAATAAGTCGTCGAAGCCCACGACGAAGGGGGCCGGCTCGTGGAGGAAATAGTCCTCCGTGTATCTGATGGTGATTCCATCAGCGCACCCTTTCTCTTTGGTCTTGTGCAAGTACCTGGTATGCAAACCCTGACAACTTAATCCAGCGTAGGCCAATACTGTGATGGTCGCCAACGGACTTCCGAAAGAGTATTTCTTAGGGTTAGGAGGCGGAAGCGCCTTAATGTTCTTCGATTTAGATTTGTCCTGGACGAGTTGCCCGCTACGTGTCCTCCTGTGAGACGACTCGGGAACCGATACGGCG
Organism: Ampelocalamus luodianensis; assembly: GCA_036346255.1. Lineage (NCBI taxonomy): Eukaryota > Viridiplantae > Streptophyta > Magnoliopsida > Poales > Poaceae > Ampelocalamus > Ampelocalamus luodianensis. The sequence goes on along the minus strand of CM070628.1, from coordinate 38,003,682 downwards.
GCACACTTTTTTTGTTCGTTCGGTGTCTTCTCCACGGGAACCGATGAGGCGGGCTTCTGAAGCGAAGGTTGAGGTGTAGTCATGGAGGGTCCTGTTGGAGAGGTATGGTCATGCCGAGATGGTTGGGGTGGAGTCATCAGAGGTTGAGGCGGCACTGCAGGGTCCAGGGCGATGTCCTTCTTGGGTCCTGTTGGAGAGGCATGGTCGTGTCGAGATGGTTGGGGTGGTGTCATCAAAGGTTGAGGCGGCACTGCAGGGTCCAGGGCTATGTCCTTCTTGGGCCACTGGATAAAACTGTACACGGCATCCCCTAGTGTTCTGATGTCGTCGTTCGGGCGAATCTCCAGCGGGACGGCCTTAAAATTGTCATGTACCATGTCCACGGACCTAGCGTAACCTGCGCCACTGGGCACCCGTCGCACTATCCCTTCCATGCATGGATACGCCGCCCCACGCCCAGCCTCAATAGACATCCCAACCATCCTCACTTGGAGCGTGCAGTGCGTCGGCTCCTACAAAACGATACGCAATTAGCTAAGGCGTCCTATAGGTCTATCTTTAGAGCATTCCAGAGATGTACATTACCTTGATGTCATCGATAGGTAATTGGACGTCATCATGTTCATAATTTTGCGTAGACGCGATGCTACTTCGATGTTGAGGAGGACTGGCTCCCAAAACAACGGGGGCGGCTTGCGACTAGTTGAAGAGTAGGAGTTGATTCACTTGGTCCTGCAATCTTGCTATCTTTTCTTCAATTTTTACTGTAAGCACCCGTTCTCTTCCTTCAAATTTTGTAGTAAGCACATGTTCCAACTCTGTGTCGTACTCGGCCTTGGATCTCTTCCTGCTCCTATATGTGCAGTACTCGTCTGGGAATCCATCCCTCCAAGATACGTTAACCCCTTTGCCTCGCGTGCGACCCGGGTGCTCCTTGTTTCCCAGAGCCGTAGATAGTATATCCTTCTCCCTGTCTGCTTGGAAGGAGCCTTCGGAACATGCGGAACTCAATTCTTGCTGCAAGAGGTCATCATGTTATTATAGACATTATGAAGTTATGGACTTATTAACAACTAGGTAGTTCGAAGACATATTTACCACACGGTTGGCCACATCCCGGTCTGCCGGGTTTGTGAAAGATATTTCGCCCGAAGACGTGACTGATGCCCTCGCTCTTAACCAGGAGAGAGCGCGCTCGTTTGTGATCTCAGCAAATGGCCTTATTTTGTTCTCGTCCTCCGCCACCCATTGCGCGGTTTTACCCGAGTACCCAGCGGTACCGAGTTTGTGGGGGTGAGTGTTCAGTGTCTGGAGAGCCTTGTGCGTCGCACTTTCCTCAAGAAATTCGGGCATCATCTTGATTTGCACAAAGGCGTCCCATATATCCCGCGACAAGAATTTATACGCTGTAAAGGGCGTTCGACCCGTGTTCACGTACTTTGTGACAAGCACGCTCTTGAAGGTCCTCCACGCCTTACCAATCGAGAGCAACACCTACCGTTCCACGCGCGCCTGGTCTGCGGCTGGGAAAGTGATCGATTTTAAAACTTCATCCCACAGCTCGCGTCTCTGAACATCCGACACAGTGTCCCAGCTCAGTGTGGTGATGGGGACCCGTTCCCTTCCAAGTATCCCGCACATGGTCCGGAATCTCGCCGCTGCTTTGGGGGGACTCACAGGGATCCCATTGGCATTGACCTCCATGACGGTCATTAGGCCTGGAGGAATTTTCGATGTTCCTCTGCCATCTCGCGTACGCACCACTTTCCTCAGAGATCCAGACGCATTCGACGATGTCGATCTCTACCATGGACCTCGATCGTATCGGATACAAATACGAACCATTCGTACTAGCTAACCAAGTTGTTCAAGTCTTCTATGTAACCGACCTGGCAAATAAGAAGCGTCACGTAGTTCTTTATGGAAAAAGAAGGATTATCGGAGTTGAGAATATAGTGGACGAGGAAGAATACAATCAGTTTGACGAGTTGCCTCCTTTCGGAGACGGCATCAGGCTCGAGGAAGAACCCAGCGAGAAAGCTAGCTATATGCGCGTCGATCATCATGAAGGTCGATATTTTAATTAAGAAATTACTCCATTGTAATTAATTTATTCCATAACATCATGTGTTATGGACTTGTAATCTGTCATACGTATATTTTGATGTCAACATGGAATTGTAATCACTCCTGTCCTTGTGGACCGTATATTTTGGTGCATTAAAAATTCATTTAATTTGGAAAATAGTCCAGCTGCACCACCTTTCTAGAAACCTAAAAAACTAAAATTTTATGGTAAATAGTCCAACACCTTTGCAAAAAACTGGCATACTCATGTCTAATCTGCGATGCCATCGCAGAAGACGACGAGTTGTCCCACCCTTCCACACCGCAACGGTGCTCGTGCACCGGTGGCCATCCTCGACAGCGCCACACCGCCTAGTGGCCCGGCCTTCTTCCCCACGCGCGCTCGACCATGTCGCGGCGAGCCTCGCACCGCCTGCACTCCCGGTTGGTCTTGGCCGTCTGGCACCTGCCGCCGGTCGGCTCGTCCTCGACCTAGCTAATGTAGTGCTTCCCAACGTCGCGCGTCTCGCCGGCCGTGTAGAGGAGGAGACCGAGCACGTAGGCCGCGGCCTTGTGGCCGGCCACGGCCGCCCGTTCAAGGAACATGAGGCCGCACTGCATGTCTTGGGGCACGAAGACAAGCCCGAGGCCGACGATGAAACAAGCCCCCGGGTTGCCGGCGTCGGCCAGGTGGTTGACGACGGCGAGGTAGCGCTCGTTGTCCTGCCACTTCATCACCTCCTCTCACTCCAGCGCCACGCGCCTCCCCACGGTGCGTTCCTTGGACACATTGTACAAGGCCTTGCAACTCCAATATACGTACATACAAAATTCAAGATGTTAGACTAAACAGTAGTACGTACGTACGTATTTTTTAGATATAAAGATGTACATATGTTAATCGTAGGCTGCATAGGTCCTCCATGGGCTGAGGAGAGCTCGCGGCCACACGGCCGACGATGTCGACGAAGACATCGTGAGAAAGAGCGGTATGACTCGTGTAGACAGTAGACTGTAGACGTGTAGTCATGTTACATAAATTCATCGCAAAAGTTGTAGGATATTCGCATTCGACCGAATTGAGTACATATTTGATTCGAATTCGTATTCGTATTCGAGAATGTTCGAATTCATATTCGTATTAATTAAAAAAATTATAGATTCGTATTCATATTCGAGACTATTCGATCCGTATTCGATCTGTTTCCATCCTTAGATAGTAGTAGCAACGTAGGCTCAGTGTTGGGCTTTGTTGTTACAAAACCCTGCCCCAAATCTTTCAAATCCTAACATAAATCTATGGTTGCCAAAGTTGGAGTCACCAAAATTAGTTGTCCTCGGTGATGAGAATCGTGTAGTACAGGTTTGTGGCAAAGGTTTGTGTGGCCATTAATGATACAAGGCTAGGATCAACCCCGCGCTCTTCTTTTTTTAGTGGACAGGTTTTGCCTAGGCTGCATTAAAAAACAAATAGGGCCTAAGCCCCCTCGCGAGCGCGTGCTGACTGCTGAGCGCGGCTTGAACACGGGCGGGCGAGGAACACTCCCATACCCTTTCGCCAACTGAGTTACGCCCAGCTCTCCAACCCCGCGTTCTTCAACCTTTAGCTGAGGCAAGCAATCCAAAATTAATTAAGAGTAAAGAAGGCCCTCATTGTTGTGCGACTAGCATGCCCTTAAGCACCGTTGGCCACTACAACACAACTTTGGCGAAGCTGACTATTCATCTTCATCCTTTGTCATGTGTCCTTGTTGCAGAGAATTCCAAAGACTTCGATGTAATTATGTTCTTCAGGAAATTTTCTTTGCGGAAGGTCGGTTGCCTGGTACTCCACTTTTGTACCACTACTAACCAAGTGTCCATGCGTTGTAATCAATTTCAAATAAAACCTAATATAAATTATAAACTTAAAAAATTAATATACATAAGGTTAATATACATAAGGTAATTATCCCCACAAATAAAAGTTTCATACATAATTTGTATTCAATCAACAAGTTATATAGAATCTTATCACGAACCATAAACATATATAATCTAATTATCTCAGGAATATCCTTTAAGCATATATCTTATACATGTGTACATATATTTATCCACAAACGATCCCACCAACTCACGAGGGGTTTGATGGTAGATTCACCACGATCACCAAAACCTTCTTTTATAATAGTAAAGATAAATGAATCCAATGTTGAGGCCAATAATCTGATTGGATTGCCACCTGGTAAAAAGAAGTTGCATCGCTGTTGAAACAAGATGGGGTCATCACTAGTGGACAGGGACGGAGGATAGGCTAGGCTAAATTGGGCCGTCGCCCCTAGCATTTTAGAAAAAAAAAATAACAGCATATATGCAGTCCACATCCGGTCCAATTTGGTTAGGTTAGGTCCATTTAGAAACCTCACTATTGCTGCTTGCTACTAGTTACGATATTACTTAGCGAGACAATGGCTTCAATCGTGCGGCGGCAGGCGGCAGCGAAGCACGGAAGCAGCAGATGAGGCGCTGGCCGCTGGTGCATCGGGGGCTTGCCGTTGCCGAGCCCAGCGGCGATGACAGATGTGCAACGATGGCTGGAGAGCCAAGTCTGTGCGCCGCACAGGGCGTGCAGCCAGTAGTGAGTAGTGCGCTTTTGAATATTATTGATGTTGCCTCTTGTCTTGGTTGATTAATTTGATTCTTCCTTCAATCTTGTGTCCAGCTAGTGGTAATTTCCTTTGATCTTTGGCTCCCCTTGAGGTTTTGCTCAAGCTCCATCACTGCTAGAAGTGGAGGCAAATTAACCGTGTCCGTGGGGCAAATGAGCTAAGTTGCAGAAACAAATTCTCTAGGGAGGGCCTCATGGAAAGGCTCCTCCCCCCCACCGTCGGATCTCCTCGCCCCCTCGCTACTATAGCACGACGGACGGCGGATGCGAGGGCCCCCGTTGAGGCCCCCCGTGTAGAACATTTATTTCCCTAAGTTGCATTTTTTTTTTGTGAAGAGCAGAGTTGCGATTATGCACCAACAGCAGAGATTACCTTGGCATCGTGAACAATTACTTAGTTGCTTTCAGTATTAACCACTGTACTAATGACATCGATCAAATCCATAACACTTCCTTACTTTAAGAGGGCAGTAATTAGGGAAAGCAAATGAACTAAACGATGAAATTCTCAACGTACACTGTGCTAATTGATGGGCAGCGTAAAAGGAGGCAACTTTGATTGTGTCTTTAAGCTAATGAGTAAGATGATGCATGAAAGCTTCCTGCTAAATATTTACACATACAATGCTGAGATTGCTGTATTTTGCATCAGATAATAGATTCAAGAAGCTCACAAGGCACTCTGGGTGGCCTCTCCTCTTGGGCAGCGTCTTGATAACAATGAGGTGTTACAGTGCAAGAATAGTGAAGGTGCTATTTCTTTTCCTTTCTATAAAATACTTGATTATATTGGTGTGCGGCATAGGATGCTCCACCACGTGTCGGGCCTATGTGGTCGTGTGTGATGTGATGCGTTGTCCGGCCTGCTCGCTTTTATGGTGTCTTCTAGGATACGTCTTTTTTCTCTAGGGAACAAATTATATAGTGGGGCTTGTGAGTCACGCGTCCTGGCCGTCCCGTCATATAGTAGGTGAGGTCTACCTGCCACTGGGTATCATTGTGTACGATTATCTAGTGACATCAACTCTTCTTTCCTAACATTTCTGCCAAAACAAAGAAACTAGGCTTGTACCAAGGAACTAAACAAATGATTCACTAAGGGCTTGCGTGGTGAACTAGGCTTGTACCAAGTAAGTAGGCTTGTACCAAGGAACTCAACAAATGGTTCACTAAGGGCTTGCGTGGTGAACTAGGCTTGTACCAAGGAACTAAACAAATGATTCACTAGGCCATGCGCATCCCATCTGAGAATAAAGAAACTAGGTTCAATAAAATGTGGTCGAAATAATTTACAGCAAGCTCTTTTTAAAATTATAGTTTGTTTGACTATTCTAAAAAACGCTCGATTCGATTAACCTGGTCGGAGGAAGTACACCACCTAGTCGAAGTCTTTTCTCTCTACACGTTGTCCTGCCCACTAGAAGGAACTTCCATCGATGCCAATGCTAGGGGAAGCCGTGCTGCGTTGGCACCGGGAATTCCGAAGGCGTTGTCGAGGCGCAGCACTGCGAGCAAGGGGGGACAACAGCAACGAGGCGACAGATGTGTGGAGGAGAGGTCGGGCGGTGGCCTAAACCCGTAATGAGTGTCTCTTAAGAGTGTCTATTACCTAGAGTAGTCATGTGGTACTAAACTTTTCATATTTCAAGTCACATGAAATCATGAAACCCTAATTTTTGAAATCTAGAATCCTATTTTTTGAGACCCAAATCTTTAATTTTTGAGACAATTTCAGAACATATAAAATTCTAAAAATATTAAACAATCAAGTCCACTGTGTAGAGAGCATCCAAATTTTTTTTCAAAATGTTTGGACCTCAGTTTGTATATTTTAAAAAAATCCTACAAACAGTATACTTAAATAAATTTTTGAAAAAAATTCAGAATGGATAAAATTATAGAAAAATGACACAAGCAAGTACACTGTGTCAGAAGGCTCCACAAAAATTTTATAATTTTTGGAGCTCATTTTCTATATTTAAAAATTCCTACAAAAAGTATACTTAAATGAATTTTTTCGTGCAGTTTTGGGCGCTACAGTGCTCCACCGCACGATGACTGTGCGGTTTTGGCTCATCTGCACGGTTGCCGTGCAACAGCGGATACATGTCGGCTCGTCGGCCATCCCGCGTGGTGACCGTGTGGTGGAGGCGCTATTTTTGCGAATTTCGCGCGACGAGTGCTATTTTTCTAATACGCCAGCAAATACTACCATTTCGGTCAAAAACTCAACAATTCCATTATTTAATTGGATATCTTTTTAATTGGATATCTGTTGTAAGGGCGGGAACATCTTTTAATGTACCTAGTCCATTGGATGTGTGTTGTCAGATATGGGCTCTTAAAATCTTGGCGACGTACTCTTATAAAAGTATGAACTCATTGAAAATTCAGTACATGTCAATTGGAAAAGCTGTCCTATTTCCAAAAAAATGAGAATTTTTTTTTGGCTTAGTGCTTTCTGTGTCACTGGAATTGAAAAACGTTTCTGAAAATTTACCATTGGGGTGGATTTATAGGAAATATCGAAAACACACTTACGTGCCCCTTCATTCCTTCATTTTCCTCCATTAATTCTATTCTGATCTTTCTTAGCTATAGCAACAACATCTTCGAGTCTACGAGTCCACAAAGCGATCGAGCTCAACGTTGTCGGCTGCAGCCTCCAGCCATCGCTAGCTCGATCAAACGCAGCACGTGCATGCACATTTCACATCTACGCCACGCCAGTATCAGTAGGATCTTCCCAGAAATATCAAATACTACTGCGTGCTCTCCCGGTAACACGCGCGAGCACATGCATGCACATTTCACATCTACGCCACGCCAGTATGAGTAGGATATCCCCAGAAATATCAAATAGTATTGCGTGCTCTCCCGGTAACACGCGCGAGAAGAAGCGTGTAGACTATGTCTACAAATGAGTGTGCAGTGTGTGCTCTAAATGCAATACTATTACCTCCGTTCAAGATTTTTTTTAAAAAAAATATTATTTAAATAAAAAATTACAAAAAATAAATAGTCAAATTTGTTTATTGTAAAATTAGGCTATAGTCACCATCTGAAATGACAAAATTACCTTGTCGTCATTCCAATTGGCGACAGTAGCCATGTCGCCAATTGGAACAGTGCTGACATGGCAATTTCGCCATTTGAACTGGCGACAGAGCCCTGTTACCATTCCAATTGGCAACAGTGCCCTGTCGCTTGTTCAAATGGCGACATGGCCCTGTATTTAATTTGTTTTATTTATATGTATATATAATTCAGCCTAAAATTTAGTATTGTTTTATTTACTTTTGTGCTGTTTTTTTGGATTGTTTTTTCTTCCGACCGCTCCATTTCAGCGTTCGAACCGCCACACAACACCAACCAACTAAACTACCACCACCAACAGCGCCGCTGGCGAAGACAATGGTGGTGGTTTCAGAAACAATATAAGTTATACATTACAATTGGACGCACGGAATAATAAGAAACAAAATCAGACAATAATAAGAAATAATATTAGCACAACATATTTTTAAGCAAAATATCATCCCATAGATTTTTGACAAATCACAATGATGTTACAAAACATTCTAGCACAACGTCATCACATAGTTAGTTGACAAATCATAATGATATTACAAAACATTCAACACAACATATTTCGACGAGGGAAACCATTCCAGTGGGTGCTACCTCAACATCCGCCCTGTTGACCTCCACGGTGCCCGCCTTGAGTGTGCCGATCAGATGGGGTCCCCTCGGCGCCATTCGGTTTGCCGACCTCTCCTTCATCCCGTGCATTTCTCGTATAACATTTCTTGAAGGTATGCCTGGACTTCCTGCAAATTGAGCACTTCGTTGTTTGATGTCTAGCTTCTGCTTCGTACATATTGTTCCTGACACACTATACCTACCGCAAGCCAACCTTTCCCTTCAGCCTAGCAATGTCCGCGGACTAGATCAGTTGCTCCCAGTTAGGATGGCCAGTGAAATGGCCAACCACGACGTAACCATACAGCTCTATATTCCAGGTCTACATCATCTCTTCCTTGGTGAAATATTTGGAAAGATACTGATCGGGTTGCCGTGCTACCGTTGAACATGCGGCCATGACATGTGAGCGTGGTGGAGTACGGTAATCTGTCATTTGCCATGGAGAGCGACGCGTTGTTGCTTCGGTCAACAAAATATTTTGTTGTACCGCGAAAATTTTTCTCCACAATAGAACCAAAGGGAGGCATCTGGCACTACACATAACCCAATTGTACACTTCAGCTAGATTGGTTGTCATGAAACCATAACGAGCAACATCCCTGTCATATAGCAGCGACTATTTCCCCTTAGGCTCATGCTCAATGCAGTTCGAGAAACATTTCACCTGCGCCCCTGTCTTCCTCGCCACACTAGGACCATCTGTGGGTAACTGTGGCAATGCCTCAGGGTCCTTGTTAGTGCTTGTAGCGGGCTTTTTTTCTGCCTCCCTTCTGTGCGCCCCAGCCCGCTCATCTAGAATCTTTTAGAGTGCATCAAGTCGTTTGAACAGGTTCATCAAGTCCTTGTTGTGGAACTGCTTGTAGAAGTTTGCACCTAAGTGCCTCATGCACCACTAGCTCTGCAGATCCACCCACAGAAATAGATAATTCTCCCTTTGTTGTAGCTGGGTTGTTGCACTCAATAGACCTACATGTTGATCATGTATGACGCATACGTTAGGAGAGCCATGTACAACAGACATATTCACATTCCTCAGAAACCACAACCAACTGTCTATGCTCTCGCTTTCAACGAATGCGAAGGCCGTGGGAAGAACCTCATTGTTCCCATCCGTTGCTATTGTAGTAAGTATCTGCCTCTTGTACTTCACAGCTAGAAATGTGCTATCCACGCACAAGATTGGACGGCAATACTAGAATGCACTGATGCATGGACTAAAGGCGAAGAATGCTCACTTTAGTATCCTTTTCTCGTCCCACCACGGATGTGTGCCATCTTGAATGTCGACATGAGTGCCAGGATTTCTGTCCTATATGACTCGGAGTTGTACGGACAGGTTGTGGTAGGAGTCCTGAAACGTACCAAACCTTAATTCCAATGCCTTCTACTTTACCCTCCACTCCTTAGAATAACTGATTATGTACTGGAACCTTACCTCTATTGCCCAAATGATAGATCGTATCTCAAAATCTAGATTATCTAGGATCTCACTGTACGTGATGTTCGCAATGAAGCCTGATGACAGGTTCTTGTGGGACTGTATGTCGGGCCCAGGAGTAACACCCTCAGATCCTCTGTATATATTCAACACTAGTCCCTGGAACAGTAGCTAATGTACATAGTAAATAAATATGGTAACATCCATAATTCACACAAATTTCCTAATAAATATAAGAGTTTATTACAAGAAAAGCTTACAAGCCAACAATAAAGAACACAACGAAAGACGAAGAAGTAATAGAGCACAGTTAATCTGCCACAAGCAATCTAGGGTGGTGGCCTAGTCATCAAGATCCACACCGGTGGCGAAGTTCTTCTCCTATAAACAACATTTTATTAAGCAAGGGTGAGTACAAAAATATACTCCACAAGTTACACCCAATAACATATTATAATGCATGGAAGGATTTACCAAAGGAAAGCTTATAAGGTTGAATTTGCATGAAGTAATATTTTCTTTTTAAATATTTGTAATAAGTTACAAAGGATTTATTCTATAACTAAAATTCATTTTGTAAATTCTCAAGTTTTATAGTAGGATAACCTCCATACATTTCTGGTGAAGGATACCCTCCTATCACATAGCTAACTGTACAATTTCCCAATTGGATAAACTATCCAAGATCATTTGATAAAATCTTTTGAAATCAAAACTATAGTCTAACTTTGAATGGCTTTGCTCAGCATGTCCATGCTCGTGGACAGTACTATTCAAATAGTTTTACACTCTACAGAGGTTGTACAACTTTACCTACAAGAGATGATTTGCTTAAAATGTTGGCCAAAACACACTTCTGAAGGCATGCGACTAAGCAATTATCACGAGGCTTTTACAATGTCCCACCCCAAAGTTATCATGTCTGCTAAGGTTTCACTTCTATTGGGTTAACCGCCCGTTGAAAGTGTAATACCCCGTATATCGATAAGAGAGAAACTTGTTCAGAAGAGGAAAATTAAATTAAATTCAGGGATTCTATTGGAAATTGGGAACTTGGGCCTCCAGCCCAAGCTAAGGGCTGTCTTTGGCCGGCCACACTAAGGGGGGGAAGCGCCCCTAAGGCCCATAGCCCAAGCCGCCCACTTTTTCCCCAAAACCCTAGACACCACCCTTGTTACTGTAGCTCGCCCCCTCTCCTCCGGTGCTTCTCCATTGTTGCCGGCCAAAGGAAGGAGGAAGAAGCTCTTTGCGCTGCTGGCCATGGTAGAGGAGAAGAGGAAGAGGGAGAGGAAGAGGAAGGGGAAGGAGATCTTCTCTAAAACCCCGTATAACCTTAGAGACTCCAATCGAGTTAGAGAAAGGATTAAATAAATCAAATTGAGAATTTGTGTTAGAGAATGGTTTTAACTGGAAGTTCAGGGGGTTTTTCGCTTGTTTCAAAAACCTGGGCTGTGGGCTGAAAGCCCACAGCACCTTGGCCCATTAGTGGAGGAGGGGGCAGCCAAACCCTAAGCAAGTACTGTAGCTCGTGGTACTGTAGCACCACCGCACTGTAGCACATGGGTACTGTAGCAACCCCCTTCCCTGTTGCCATGCGAAGAGGAGAAAGGAAGGACAGGAAGGAAGAAGAAGAAAGGAAGATGAAGGGGAGAAGGAAAAGAGGAAGGAAAGAAAGGAGCGTTGGTCATCTTGTTCTCCAAGGGTAACCCACGATCCCGTTCGATTAGTCGTGTAGTTTCGCGTTTTGGCAATGTCGGTAATTAGGCCTGTTCAGGATAGTTCGTGTTATATCGTCGTTTTGTTATATAAAAAAGCAGAATCAGCTCTAGACTTCTCCTAGAGTATTGTAGAGGACGTCGTTAGCTTTTGATGAAGTACTAGATCGCAATATTTGGACCTCTGTAGCAGAAGTTATTAATTAATTTGTGAGACTATTCTGCGAATCTATCGGTAATCTGACGGGTTTTAGTAATCTGACTTTAGCGATATGTTAAAAGGAAACTTTGAGGAGCTCAGTATAATGAAAGTTGTAGATAATTCTCGTAGCTTTCAGGGAAGGTCAAGAATGCGAATTTTGGACAAATGAGTTGAAAGTTATGATAGTTTTAGTGTACTGTCCAGAGAACCTGATGTGAAAACGATGTTCTGTTAATTGGCATGATAGGGGTATTAGATGGCCGAATCAGGAAGACCCATCAACTAGGTTTAGTTGGGGAATTTGATAAAATTTCAATGAAGTCCAAGAACACCCCATGTGGACTCATGTACTAAAAGATACGAAGTTTTGAACACGACTGTTTACAGAGGGGTCAGTTCAGCATTTAGGAAATTGGGGTCGGGATCGCGTTACAAGCTATTGCTAGTTCGTGCTTGCTTATATGGTTTGTTTGGTCCAATACTGTTGTTGTAGTAAGCTTTTAAATAAATTTTAGGTAGGGGAGTGGTCCCGGAGGCAGCACTCTCTATGCATCCTCCGTTCTCACGTGGTTAAGACAAGTACATGTTTGCTAGTATTATGATTAATTGTGATGTCTATGGATGCTAGAATGTTATAGATGTTGTTGACCATGATTATTAGTGTTGTGAAAATGTGAATGATGCATGGTTGCTTGAGTGTTTGCATGTCTATGAACATGTATGATAGAAGTATGAATGAGTTAAATTCATAAATGATGTTGCAGAGAATGTGTGTTTATGATGATTCATGACTTGTGCATATGCATCATGTTGATAAAATGAAGACTTAGTCACGCGGTGACCAAGCATTTGTTGAGATCCCCGTCATGCATGTGACTGGCTTGAGGTCCCCACACTTGTGGAGTGTGGGCTTGAGGTCCCCTTTACTTGCGGAGTATTGGGCAATTGGTCCCTGTGCTTGCGAGCACAGGCATGGTATGCGGCGACGGTCGCATATCTCGCATTACCGGTGAAATGCGACAAAGAGTGAAAGAGAAAAGTTGCATTGCATATTTGCATACATACCTCATGATATATGTTTTTGTATAAAGATTTGGAATGGAATGTTGATGATGTAAATGTGAGTTTAATGTTTCATTATTGGTACTTGCTGAGTCTTTGGACTCACCCTTACTTTTGTTGTGTTTTTAGGTACCATTTGCAAGAACGACATGCATGGGAGGAGTATACTCGAATTGGACACACACACTACCATCCACCTTTAACGTTGATAAATTTTTCGTTCATACTTTAATAAAAGAGCAAACTGCTTAGAGATTGTTTATGATTATGCTTCATGCATTGGACTAAGTGTAATAATGATGAGTAGTTTCATTTGGATAATTCTGAATATGCTAGTTGCTTTCATGTTTTGAATGCCTATTGCCGATTTTGAAAGTTGGATTAAGTATATATGTTTTATTCAAATGTTGGAACCTCCCGGTAATTAACAATACAAGGGAGGTTCTGCCGGAAATTTGGTAGAATGTTCGGGCTTAGAATTGTTTAATGTTAGTTTGGTAGCATTCCAGGCTCATGTTGGGCTGGGGTGTTATGGTTGGTATCAAAGCGGGCTGTAGGTCCGTGGTGAATACATTAACGACTTAGGTAACTTAGCTTGTTAAAATTTGCTAATAGTTAATTAACTTAAAACCTAACACACTGGTGCACAGTAGGATGGGGTGGGTCAAGCATTGCATTTACGCTTCCGTTATGTTGTATCGTTGATTCCTGTTATGAGATGATCTTATATACCCATAATATGATTCTATGATTATTGTGAGGGATGATAGCTATGCAACTATTGTTGCTGTTGAGAGGTTGAGGTCGTGGTTGTGGCCCCGGGCTTTACCAGGTTACACCACCGTTTGTAGTATGAGATTAGCGAAGTGATTACCCCGAATACCATAGCTACAGGTACTGTGGGTGAATTCCTTTAGAAAAGTTGTTCTCTTCTTGAGCTTGATTTAGACCAATTCTGGGTATAGATGCAGATGGTGAAATTTGTTGGGATTTCACTTGGCCTCTATTTGTATCTTGGGAGTTCTACCCTTATTATTGAAAAAAAACTGATTTATTTATTCGCTTGGTATTCAGGATACTGAAAGTTTTATGTTGCAAATTCTTTAGCATGTGAAAGCTTTGGCTTTATGTATTTTTTTGGATTATTTCGAGTTTTGAAGTTAATGCCTCTTTTTCCGAAGAGGGTTAAAGTCCTTTTGTGAGGTCTTGATATGTTTAAGCGAGAGGTGTTAAACATAGAAGTTCATTGATAAGGTTCGAGTTATCAAGTCGGATCTGCAGCGTCATGTATGAATTGGTCTTAACCCATATCTTTGGAACTAGAGTTGATTTATGTGATGTTGTTATAGAGTAATTACTTGATAGGTAGTGACAAAGAGTATGTTGTAATATCCCGACTTTCATTTGAGAATGCAATTCAAATTGAGGGAGAATTAGTGTAATTCTCTGTTAGTGCTAGAAATAATTTTCGGGAGAAAATAATTAATCGGTAGAAGGTTTCTTTTGGAAAAATGTTTAATCAGGAGGATAGAGGGGGTTTTCTGCCTTTTCCTGGCAACCTGGGCCTGGGCCTTTGCCCATGAGGCCTGGCCGGCCATTGGGGGGAGGTGCCACCCTCCCCCAAAACCCTAGCCGCCTTTTCCCCCCTCTCCTCCCCACCTTGGCCGCCACCTCCTCCTCTCCCTTCCTCTCCATCTTGCGCCTCCCCCTGCTGGTTGCAGCCCCTTCTCCACCTCCATTGTTGCCGCCCCAAGCGCCTAGTGCAGCACCCCCACCTCCCGGAGTCGTCCCTTGGTGCCGATCTTCCCGTTGCCGGCTTCTCGCGAAGGTAGGAGCGGTGTTTCGTGGAATTGGCTGATCAAGAAGGAGGGGAACATCTTCGTGGATCAACCATCGGCGTCCTGGTTGCTGCAAGGGTAACGAATGTCAATCCTCATCGTTTGATTAGTGGTAGAGGTGATTTCGATCATAATTGATTAGATCGATTTGCTGCGATTAAAAAGTTAGTTCTGTCTAGTGCTTTGCGTGGCCTGTTTCGTGTGCTTAGAGGCAGAATTAGGGATTCTGGTCTCCTAGAGATATTTAGAGGATGCTCTTAGCTTTCGGTGGCCGCCAAGATCACCTCATTCCGACTTTCGAGTCAAAAGTTATGATAGATTTAATATCTGCTGTCCAGAATTCTGACGAGAATTACCTTTTAAGTTGTC
Source organism: Ampelocalamus luodianensis (assembly GCA_036346255.1). Classification (NCBI taxonomy): domain Eukaryota; kingdom Viridiplantae; phylum Streptophyta; class Magnoliopsida; order Poales; family Poaceae; genus Ampelocalamus; species Ampelocalamus luodianensis. The sequence continues at coordinate 37,988,636 of CM070628.1, read as the reverse complement.
TTTTAAAATAGGTGTATGTTAATGGACGAATCAGGGTTTCATCCCAACTAGGTTAATGTAGATAATTTCATAACCTTTTCAGATTGATAAAGAACACTCAATTCGGAGTTGTAGTTTAAAAGTTATGGACGTTTTAGTACTGCTGTTTATTATGTTGGGACAGATTCTGTACTGCTATTTCAAACAACTATTAGCCTTTTAAATTGGCCGAGTTGGATTATCATGTCAACTAGAGTATTGTAGTTTAGTCAGTTAAGAATATACAGAAATTGGGTTTACCTCTTTTCGACTTCCAGATCTTAAGATATGTCAATTACCGTGCTGCTGTCCAGAATTAAGTTATGACAGAAATTGTTGTTTTCAGTTTCAGCTTTTGTTTTAGACCTGAGTTGTCAGGGTAGCGGGGTAGAACACCGATTAGTAGAATTGGGTATATCATGTCCTTATGGTAGCTATTTTATTTATTTAGGAGGTGGAGTTTCAGATCTAGGAGTACCATCTTTGCCGGCTAGCGCGTCGCATCGTGGAAGGCAAGTACATTGCCACCTTTATTTATTGTGATTGGTGAATGTTTTTATGATCTTGTGGTGATTCCATATAATACATGAGAAGGTGGATTGTTTATGTTTTGATATATGTGTTATATCCATGTTTAGATATCATGTCATTCAATATTCTCACTCCATTTTATACATTCATTTTGCATGTTTCATCCACGAGAGTGGATTTCAAGTCCCACCATTCCAATGTGGGCAGTGTTGGACATTGTCATGTCCCGTCCACGGAAGTGGATTTGAAAGACCCATCAATTCCAGGATGGGCATGTAAGACCCGTTAACTCCAGAATGGGCAACTTTGGACACCCGTATGAAACGTTCTTCATACGGGAATTGGATCCCCGCATTTTTGTTAAGATGCGGGCTTAAGTGAACACCGACGGGTGTGTCACTCGCTATACCGGTATAATCATGTGTGCAGTCCATCCTTGATTACATTCATTCATTTCATGTTTTTCTTAAGTGCTCATTAGATGAAATGTTCGCATTCTTAAATGGTGGTGTCCTGTTTGTATATGTGTTCTGTTTCCTTCACTGTACTTGCTGAGTCGTGGACTCACTCTTGCGTTGTTTGTTTATTTTAGGTAACCCCTGATGTTGGCTCACTTGGGAGGGAGTAGACACGCACTACTTGTTAACATCATCAAATTCATGTTCAAGATTTAATTTTAGTTCTATCTTTCATTCGTTAATGATGAACTGTAATAATTAAATTATAATTGATGAAGGAAGGATACCTTCTCCACAATGATGTTGATTTATTACTGCATGTGAAACTCCTTTATTGATGATCAGTATTAAATAACTTAGAAGGTGAAGGAAGGATACCTTTACCATGTCCTGTTATTTTTTTTAATGCTGTCATTAGTTGATATACTTATTTCATATTCTTCCGCTTTGTGTAGATTGTTAGATTATTTAGGTGACATCTTGGCTTCCGAATAGCCAGGGTGTTACAGTTGGTATCAGAGCGGGCTTTAGGTCCGTGGTAATTAAGTTATTAAAATGACACACTGTGCATAGTAGGTGGGGTTTGGGTAAACCATCGTATCCGTATTTTCTAGTGGTGTGTTTCAACATATTGAACTGTTCTTGAATTGCTTCTGTACTATTGTTCGTGTTGTTAATATGAACTAATACTATGATTGTCATGAGATGATCCTGTATATTCATAATTGGGTATTTTGGTGAAGCGTGTTGTTAACAGATGATAAGAAGTGGAGGTCGTGGTTGTTACGCTGGGATTCACCAGGTTACACCACTGTTCGCAGTACGTGGTTAGAGGAGTAGTTACCCCGAGTACCATAGTTTTAGGTGTTAAGAGTGATTTGCTTTAGAAAGTTGTTCTCTTTCTTGATTTCTGAATTTGGCAATTCTTGTCCTGCGGTGGTTGATGAATTTCTCCTGGGATTGTGGTTCGTGATAGTTTATGGTTTTCAATAGATCTCTCTTGGTTCTCTGAAACAATTATTGTTTTTCGACTGTTGAGTTGATTTTACTACTTGTGATCGTTGTCAATTGGCAAGATTGATGTTTTCATGGTTGCTCCTTCTTTCTCATTGGAAAAGAATGACTCATTTACTTGTTTGATAGCTTGGTTAGTGAGTGTTTTCCGCTGTAAGTTGATTGCATAGGAAAGCTTTGGCTTTATGTGTTTCTTTTGGATTACTTCAAGCGTTGAGGTTTGAAGACTCTCTTTGTAATACCCCAAAAGTATTTGAAAGGACTTCCGGGAGAGATTTAATTTTGAGTCAAAGGATTAACGGTTTAGAAGTCGATTTAGGAGGCGAACCTTTTGGGAGTTAATTAATTAAGCAACCAACGAGGGGGGTTTTCGCTTTTGCTAGACAACCTGGGCCCCGGGCTACCACCGGGAGGCCCATTAGTGGGCTGGCCGGCCAAGGCCTAGGGGGGGCGGCACAAACCCTAGCCCCTCCCTCCTCCAAGCCGCAGCCCCCTCCCCCACTCTCCCACGCCTCCACCCCTCTTCCCCCCTTGGTGGCCGCCCCTTCCCCTCTCCCATGCCTCCCCCTTGCACCCTCCCAAGCACCCCTCCAAGTTTTCCCCATGGCTGCCGGCCAAGGAAAGAAGAAGGAACATCCCCTTTGTGGCCGGCCAAGGAGGAAGAGAAGAGGGAAGGAAGAGGGGAGAAGAGAAGGGAGAAGAGAAGGAAGAGGGATCCCATCCGGAGTTTGCGATCTTCAACTTCCTGGTTGCTACAAGGATAACGAGTGCCGATCCCCATCGTTTGATTAGTGGTAGATATGTTTTGGTTCAATTTTGATTAGATCGTATTGCTGCGAGTAGAAGATCCATTCTGTCCAGAATGTTGTGGGGTCTGTTTCGTGGCTTTAAATGCCGAATTAGGAGTTTTTGTCTCCTAGAGATATGTAGATTATGTTATTAGCTTTCAGTGGCCACCAAGATCACCCAAATCCGATTAACGGTCAGGAAGTTATGAATTTTTTAGTATTGCTGCTCTGTTATTCTGTCAGTTTTGGACAGTCTGTAGAAAATGGGATGAATCTGCTAGTTAAGGTCAAAATCAGAGGACCTCAATATAACGAAAAATGTGGGTAATTTCTATACCATTTCATAGAGATAAAGAACACGAGATTTGGACTTTCGTAGCAAAAGTTATGGTGGTTTTAGCGTACTGTCCAGAGAACCCAACGAGAATTCTGTTGTCTGATGATTGGTTTGATAGGGGAAGTTAATGACAGAATCAAAAGGGCTCCCCAACTAGGTTTATTTAGGTAATTCAATTACCTTTTCAGAAAGTCTAAGATCATCTTAATTGGACTCCTGAGCAGAAAGTTATGTATTTTAGAATTTGGCTGTTTTCAGTGAGCACAAAAACGATCGCTAGAAATTGGAGGTTTTGTTAACGCTTGGGAGTTTAGTGAGATCAATTGTGTTGCTATTTATGATTTTGGTCCAGTATGCTGGTCTTAGATTGGGGTTATCTTTATGTTCAGGTGGGAGCGTGATCCCAGGGGCAGCACCCTCTTCGCGTCCACCGTTCTCGCACGGTTAAGGCAAGTATTCGGGCTAATGTATATTTATGCTTGTATGCTGTGACTGTTTGTGTTGTGCTCATAATAGCTATGCAAGGATGTTATGGTGATGAGTTCCAATTTATCTTGGTGAATGCAAGTGCATTGTTTGTTAAATGGGTGTGATTGATTGGCTATGTTCGTGTGCTTTTTGATATATGGTTGCATAGCAAGATGGCTTACTTGATGATTGTTTAAGTATGGTGATTGCTCAAATTATGCTTATGCTTTACTGTGGTACAATGTTGTTATCTTTTGGTAAGATTGCTGATGAATAAGAGATGAGCATATGCATATTGAGAACATGTTGAGGCTTGGTCACGCGGTGACCAAGTATGTTTCCCTTTGAGATTCCCGTCATGAATGTGACGGGCCCGAGATCCCCTCACTCGTGGAGTGTGGGCTTGAGGTCCCCATTACTTGCGGAGTAATGGGCAATTGGTCCCTGTGCGTGCGCGCACAGGTATGGGTATGCGGCGACGGTTGCTTACTCTGCATTACCGGTGTAATGCACACAGAAAGTTAAAGATAGAGGATCCTTGAGCATTGCATTGGTTGCATTTCATAAGTTAAAAAGGCTATGTTTAGTGTTTTGTTATTGTGGATCATTGATGCTATGTTTGTGTTCTTGTTTATAGCCTTGTTGATATTTGCTGAGTCTTTGGGCTCACTCTTGCTTTAATGTGTTTTGGGTACCAATGGCAGGAACGACATGAATGGGAGGGAATAGATGATGGATGCACTCACTACCTCACACTCTTAAGGCGTTTACCACTTAGCTACAATTTTAGAAATAAATAAACTGATGTTTATCACTCATAGATCGGTTTGGTTAAGTAACTGTTTAATTGTAATAATGAGATTGCCAGGTCTTGGTATGTTCAATTGATTATCAAGCTTGATCATGAGAATTTTGTTAAATGCTATCATTTATCGTTGAACTCTCGGTATAGCTGATTAAACAAAGGAGACTCTGTCAAAAAAAATTGTAGATTGGGCTAGATTAGTTTATTTCCAGTAGCATTCCAGGCTCTTTGAGAGTTGGGGTGTTACACTCTTTTGCTGAAGTAAGGTGTTAGAATCCTTTTATGATGTCTTATCATGCTTAAAATGAGAAGTTATAATTAAATGAATAAATTACTATGATATGAGTTACCAAGTCGGGTTATTAGCATGGTGCAAATCAATTATTCTTAACTACCATCCATGAAAGTGAAATTGATTAATTTGAAATGTCCTTGTATTTGATACTTGGTGTATGATAAATAAAGACTGTCCATATCCATTCAGAACCTATAGATATTACATAAGAGCTAGATTTATCTATTTCCTGGTATGCTAAATTGTTGAAACTTGTATAAAGTACCAGATGGGTGCTGGTGAATCGATTCATGAAACCTTGTTATAGAAAATGATGTTAGTGGATCTTTAATCATGTTTTGAAATGATTTCTGAACAAAGGTGAAAAGTGAATCTATGTTTATATATGGTTATGTGATTGCAACCGGAATTTGTACCGTATGTACACCCATGATTAATACAATCATCAATTGTTAATGAGCGTTGAAGAAGGTGTTGAGCAACACCAATAGTTGAGTAGATGAATTTCGTAAGTAGTCTTTGATATCGTGCCTTGTGTTATTGTTATTGCTTAGCATAATCTTGTTATAATAAATTTGTTTCAATCTTATGGTTTGTATTCCCTTTGGGAAGCGTTAGGATGGAGTAGTAAAGTTTGATGATTCTTGGTACTAGTGTATGTTGTCGATGTTATTAAATCGTCAAAATATGATAATGAGGTTAATTCTTGTAGTAATTTGATCACCCATGGTGATATTTCCTAAATGATCAAATTTCAAGTTTTGTATTCATGATCTTTTGGGGGTTCAGGCTTTATGTGGTAAATGAAGTTTATCGAGTAACGATATGTTGCAAAGTTGCAATGGTTCTTCAGTGTTGCAAGTGCTTCGATTTTGAATACTTATTTGTTCTTATCTGTCAAGGTTCGATATTCTCTTCTTGTGAGGCTTATGCGTTCAACTGTGGACTCCACTTATGTTGTATGAGTTCATTGCTTAATTGGTTTTTCCCTTGGTCTCGTGTTCAGTGCGAGTGGTAGATGAGTTTTCTAGTGGGTGAAAAAAAAAATGTTCCCAATTGCCTCTTCTTTTGAGAAGGATTCAACCCATTCTTTCACGTGGGTCTTTAAAAGTGTTTTCTAATTGTTGTTGAGAGAATTGAAATTAATACCGTTCAGATGAGAATATTTCAAGTTTAGCTTTCTTGATATTTTGGAGCCCATGAATCATCCGTAGAAATTATTTTAAATAAATTGAGGTATTGAATTGTCTTGTTGCTTCTTAAGAGATTCATGTGATTTAATCTTAAAGGATTTTTGGTTGGAGTTGGCAACGTGAAGCTGCAATTAAAGAAAAATTATGTTGGTTCCCTTAAGAGGAGAATAATCGCTTGCTTTTCATGAAATCTGTAATTGGAAATGTTTGAGTTTGGTGGTGAGATTATTTGGATCTCATGTTTCGTGTGTAGTTGAATTGTTCTGAACAAATATGACGTATTGAGGAATTTCATTGGTTCTTATTTAGTCCGTGTGGTTTGGACTAAAGACCTGATCTTGTTCGTTGTGGCAAAGCGATGTTAGTTAAAGAATTAATTTCAGTGTTAAAGGAAAGAGTGCCGTAGGAATATTTGAGAATTTGAGTCAAGTTTTGTGACTTGTGGTTATTTGAATTGTTCATAAACTTTTTGCTCTTTTCACTCAAGAGTTGTCGAGTTTCAATCGCAATGTCATTTCTCTTATTGGTGGTTATTTGCTATTCCCTTTTTTAGGGATGTGTGCCATCTGCTGTGAACTCAACTTTCGTTTTTCCAGATCTTCATTACCAGATTATTTCTTTTGGTTTCGTGCTCACTGTGAGCAACAACTTTTTCCAGTGTGGTGAAACTTGTCCTTGTTCGTCTCTTTCTTTTGAGAAAGGATCAACAGTTTTGTGTTGCAAAGTTTTGCAAAGCGTAAGTTGTTAATTGATTAGTGGTGGTTAAGTGATTGTTGGGGTGAGTTTTTCTACCAAGCTATTGGAGGAGTAATAGAAGATGAGTTGGTTTTGACCTGAACCACTTAGAGGGAAATTGATTCAGATGGAATGTATGGCTTCGAAGTAGAACTGTATAGTGTTCGACTAAGTAGAACATATGGTATAGTGTAGTTCCAGAACTTTGGTTCATGTTGAAATGTTGGGGATTATCAAATGTATGGAAACCTTAATCAATTTTATAGAGTAACACAATTGAAAAGTATTGCGATATTGTGTGAGTGATTCCTGATGATGTCAATGAGTGTGTATGTCGGAATTGTGGGGATGTTAGAGATTTAATCCGATGATTTCACCATGTGTGATAAGAGGATTTCGTTGTAGGGGTCTTGGAGGTTAAATTTGGGTTTTCTATTTTCATGCTAGACTTTTGGTCGCCCAAAGATTTGTGTGTAGAGGAGATAGAAAACTGGAGTATTCTGAGTAGTGGAATGATTGTCGATAGAACTCTTCTGATGTAGTTCATGAGCGGGTGTACTGCGGATTCTGATGGGTTATTCTTAAAAGTTGGAGGTGATGAGATTGCATGGGTTTTTGAGGTGCTTTGGTGCCTTCTATCAAATTAATGTCATCAGTTGAAGGAGTTGTCTAGAGTGTTCAACTGAATCAATAGAGTCTCTCCACAAAGGTGTGGATGATGTATTTCGGTTTAAGCCTAAATTTGAGGATGTTAAATTAAGAGGTTTGAGACCGTGTGGTATGCGATGAATTCGAATTCCAAGGTTGGAGAGATATTTTATTCCAAAAAGTGAAACTAAGGAAAAAGATGTCTTCTTGATTAGTGAAACATTTTCTTTATTCTTGCTTGAGCTTGGGCTATTGACCAATGTCTTTCGTAAGTTGAGTTTGACTCAATTTTGGTATGTGTGGTTCTTATCGGTTCAGGAAGAATAAAGGAAGTTTTGATTTGGGCATTTAAAATTATTCCTCCTTTGGTTTTCGTGATGTTTATTCGCAAACTGCCACTTGGAAGGTGGAAAGGTTTTCGTAATGAAATTCTGATTTCTGGATTTTACTCTTCTGTACCCAGTTGGTAACGTCTAGTTGTGACGTGAATCTTCCTTATTCAGATGTGTTTTGCCGGTAAAAGAGTTTGCTTAAAAAGAATTCGATTATATGTTTCCGGTTAAAGGAGGCGATCCTTGTTTTCAGTGAAGAGTTCATTTGAGAGGTGGAACAAGAGTTCCGCGTTCTATGTGCATATTGTGTGGTTCGGCATCAATGGGGAGGTTAACCCAAGGTACGTTGGGTTGCTTTCGCTAGTTGGCGTATCGCTAGGACCATTTCGGGTCCCTACGCGGTGAACGCAACTTTTGGTATGTTCTAGTGCCAAGTGAGTACCTAGGAGATCCAGAGTTTGATTATTCGTTAACGTCGTAGTCCTTCGAGTAGGATCTTACCTTCGATTCTCTTCTAATGAGTGTACCTGGAATTTTCGGGTTGAGTGTTATGACAGACATGGTTGTATGTCATTTTGTTGTGGTCTCAACAATCCGAGTGTGAGGCCTCTTGGGAGTCGGGGTTTCGCGTGCGTGAGCGTTATCCGGATTAGTTCGCAACGAGTATCTGTATACCGTTGCTAAATTCCAGTCGTGGTTTTCTTTGTTGTAGATCGGCGTATAGATTCGGGGTCGAATCCTCTTAAGGGGGGTAGAATGTAATATCCCGACTTTCATTTGAGAATGCAATTCAAATTGAGGGAGAATTAGTGTAATTCTCTGTTAGTGCTAGAAATAATTTTCGGGAGAAAATAATTAATCGGTAGAAGGTTTCTTTTGGAAAACGTTTAATCAGGAGGATAGAGGGGGTTTCTGCGTTTTCCGGCAACTGGGCTGGGCCTTGGCCCATGAGGCCTGGCCGGCCATTGGGGGGAGGTGCCACCCTTCCCCAAAACCCTAGCCGCCTTTTCCCCTCTCTCCCCACCTTGGCCGCCACCTCCTCCTCTCCCCTTCCTCTCCATCTTGCGCCCCCTTGCTGGTTGCAGCCCCTTCTCCACCTCCATTGTTGCCGCCCCAAGCGCCTAGTGCAGCACCCCCACCTCCCGGAGTCATCCCTTGGTGCCGATCTTCCCGTTGCCGGCTTCTCGCGAAGGTAGGAGCGGTGTTTCGTGGAATTGGCTGATCAAGAAGGAGGGGAACATCTTCGTGGATCAACCATCGGCGTCCTGGTTGCTGCAAGGGTAACGAATGCCAATCCTCATCGTTTGATTAGTGGTAGAGGTGATTTGGATCATAATTGATTAGATCGATTTGCTGCGATTAAAAAGTTAGTTCTTTCCAGTGCTTTGCGTGGCCTGTTTCGTGTGCTTAGAGGCAGAATTAGGGATTCTGGTCTCCAAGAGATATTTAGAGGATGCTCTTAGCTTTGGGTGGCCGCCAAGATCACCTCATTCCGACTTTCTAGTCAAATGTTATGATAGATTTAATATCTTCTGTCCAGAATTCTGACGAGAATTACCTTTTAAGTTGTCTTTTAAAATAGGTGTATGTTAATGGACGAATCAGGGTTTCATCCCAACTAGGTTAATGTAGATAATTTCATAAACTTTTCAGATTGATAAAGAACACTCAATTCGGAGTTGTAGTTTAAAAGTTATGGACGTTTTAGTACTGCTGTTTATTATGTTCGGACAGATTCTGTACTGCTATTTCAAACAACTATTAGCCTTTTAAATTGGCCGAGTTGGATTATCATGTCAACTAGAGTATTGTAGTTTAGTCAGTTAAGAATATACAGAAATTGGGTTTACCTCTTTTCGACTTCCAGATCTTAAGATATGTCAATTACCGTGCTGCTGTCCAGAATTAAGTTATGACAGAAATTGTTGTTTTCAGTTTCAGCTTTTGTTTTAGACCTGAGTTGTCGTGGTAGCGGGTAGAACACCGATTAGTAGAATTGGGTATATCATGTCCTTATGGTAGCTATTTTATTTATTTAGGAGGTGGAGTTTCATATCTAGGAGTACCATCTTTGCCGCTAGCGCGTGATCGTGGAAGGCAAGTACATTGCCACCTTTATTGATTGTGATTGGTGAATGTTTTTATGATCTTGTGGTGATTCCATATAATACATGAGAAGGTAGATTGTTTATGTTTTGATATATGTGTTATATCCATGTTTAGATATCATGTCTTTCAATATTCTCACTCCATGTTATACATTCATTGTGCATGTTTCATCCACGAGAGTGGATTTCAAGTCCCACCATTCCAATGTGGGCAGTGTTGGACATTGTCATGTCCCGTCCACGGGAGTGGATTTGAAAGACCCATCAATTCCAGGATGGGCATGTAAGACCCGTTAACTCCAGAATGGGCAACTTTGGACACCCGTATGAAACGTTCTTTATACGGGAATTGGATCCCCGCATTTTTGTTAAGATGCGGGCTTAAGTGAACACCGACGGGTGTGTCACTCGCTATACCGGTATAAGCATGTGTGCAGTCCATCCTTGATTACATTCATTCATTTCACGTTTTTCTTAAGTGCTCATTCGATGAAATGTTCGCATTCTTAAATGGTGGTGTCCTGTTTGTATATGTGTTCTATTTCCTTCATTGTACTTGCTGAGTCATGGACTCACTCTTGCGTTGTTTGTTTATTTTAGGTAACCCCTGATGTTGGCTCACTTGGGAGGGAGTAGACACACACTACTTGTTCACATCATCAAATTCATGTTCAAGATTTAATTTTAGTTAATGATGAACTGTAATAATTAAATTATAATTGGTGAAGGAAGGATACCTTCTCCACAATGATGTTGATTTATTACTGCATGTGAAACTCCTTTATTGATGATCAGTATTAAATAACTTAGAAGGTGAAGGAAGGATACCTTTACCATGTCCTGTTATTTTTTTTTAATGCTGTCATTATTTGATATATTTATTTCATATTCTTCCGCTTTGTGTAGATTGTTAGATTATTTAGGTGACATCTTGGCTTCCGAATAGCCAGGGTGTTACATATGTCCATGCCTAATTGGAGTCAAAAGAGTTATTAAGAAGTGTAGAGTATTGATGAAACTGATTTGATCACTATGGGTGATAAATTTGGTAAGCTTCTCTGGTAGATTGGATTTGTTGGACTCAACGGATTAATCAAAACCTTTGGGATGGATACGTCCAGAAGGGGTTAGATTAGTGTCATAGTGGATATTCATCTTGGAAGTTATTTTTTTATGGATAACTACCGATCATATGTAGTTGCTAGGTGCAAGTATATTGTATCGAAGTATGGTATTGAGCATCGCTAAGAGATGAACTGATGGGATGTAGTCGGCGATCTTTGTTTACTTGATAGTGGAGTGGTAGGGTAATAGTATGTCCTTGATGAGAAGATTGATCATTAAAATTGTTTAGGTTGTTAAACCGGTTGGATTACTTGATCACAATGGATAAATCTAATGGTGTAGGAGGGAGAGATAAGGATGTATTTGACTGTTGTCCTAATGGATAATAATCTAGAAATTGCCTTTAATTGGTTGCTTGATGGTCTCATATTTGCTAATAGGAATGCAGATAGAGAAAGGACCATAAATTCTCCTATGACTGTATAATTCGTTAAATGTCTACAATAATCGTTAGATTGGAATTTGTGTACAAAATTAGTGTGAGCATTGCTAATCGGTGAAGGGTTGAAAAAAATATGATTTATTCATGTGTGTCTCATGAGGATGACTTGTGGCTGCATGTCCTTGTTAAAAGAGTTGACGATAAAGATTTGTGTTAAGAATCTATTATTCTTGATGTTAGTAAGATTGTCTGTAAGGACTTGTGACTTGTGGAAATGGTGATGATTCTTTTAGGAAGAATGTAATTTGACCGCCTCCCGTAATACCGGTTAAATGGAATATTTGGAGTTTGGCATTTGTGAGCTTTTGATAGTTCATGCTTAATGTGGTAGCTAAAATTGTTGAGAAAGACGATGCGTGAGAATGTTCTGATGGGTTCTTAAGTGATTAATATGAATTGTTTTAAAAGTATTTTTTCTTTGGGTTGGCAAGTGGTGATGCAATCAAAGGAAATTGTTTTCTCTGTTACAGAAAAAAAAGGTGTGCCATAAGTATTTGAGGGTGGAGTTTAAGGTTGTAACCTACAACTTTTCTATCGTTGCCGCTTAAGTGTTTCTTAAGTTTCAAAAGCAATGTTTTATTGTGATTTATTGATGTTTGAAATTCCCTTCTTGTGGAACATGTGCCCTCAGTTGTGGTCTCGTCTGTTGTTTTTGAGATCAATGCTATTTGACTTTTTCTCTTGGTCTCGTGCTCACTGTGAGGAGTAGTGTTTCCTCGTGTGTTAAAACTTGTATTTGTTTGCTCTTCCATATTCAGTAAAGATTAACCGACTTGGGTTGCAAGGTCTTATAGAGTGTAATGTAGCGATTGGTTGGTGGTGATCAAGTAAATGATTGCAGTGAGAATTATGGGGGCCAAGCTATTTGAAGATCAGTAGAAAGTGATTTGGTTTTATCCTATAACTCTTGGAAAGAATGAGATTTAAATGGAATGATTGTTATTGAAGTAAAACAGATTAATGTTACAACTAGTGGAACCCATAGCGAATTATAATCCAAGAACCTTCATCCATGTTGGAATGTTGGGATTATCGAAAGTCTGAAAGCTTGATCAATGTGTTAGAGTATTGCGATTGGGTAATTTTGCAAGGTTGGATAGGTGATCCATGACGGTGTAGTTTAATGAGAGTAGGATTAGCGAAGTAAACTAATCGTAATGTCAATTGATGGGATAGTAGGTAAGGTTGAGTTGTCGGCAGGTATACCCTGGCTCTAGTGAATAAACCTTCGGGAAGATAGAATTCTTCTAAAAGATAATTTGGTCGAGAAAATATTTACTTGTAGATGATAATGATTGAGTATGTTTAGAGTGTGGGAATTTTAGTGAATGAATATGAGGATTTCTCGATCTTTTATACGAGAAGTTTGTTGTAGGAGTCTTGGAGGTTGAACTTGGGCTTTGTATTTTTATGTTAGAACCTAGGTTGCTAATGATTATGTGTAAAAGTAGTAGAACAAGAGTAGATTCCGAGTAGTGGGATGATCATCGATAATATCCTTTGGGGGTAGTAAATGAGAGTGTGTGATGTGAATTTTAAATTGTTTACCCTTAACGGATTGAGGGATGTGATGGTGGGTGAAATCTATTTTGAGTGGTGTTGGGAATTATTTTATCAAAGTAATTTATTCGGTAGAGAAGTTGGCTAGAGTGTGATATTGTGGATTAGAAGTGTAACACCCCAGCCCAACACTGAGCCTGGAATGCCACTAAACTACCTTTCCATCTAAAATCCTTTAACACACAAAAAAAAATCAGCAACCCAAGCATTATTAAACCCATCTACGGGTCACAATGGAACATGAATAAAGACATGTCAAACATGAATAAATAAGCGAGCGAAACATAACAAGATAATAAGTCTAAAATAGCACCAAATATACTAGTCCAAAACATTCATCTAAGATTATTCAATCTCTAATATGTTCTAAAAGTAGTCCGTCAATAATGAATCAAATAGTTCTCATGGCAAATAATCATGTGTCTGAAATATGAAACTATCCCATGTGCGCTAGTCCCTCTCAATCATGGTGCCCTCAACGATCACCTAAAAACAACAAAAAAGCAGGGTGAGTCCACGACTCAGCAAATACATCAATATACAACGAACAAGGACAAATCAACAGTATTCAATAACTTCATTATCATCACATGTCCTTCTATTAATATTCTCATGCCATTCTCTTCTCTTTATTTTCACACACATTCATCTCATATCTCAATGCAATTCTATTCTACATGTCCACATGCACTTCTTTCGCGTATACCGGTATAGCACGAGTGAACGCTCGCGACAACGTTCACTCTCAAGCCCGCTCCTCCTCGAGGATTGGGGACCTCCTCCACTCCCGTGGAGTTGTGATCAATCATGATCACCTGCTCATATGCAAAGGTACTTATGAATGCAAAAATGCATAATTTCATTATATTCATCATATCCAATTTTCCTCAACAAGATATAGTCATACCATTCCATTGCTTGCAATTAAATACAAATAAAAGCACAACAATAATGGTAATGAACGATAAAGAAATACAGAGATCAATCATTGATCGTTGTCTACCATGCACTTGCCTTTACTAGTTGCGACGCACGGTCTGGCTAGAAGATGGCAACAAGCACGACGTCTCTCCTACAGTAGACACTCACGTTTCAATACAAGCTACAGCATCACAAGAACAACAATTAATTGACATCGCTCATATCGTCCCCAAATCCGCAACGCTTCCCAATACCGAACAATCCCCTTGCTATTCGAACAAAACAAGCTAGCTCTTCTCTCTCCTTTAACATTCCGAGAAACACATAAATATGAAGCATGCAGCACTAACGAGCTAATGACTCACCTTTACTATTTAAACATGCACGTATATAATGCTACTGAGACAAACTAGTTAACTACTAATTAGCATTGTTTAATTAATTTCTCTCTCCCTACTAATCCAATTAAATATTTACATGTAGCAAACCAACCGAGCATACAAAACAATCTTGCACTACTAGTTGATTTCTAGCACTAGCTAATTACTAATTGCCATAGATGCATGTGTCTTGGACAATTCATCTCTCTCCTTAACAAATCATAGAAACACATGCATGCAGCACTAGTTAGGTGGATAAAACCAAATAACTAATCAATTCATGCATACGTACTAAGCCAAAGATGCATGCACCATCTAATTAACCTCCTTCCCAACTACCCCAATTAATGAAACACAAGCACTATTAAAATAATTTCTCTAACCCTTACTTTTCCATGATACGAATGCATACAACTCGGTCACTAATTGAAGCGGTGCAAGGAATTTAGTAATTGGAAAAGGCAAACCGACAAACGTGGGATGCAAAGCGAAGGTGATGTGCGGTGTTGATTTTTCCACCGCCGAACAGCACTGGAGACCTCTCGCATGCGCGCAGCGGGAGGCGGGCGGCGGCTACGTGCCCACGCGGCTGCGAGTAGTAGGCGGGTAGGAGATAAATTGGTGGAGCGGACACGCAGCAAGACGCGTTGGCGGAGGAAATGCAGTGCAGATAGAAGAAACGATGGCGGCACACGGGGAAAGAAGAAAACAAAAGACGATTAGGGTTTTTTTAGAATCCATTCTTCCCACGATTCTTTTATACCGGCACGAGCCAACTCCCCCTAAAAACTCTAAAATATTCTCTTTTTACGTATTCGTTTCGTCTATTTACACGTAGGCCCTTAAGGGTTAATTTCAGGATATTACATTCTACCCTCCTTAAACAGAATTCGACCCCGAATTCTACTTGTCGTTCTACAAGAAAGAACCAACACAACTGAAATTAAACAACAAATCATACGTACCCGACATGAGCAACTCTGGATATTGCTCACGCAAGCGAGTCTTCAACCCCCAAGTCGCCTCTCTTTTGGACTGATGTGACCACATCACCGTGACGTAAACTGACGTCTTACACCTCAATACTCGTCTCAACCAATTTTTAGGTACACTCAACGGACAGGACTCGAAGGTACAGTCTTACTCGTTGGTCAACAGCCTTAACGAAACCTCATACTCTAGATCTCTCAAGAACTCCCTCGACATCGCATCACACAAAACGTTGTGTACCTTGCGCCAGGGCTCGAGACGGTCCTAGTGATACAGTATCTTTTAAAATTCCTGCAACTTCCAGAAACAAACCAATGTACCTTGGGCCGACTTTCCCCTTTGGTACCAAACCACACAACTTGCACAGGACACATGGAACTCTTGTTCCCTTCTCTCAACCAATCACTTCACATTTGTAAGGAGCATCCCCTTAACAAGGGATGCACAACCAACCCGCATTAAACCAAATCCTCCTACAAAAAGAATCGAACTGAAGAACGAAGGATTCACATCGCAACCACGCATTACCAACTCCCCTCCAAAAGAGTCAAAACCAAAATCGAAAACTCATCACGAAAACCTTTCCACTTTTGACAGTTTGTAAATACACACCACAAGCCAAAAGCCAACTCATTTGAGTGCCCAAAACAACCATTTCTTTTTTTTCTTAACAGGAAAGAACCACGTATACACCAACATAAAACCAACCCAATTTGTAAATGGCATCCATCATGAACACAAGCTTAAACAAGAACCAAGAGAGTACTTCACTACTCAAGAAAAAAAATCATCCTTTCTTTTAAGAATTCAACTTTTTCTTAAACCATGGGATTCCAAATCATTACACTAACTTTTCCCTCTTAACCGACACACTCAAGCGATGCTCAACCCGACAGCAACAACCACACTCATCTAGAGGGACTCTACTAATTCACAAAAAAAGGATACTCTAGTCTACTCCTCTATGAAAGGAATTGCTTTGACAAAAATTCGCAACGAACCTCAATATAGATTTCACCCACAATCATATCACCTCAATCCTTTAAGGATAATCAACTCGAAATTCATATCATACACTCTTGTTTACTATATCCAAAGGATTCTATCAAAGATCACCACAACTCTCGGAACCTAATCATAGGCAACCAAGGTGCCAGCATAAAAATGCAAAGCCCAGACTCAACCTCTAAGACTCCTACAAAAAACTGCTAGTATACTTGATAGGAAATTCTTAGATCCGACGACTAAAAATTCCCACAATCCAAACAATATTCTTAGTCATTAATATCAATATTCATCACTAATCAAGTAACCGTCTAAAGCGATTAACTTCACCAATCTTGAACTCACTAAACCACACCATTTTATTTCACCTACACGACCACAACATACACATACACATTCGCAATACTCTAACTAATTGACCAAGATTCAACTTTTGAATATTCCAACATATACCAAGGTTCTTGAATTACAGTTCACTATTGGTTCTACTAGTTGTAACAACATAACCAGTTTTGCCCAATAACCATTATTCCCTGTTAGATCCAATTCTTTACCAGATTTATATCACGAAATCAATCCATCCTCCAGTGCTCCTCAATTAACTTGCAACACAAGGCTCTCATAACATCATATTCTTAACCACTATTAACCACATACCACTATACACTCTATAAGGTTTTGTAAAATAAATCCATTATTCCTTTCTCAAAAGAAGAGAGAAATAAAAACAATTTTCAGCACACAGAAAACGTTTACCAATCACAGTAAACACAAGACCAAGATAAATAGTCAAATAGGAATGATCTCGAAAAACAAAAGAGGAGTTCATTGTTGAGGTTATACAAGTCCCACAAAAAGAGAATACCAAACCTCAAATAAGAATAAAGCATTGCTTTTGAAAATCAAGAAACTCTTATGGGCAAAAACAGAAAGTTAGACATACTTTAAATAAAATGTGAGTTACAAAACTTGACTTCAATCTCAAATACTTCTACTTCACTCTTTATTTAACAAAGAAAGTAATTTTCTTTGATTACAATGTCACTTTGCCAACTCAAACAAGAAGTGCTCTTAAAATCAAATCACAAGAATTACTTAAGAACCAATTAAGTTTTCCAACACGCCACTTGCTCAAACCAATTTTATCTATCCAACAAATCATGAACTCCAAAAGTTCACGAAGCAAAACTCCAAATATTTCATTTAAAAGATACCACGAATGACGATCAAATTACTTTCTTTCTATAAAAATTAACAACACACTCATAATCCATAGCTAACAATCTTACTAACCTCCAGAATAATACACTATTAACAAAAATCGTCATAGTCTACTCTTCCATTATACAGCTCTACAAAAACCTACCAAATTGTTTCAAACTAATTTATGATCACATCCTCAAGTTAAGAGTCCACCAAAACTTTACAACCTTACTACATCAACCACTTTATTCTTGAGCAAGATCTACTATACAAATTAAAAGGTTATACCAAAACCTTTCCATTAAGGGCATACTATTATTCGACAATTCCACCATCATGTAAACATAGGTCACCTATTAAATCCCATCAGTTCAACTCTTAGTGATGCTCAACACCAAACTTTAATATACAATAATTGCACTACAACAATTGTTGTTATCAACTGGCTTCATTATGAAAATCTCGATGCTACCTTCTCTCCTTTCCAAGTCACATGAATATTTGCAAACACATATTCAACCGTTCCACCTCATGCTCATAATTTGATGCAAAATCACACTAAAACTTCAAGAACCGTAATCTTCCATCAACCAAAAGTCTCAACAATACTAAAACCAAATTCATCCCATCATTCTATATAGAAGAACTATCCATAACTTCTCCCATAAATTCTAGATCCACCGATACTCAATCTGTTCAATCTTTTCTACAGAAATCCAACAATTAATCATGGTAAGAAGTGTATATATCTAGCAGCTATATATGATCACCAAGCATCTATAGAAAAGATAACTCCAAGATTAATATCCACTAGGGCAATAATCTAGCATTTCCTCAACTTTCCTTCCCACACTAGATTAATTCATTGAGACCAAATAACCCTACAAGTTTAGCAAACTAAACAATTTTAATGATCAAACTATTTCATCAATGTTCCACACTTATTTCTTAACAACTCCTTTGACTCCAATTAGGTATGGACACACTCTTAGTCACTATTTATCATGTAATTATACTAAGACAACATCAAATTAATCAACTTCACTTCCAAGGATCTTAGTTAAGATCGAGTATGCACCACACTACAGACCAAACTTGATAACACATACCATATCCATTAATTTCTTTAATTACAACATCTCACTTAATCATAACAAGACACCACTAAAGTGGTTTTAACTCTTTCTTTCATAAAAGGGTGGCATTCAACTTGAACACTCAAAATGCCTAAAAAAAAATTACATAGGGTCAAAGCTTTCACATGCTAAAGAACTTGCAAAAAAAAAATCTGTTATCCAAAATACCTAGCAAACAAATGAGTCTTGTTTCCCAACATGGCAGAACCCTCGTGAAAAGATCAATCTTGCCAATTTAACAACATTCATAAGAAACAACAACAAATCAATAGTCGAAAGACCAGACAATCACTTTATAGAACTAATAAAGACCAACGGAAACCCATCAGCTGCATTGTAACCACTATTCGAAGAAAGTTCATCAACCACAAGAAACTACCACTAGAAAACCAAATACAAACTCAAGGAAGACAACAACTTAACCAAAGAACTAGTCACCAACCTTGATAACTAAATTACCCGAGAAAAATTATTCACTATTCCCATACCACGGATAGTGGTATAACCTCGCCATGCCCATGGCCACAACAACGATCTCTACCTCTCAGCATAGCTATCAACCACAATCAATAAGACACAATAAGCTCAAAGGTCAATATCAAATCATGCATCAGTATACAACATAACGGAAGCGTAAAAGCGATACACGCCCCACTCTCTAACCTATTGTGTACTAGTGTGTCAAATTTTAAATTAGTTTACCATTAGCAAATTTTAGTTATTTTACTAACCATAAAACAAATTTTAGCAATTTTAGGTTTTCTAAGTTGTTAATCTATTCACCACGGACCTAACGCCCGCTCTGATACCAACTGTAACACCCCAGCCCAACACTGAGCCTGGAATGCCACTAAACTACCTTTCCATCTAAAATCCTTTAACACACACAAAAAAATCAGCAACCCAAGCATTATTAAACCCATCTACGGGTCACAATGGAACATGAATAAAGACATGTCAAACATGAATAAATAAGCGAGAGAAACATAACAAGATAATAAGTCTAAAATAGCACCAAATATACTAGTCCAAAACATTCATCTAAGATTATTCAATCTCTAATATGTTCTAAAAGTAGTCCGTCAATAATGAATCAAATAGTTCTCATGGCAAATAATCATGTGTCTGAAATATGAAACTATCCCATGTGCGCTAGTCCTCTCAATCATGGTGCCCTCAACGATCACCTAAAAACAACAAAGAGCAAGGGTGAGTCCACGACTCAGCAAATACATCAATATACAACGAACAAGGACAAATCAACAGTATTCAATAACTTCATTATCATCACATGTCCTTCTATTAATATTCTCATGCCATTCTCTTCTCTTTATTTTCACACACATTCATCTCATATCTCAATGCAATTCTATTCTACATGTCCACATGCACTTCTTTCGCGTATACCGGTATAGCACGAGTGAACGCTCGCGACAACGTTCACTCTCAAGCCCGCTCCTCCTCGAGGATTGGGGACCTCCTCCACTCCCGTGGAGTTGTGATCAATCATGATCACCTGCTCATATGCAAAGGTACTTATGAATGCAAAAATGCATAATTTCATTATATTCATCATATCCAATTTTCCTCAACAAGATATAGTCATACCATTCCATTGCTTGCAATTAAATACAAATAAAAGCACAACAATAATGGTAATGAACGATAAAGAAATACAGAGATCAATCATTGATCGTTGTCTACCATGCACTTGCCTTTACTAGTTGCGACGCACGGTCTGGCTAGAAGATGGCAACAAGCACGACGTCTCTCCTACAGTAAACACTCACGTTTCAATACAAGCTACAGCATCACAAGAACAACAATTAATTGACATCGCTCATATACGTCCCCCAAATCCGCAACGCTTCCCCAATACCGAACAATCGCCCCCCTTGCTATTCCAACAAAACAAGCTAGCTCCTCTCTCTCCTTTAACATTCCAGAGAAACACATAAATATGAAGCATGCAGCACTAACGAGCTAATGACTCACCTTTACTATTTAAACATGCACGTATATAATGCTACTGCACAAACTAGTTAACTACTAATTAGCATTGTTTAATTAATTTCTCTCTCCTACTAATCCAATTAAATATTTACATGTAGCAAACCAACCGAGCATACAAAACAATCTTGCACTACTAGTTGATTTCTAGCACTAGCTAATTACTAAGCGCCATAGATGCATGTGTCTGGACAATTCATCTCTCTCCTTAACAAATAATAGAAACACATGCATGCAGCACTAGTTAGGTGGATAAAACCAAATAACTAATCAATTCATGCATACGTACTAAGCCAAAGATGCATGCACCATCTAATTAACCTCCTTCCCAACTACCCCAATTAATGAAACACAAGCACTATTAAAATAATTTCTCTAACCCTTACTTTTCCATGATACGAATGCATACAACTCAGTCACTAATTGAAGCAAAGTGCAAGGAATTTAGTAATTGGAAAAGGCAAACCGACAAACTGTGGGATGCAAAATGAAGGTGATGTGCGGTGTTGATTTTTCCATCACGAACAGCACTGGAGACCTCCTCGCATGCGCTGCGCAGGGAGGCGGCGGCGGCCACGTGCCCACGCGTGCCGCAGTAGTAGGCGGGTAGGAGATAAATTGGTGGAGCGGACACGCAGCAAGACATTGGCCGGAGGAAATGCAGTGCAGATAGAAGAAACGATGGCGGCGCACGGGGAAAGAAGAAAACAAAAGACGGTTAGGGTTTTTTTTTTAGAATCCATTCTTCCCACGATTCTTTTATACCGGCACGAGCCAACTCCCCCTAAAAACTCTAAAATATTCTCTTTTTACGTATCCGTTTTCGTCTATTTACACGTAGGCCCTTAAGGGTTAATTTCAGGATATTACAAGAAGAGTCTCTCTACATAAGTGTGGACTTTGTGTTCGGTAGAACATGGTTTTGAGGTTGCCAATTTGAGAGAAATGAGTTAATGTGTTATGCGATGATTTGGGAGCCTATGGTTTAAGTGAAAGTTAAATTATTAAAAGAAAGAATGTGGGAAACGGGTGTGATCTTGGATAGTGAGATATTCTCTTAGTTCTTACTTGAACTATGTGGTTATGACAGATGTCAATTACAGATTGAGTTGGTTCTTGTCGGTATGTGTGATTCCTTCCAGTTAAAAAAATGGATAATCTGGTTTTTCAAGTGATTTCGCTTTTGGCTTATGTGGCATTTGTTTCTAAATTGCCTATTTAAAAAGTGAAAAAAAAATCATGGTAAATCCATTGATTTTGGATTGGGCTCTTCTAAGAGAAGATGGCTTTGAGTTGGATGTATTTTGACTCCTTTGTTCTCAGTTGAGTTCTTCGAAAAAGTGAGTTGGTGGGTGAGTTCTTTGTGCGTCCCTTGGTAAAGGAGATGCTGCTTGCATAGGTAAAGTGATCGATTGAGAGTTGGAACAAGAGTTCTGTGTGTTTTGTGTAGACGGTGTACTTCGGTACCAAAAGAAAGTTTAACCAAAGGTGTGTTGGATAGATTCCTTAGTCACGGGAATTTGTAGATTGACGTATCACTAGGACCGTCTGGAGTACTTGCACGGAGTACGCAATGTCTTGTATATTCCAGTGCTAAGAGAGCACATGAGAGGTTCAGAGCTTGAGACTTTGTTAGGGTTGTTGGCCAACGAGTAAGACCTTACCTTTGAATCCCGTGAGATGAGTGTACCTGTTAAGGGGGGTAGAATGTAATATCCCGTATAACCTTAGAGACTCCAATCGAGTTAGAGAGAGGATTAAATAAATCAAATTGAGAATTTGTGTTACATAATGGTTTTAACTAGAAGTTCAGGGGGTTTTTCGTTTGTTTCAGAGAACCTGGGCTGTGGGCTGAAAGCCCACAGCACCTTGGCTCATTAGTGGAGGAGGGGGGCAGCTAAACCCTAAGAAAGTACTGTAGCTCATGGTTACTGTAGCGCCACCGCACTGTAGCACACGGGTACTGTAGCAATCCCCTTCCCTGCTGCCATACCAAGAGGAGAAAGGAAGGAGAGGAAGGAAGAAGAAGAAAGGAAGAGGAAGGGGAGAAGTAAAGGAGGAAGGAAAGAAAGGAGCTTTGCTTGGTCTCCGCGTTGGTCATCTCGTTCTCGAAGGGTAACCCACGATCCCGTTCAATTAGTCGTGTAGTTTCACGTTTTGGTAATGTCGGTAATTAGGCCTGTTCAGAATAGTTTGTGTTAGATCGTCGTTTTGTTATAGATGCAGGTAGAATCAACTCTGGATGTCTCCTAGAGTATAGTAGAGGACGTCGTTAGCTTTCGATGAAGTACTAGATCGCAATATTTGGACCTATGTAGCAGAAGTTATGAATTAATTGGTGAGACTGTTCTGCGAATCTGTCGGTAATCTGACGGGTTTTAGCAATCTGACTTTAGCGATCTGTTAAGTGGACAATTTTAGGAGCTCAGTATAACAAAAGTTGTAGATAATTGTCGTAGCTTTCAGGGAAGGTCAAGAACGCGAAGTTTGGACAAACGAGCTGAAAGTTATGATAGGTTTAGTGTACTTTCTAGAGAACCTAACGTGAAAACAATGTTCTATTAATTGGCATGATAGGGGTATTAGATGGTCGAATCAGGAAGACCCACCAACTAGGTTTAGTTGGGGAATTTGATAAACGTTCAATGAAGTCCAAGAACACCCCATTTCGACTCCTGTACTAAAAGATACAAATTTTTGAACACGACTGTTTACAGAGGGGTCAGTTCAGCATTAGAATGTTATAGATGTTGTTGACCATGATTATTAGTGTTGTGAAAATGTGAATGATGCATGGTTGCTTGAGTGTTTGCATGTCTATGAACATGTATGATAGAAGTATGAATGGGTTAAATTCATAAATGATGTTGCAGAGGAGGTATGTTTATGATGATTCATGACTTGTGCATATGCATCGTGTTGATAAAATAAAGACTTGGTTACGCGGTGATCAAGCATTTGTTGAGATCCCCGTTGTAACACCCTGGCTAATCGGAAGCCAAGATGTCACCTAAAACATCTAACACACATCCATAATGCAGAAGAATTTGAACTAAGTATTTCAACTAAAGACAGCATTAAATTAAACAGGACATGGTGAAGGTATCATTCCTTCACCTTCTAAGTTATTTAATACTGATCATCAATAAAGAAGGTTCACATGCAGTAATAAATCAACATCCATGTGGAGAAGGTATCCTTCCTTCACCAATTATAATTTAATTATTACAGTTCATCATTAACGAATGTAAGATAGAACTAAATTTAATCTTGAACATGAATAGGATGATGTGAACGAGTAGTGCGTGTCTACTCTGTAACACCCAGGTTCGTCATGAGCCTGGAATGCTACTAAACAACTCTAATAACTCTAAAGAAGACAATTCTAATAAAAATTTCGGCAGAACCTCCCTTGTAAAGTTAATTACATGAAGGTTCCAACACACAGAATAATCAAATATTAATTAAACTTCCATTCCAAATCATCAATGAATAATCAGAAACATGCTAAGAAACCATCATAACTAGAGAGGTATAACATTCCACTACTCCTCATTATTACATTTAATCCATAGCATAAGACGGATCATATTATTCAAAGATCAATAACTCTCTCAAGATCAATCATCCTTATTTAGTTCATGTGGTATGTGTGTGACTAGCAGCCTAATTTCCCCATGCATGTCATTCTTGTCTCTGTACCTAAACAACAATAAAAGCAAGAGTGAGTCCATAGACTCAGCAAGTACATTAAGAAACCATGGCAATAACACACATATAAAGGGAAATTAACATTAAAAACATCTCATATGCAAATGCAATGCTCAAGGACTTTTATCTTTAACTTTTGTGTACATTACACTGTAATGCAGTATGCGCACGCCGCGCAGATACCCATGCTGTGCGCGCACGCACAGGGACCAATTGCCGTTACTCGCAAGTAACGGGACCTCAAGCCCACACTCCACGAGTGAGGATCTCGGCCCGTCACATTCATGACGGGATCTCCAAAGGAAACATACTTGGGCACCACGTGACCAAGCCTCAACATGATATCTTTATGCAAATGCTTATCATGTAATCATCATCAAATTACCAAAATTCAACATCACTTAATCATAGTAAAGCATGAGCATCATTTGAACAATAACCATACTTAAGCATTCATTAAGTATACCATCTTGCAATGCATCCATACAGCAATTAACACACAATTTAGACAATCATTCAAAACAACAATGCACTTGCCTCAACCGTGCGAAGGTGGATGTCGGGAATGAGGTACTGCTCCCGAGCCAAACCCACACCTGGACAACAATTGAGACAGGCTAAGGCTACCATAAGGGCCTAATAACGAAATCATAAACACAACATGAGTACATGGTCCACTAAACGCAACCCCAACGTTAAAGCTAGCTGTCAGATTTCCTTTCCAGAGAACAGCCCCTTCGAAAAATCATAACTAAATGTACAGAAATCCAAATGGAGTGATCTTGGACATTCTGAAAAGGTTATTGAATTCCCCTTCTAAACCTAGTTGGTGAGGTTCTCTGATTCGGCCATTTCCTAGTCCTACCAATCTAAACAACAGAGTATCAATTTTCACGTCGGGTCTCTGGACAGCAACATTGAAACTATCATAACTTTCTCTACGTTCCTCCGAATTTCATGATCTTTAGTTTTACTGAAAGCTAGAAGGATTATCTACAACTTTCGTTATACTGGGGTTCTCAGATTTCCACTTTAACCATCACTTTTAATTGGTTTTCTACAATCTGCCTAAATACTGACAGAGCAGTGGAACAGCAGACTTAGAAAAATCATAACTCTCTAACCGTTAATCGGATTTGAGTGAACTTGGCGGCCACTGAAAGCTAAGACAATAACCTACAACTCTCTAGGAGACCAAAACTCCAGATTCAACCTCTAACCACACGAAATTTACCCGCAAGCCACTGGACGAAAATTGCATTACAGCAGGCCGACTACCACCTAAACAAAGACTAACCAAAATCTCTCCCAAGACTAATTATCCTTCAAGAACAGCGTGTTACCCTTGACGACGCTGCCGGCTTAACCCGGATGGCGATCCTTCCTCTTCCTCTTCTCCTTCTCTTCTCCTCCTTTCTTCCCTCCTTTCTTCCTCTATGGCCGGCTGCAAGGAGGGCTTCTTCTCCTCAAGGCCGGCAGCAATGGAGGGGAGGTTGGGGGCGCAAGGGGGGGAGGAACCAGGAGGTGGTGCGCAAGGGGGAAGGAGAGGAGATGGGGGGGGCGGCGGCCAAAGGGGAGTGGGGGCTCGGCTAGGGTTTGGGGGAAAAGTGGTGCCTTCCCCCCCTTGGCCGGCCACCTAAGGCCTGATGGGCCGGAGCCCAAGCCCAGGTTGGCGAAAAAACGTGCTTTCACCCCTGCTAGTTGCGAAAATCAACTCTTTCCTTTTGATCCTTTTACTAATACTGAGAAGTCCCTCCCGAAACTCTTTCTCGAACCTCTCGAGCTTTTGGGACATTACATTCTACCCCCCTTACACAGAATTCGTCCTCGAATTCTAACCCAGCCACGCCAAGGGACGGATACGAAAAAGACTTAAAGCACAACACGCACCTGTAGAGAATAATTCCGGATATTGCTCGCGCATGCGGGCCTCCAACTCCCAGGTGGCTTCTTTCTCGGACTGCTGCGACCAAAGAACTTTAACATACTTCAGCGTTTTGTTTCTCAAAACCTTCTCTGATTTCTCCAAGATCCGCACTGGCTTTGACTCAAAGGTCAAATCTTGCTCTATGTGTAGAGGCTCTAGCGGTACATAATGCTCCGGATCTCGCAAATACTTCCTCAGCATGGATACATGAAAAACATTGTGAACTCCACGCATAGACTCTGGCAGGTCTAAACGATAAGCCAACTTCCCGATTCGAGCCAAGATCGTGAATGGTCCTATGTACCTTGGGCTAAGTTTCCCTCTGGTACCGAACCTCACCACACCTTTAGTGGGGGACACTTTCAAGAGCACCTGATCCCCCACTTCAAATTCCAAGTCTCTTCTTCTCACGTCTGCATAACTTACATGCTCGCTCGCTCGAGCATTAATAGGTTCTGTCTCACCGAGCCACTCGCTCTGATCTTTTGTACCCAATCCGACCCAAAATCGCCTTCTCACCCACGGCTTCCAGCAAAGTGGGGACTGCACTACGCCCATACAAAACCTCGAACGGAGCGGCTTTTATGCTTGAATGATAGCTGTTGTTATAAGCAAATTTCGCTAAGGGCAATTGATCCTCCAGCTACCCTTCCAAGACAAAACACAAGTCCGCAACATGTCCTCGAGTCCGGATAGTGCGCCCGCCCGCCTGCCTGTCTACGTGGATGGAATGCTGTACTCAGACGGAGCTGTGTGCCCAAGGCACTCTGTAAACTTTCCCAAAACTTGGAGACAAACTTGGCATCTCTGTCGGAAATGATGGTCTTTGGCACCCCATGTAATCTCACAATCTCCCGCACATAGATGGGAGCTAAATCACTTGCTGAGTTAGTAGAGCGAATTGGTATAAAGTGTGCAGATTTACTGAGACGATCCACTATCACCCACACTGCATCCTTACCCCTTGGTGACCGGGGTAATGCAACTACAAAATCCATAGAAATATCGTCCCACGGCCATTGCGGAATCTCTAAAGGTTGCAACAACCCTGCAGGACGTTTATGTTCCGCCTTCACCTGTTGACAAACACCACATGAGGCCACATAATTAGCTATGTCCACCTTCATCCTTTTCCACCAGAAATTCTGCTTTAGATCACGATACATCTTCGTTTCACCCGGATGAGCGATTATACGGGTACGATGTGCCTCTTTCGAATGTCATCCTTGACCTTCGCTACGGTACGCAAAGCGCCTTAAACCGCAACGCACCACACCCATCCAAACTGAAATCTCCGTCCTTGCCCAAATCCAACCGCGAACCCTTTGCAATAATTGATCTTCTGTTGTGCCTCTCGCACCCGCTCCGAATGGCCGACTCAAGATCAGCCGTGTTTCAACACGTGCGATCCCGTGATAGCAAAATGATATACCCATACGGTCAAAGTCGCAATGAGATAATCCAATGTAGCGGCGTTGCCTTGCGACTAAGAGCATCGACCACCACATTTGCCTTTCGGGATGGTATTAAATAGATAGATCATAATCCTTAATTAGCTCCACCACTGCGCTGCCTTAAATTCAGATCTTTTCGAGTGAAAATATACTTAAGACTCTTGTGATCTCAGTAAAAACATCACAACCCTCACCATCTGAGATAATGCCTCCAAAGTTTGTGGCAAACACTACACCGCCAACTCTAAATCATGAGTTGGGTAATTGCATTCATGCTTCTTGGTGCCTTGACGCATAAGCTATCACCTTCCCTTCTGCATAAGGACACAACCCAACCCAATCCGAGACGCATCGAGTACATTGTAAATCGCTTCCCGTGCTCGGGAAGTGTAAGGATAGGCGGTCACCGGCTTTTCCTTAAGGGTTTGGAAACTATGCTCACAGTCATCATCCCACCGAACTTCACATCATACGTGAGTCCGGATAAGGGTTTAGCAATAATGGAGAAATCTGCACAAAACGCCGATAGTATCCCGCCATGCCGAAAGCTTCTCACTTCTTTGGCGTTGGTTGGCGTCTTCCATTCTACCATCAGTAGAAATCTTACTTGGGTCAATGTGATTCCCTTATCATTGATGACATGCCCGTAAATCCCACTGAGACATCCAAAACTCGCACTTTTCGGTTTGGCATAAAATTTATGCTCCCTTAGTGTTTCCAACACAAGCCTCAGTGTCGCTCATGTTCAATTTTTGGTCTTTGAATATATCAAGATATCATCTATAAAGACTACCACAAAATCATCCAGTTATTCTTGCAACATCCGGTCATAGTCTCCATGAAAGCCAAGAGGGGCGTTCGTTAGTCCAAAAGACATAACTTTAAATTCAAAATGCCCATACCTTGTAGAGAATGCCGTCTTCTCAATATCCTCCTTTCGGACAGGGATTTGATTATAACCTGATTGAAGGTCAATCTTTGAGAATACCTTGGCCCCTCTCAACTGATCAAATAGATCTTCTATACGAGGCAGAGGATACTTATTCTTGATGGTTAACTGGTTAAGAGCACGATAATCAATACACATGCGCCAACTACCATCTTTCTTCTTGGTAAATAGAACAGGGGCTCCCCATGGAGACACACTGGGACGAATGAGATCCTTTGCTTTTAAATCATCCAACTGCTTCTTTAGTTCCTCCTGGAACGGACGGGCCAACCGGTAAGGGGTCATAGAGACAGGTCGGGCGCCTGGTACCAAATCAATTCTGAACTCTACAGGACGAGGTGGGGGCATCCCTGGTAGTTCTGCTGGAAAAACATCCAGGAACTCCCGAACGACCAAAATTTCTTCTGCTGCTACAGATGAACTCGGCTTCTCCACTAGAGACAAAAGAAACCCATTCTTCGCCGTACGGCCACCGGGAAAAAGACTAGCCATCACAAAAAGTGAGTGAGATGGAGCGCTACATTGGAATACTATCTCCTGCCCAGACGGAGCTTGCAGGGTTATTGTCTTCCAAAAACAGGAAATGACAAAGACGGTAATTATGCAACCACCCATCCCCAAGATGACATCAAATGGCTCCATCCTCATAACCATCGATTAGCAATGAACTCTTCTTCATCTAACGAAATCACACAACCAGGACAAGCGTAGAGCTAGAGAGAATTCCCCAGAGAATTAACTAGAATCGATGAGCTATTGGTGCAGACTCAAACTCGCCTTACTAACAAAATCTAGTGATACAAAAGAAAAGGTAGCCCCAGATCAAGCAGAACAAGTGCCTCTACTGAATCCACCAAGAGCGCACTGTCACCACATCGGGACGACTCACCGACTCTGCCGTCGGCATAGCGTAGGGAGGCTGGCTGCTGGGCGGTAGGGGCTCCAACACCCCTGTACGGTGGTGCGAGGAACCGCTGGAGGTGCTGAAGGTGCTACATCGAAATGGAGCCACGGAGGGGCGGCCAAAAATACTGGCGGTGGAGCTCCTCCGGAGCAGGGAAGTAAGGCCGAGGCGGTGCCCAAGTTGGAGTAGGAGTAGCCGCTAACATCCGAACCGACCCTCGAGAAGAAAGCTCGCTGGCGCTGCACCGACATCGCACAGTTCCCACTTGATGATATCGCGGGATTCGCCGACAAACCAATGCCTTATGGCCCTCCCGACCACAATGGCGACAAGACCGAACCATTGCACTCAAGCTCTATGCTCATCGCCGCACTTGAAGCACTTCATGCCTTGCCCGGGACCGGACGTAACCTAGGTGCGGTGCAGACGCCGAGAAGTGGAAGAAGATCGTGCCCTCGTGAACTTGGTCTTGAATGACTGCGGACCTTTGAACCTCTTGGAAGTAGGCCTCGGAAGGTCCCACCCCACCGCCAAAACCCTCTTACGGCGCCACCGCTCCCTCGGATACCACGGCGCCTTCTCCTCGGCAACTCCTCACCAAGCCGCATCTCCGGTTCCATGCCCCGGCTTGTTCGACCAGTGGAGCTGAAATCCCGCAACCCAATGCTCCCAATACCGCCGGAACTCTTGCCGAGCCCCGCGAAACCTCTTGGCTTTTTCCTCATCATTTGTGGCCACAATGAGAACAAAACGAACCAGTTGTTAAAACCGCCGTACTCACATCCTTATCATCTTCCTCGCTTGAAGTTCTCGCAAGGAGACTTCCATTCGCTCCACATATGAAGTGGATAAAACCTCTTCTGAAGTGCTCAACAAAATACTCCCATGTAACTGGTCCATGAGCTGCTGTCCTGGCCATCAGAACTCCTTCCCACCAGATATCCGCCTGGCCCTTCAATTGGAAGGCCACGAACTGAGCCCTCATTTCAGATGTCATCCCAGAGCCCCGGTGCCTCTCCATGTGTCGCAGACCAATTAGGCTGCGTCGACGGCGTCTCGACCGTCGAAAGTGTCCAGCCTCAAAGCGTTCCATTGATGTAATCCCATGGCATACGCCGCAGGTGCCACTGCAGGGGCCACCACAGGAGCGACAACAGGCGCAGCTGGCGGGGCCTGGTTCTCCTGTACCGCTGAAGCAACCTCTTCCTCTGACTCCGCAGGGCTAGCTTCTCCCACTACGGAATTCCGAACCTCTGGCGGGGGCGATGCCTGGCCTCGCCCGGCTCCCTGCCGGCCTCGACCACGACCTCGGCCTCCACCCCTTGCCATATCTAATCATCACAGCAAAACAATCAAACAATAAGCAATTTCATCATCTAGGACCACAAGAGAAATCAAAAATCTCAAAACAAAGATAATGCAATGCATTAACCCATTCCCACCTATGTGCATAGTGTGTCAAATTTAACCTTTCATATTCCACGGACCTCTGACCCGCTCGATACCAATCTGTAACACCTGGGTTCGTCATGAGCCCGGAATGCTACTAAACAACTCTAATAACTCTAAAGAAGACAATTCTAATAAAAATTTAGTGCAGAACCTCCTTGTAAAGTTAATTACATGAAGGTTCCAACACACGAATAATCAAATATTAATTAAACTTCCATTCCAAATCATCAATGAATAATCGAAACATGCTAAGAAACCATCATAACTAGAGAGGTATAACATTCCACTACTCCTCATTATTACATTTAATCCATAGCATAAGACGGATCATATTATTCAAAGATCAATAACTCTCTGAAGATCAATCATCCTTATTTAGTTCATGTGGTATGTGTGTGACTAGCGACCTAATTTCCCCATGCATGTCATTCTTGTCTCGGTACCTAAACAACAATAAAAGCAAGAGTGAGTCCATAGACTCAGCAAGTACATTAAGAAACCATGGCAATAACACACATATAAAGGGAAATTAACATTAAAAACATCTCATATGCAAATGCAATGCTCAAGGACTTTATCTTTAACTTTCGTGTACATTACACTGTAATGCGAGTATGCGACCACGCCGCATACCCATGCTGTCTTGGCGCACGCACGAGGACCAATTGCCCGTTACTCGCTAAGTAACGGGGACCTCAAGCCCACACTCCACGAGTGAGGATCTCGGCCCGTCACATTCATGACGGGATCTCCAAAGGAAACATACTTGGGCACCACGTGACCAAGCCTCAACATGATATCTTTATGCAAATGCTTATCATGTAATCATCATCAAATTACCAAAATTCAACATCACTTAATCATAGTAAAGCATGAGCATCATTTGAACAATAACCATACTTAAGCATTCATTAAGTATACCATCTTGCAATGCATCCATACAGCAATTAACACACAATTTAGACAATCATTCAAAACAACAATGCACTTGCCTCAACCGTGCGAAGGTGGATGTCGGGAATGAGGTACTGCTCCCGAGCCAAACCCACACCTGGACAACAATTGAGACAGGCTAAGGCTACCATAAGGGCCTAATAACGAAATCATAAACACAACATGAGTACATGGTCCACTAAACGCAACCCCAACGTTAAAGCTAGCTGTCAGATTTCCTTTCCAGAGAACAGCCCCTTCGAAAAATCATAACTAAATGTACAGAAATCCAAATGGAGTGATCTTGGACATTCTGAAAAGGTTATTGAATTCCCCTTCTAAACCTAGTTGGTGAGGTTCTCTGATTCGGCCATTTCCTAGTCCTACCAATCTAAACAACAGAGTATCAATTTTCACGTCGGGTCTCTGGACAGCAACATTGAAACTATCATAACTTTCTCTACGTTCGTCCGAATTTCATGATCTTTAGTTTTCCTGAAAGCTAGAAGGATTATCTACAACTTTCGTTATACTGGGGTTCTCAGATTTCCACTTTAACCATCACTTTTAATTGGTTTTCTACAATCTGCCTAAATACTGACAGAGCAGTGGAACAGCAGACTTAGAAAAATCATAACTCTCTAACCGTTAATCGGATTTGAGTGAACTTGGCGGCCACTGAAAGCTAAGACAATAACCTACAACTCTCTAGGAGACCAAAACTCCAGATTCAACCTCTAACCACACGAAATTTACCCTGCAAGCCACTGGACGAAAATTGCATTACAGCAGGCCGACTACCACCTAAACAAAGACTAACCAAAATCTCTCCCAAGACTAATTATCCTTCAAGAACAGCGTGTTACCCTTGACGACGCTGCGGCGAACCCGGATGGCGATCCTTCCTCTTCCTCTTCTCCCTTCTCTTCTCCTCCTTTCTTCCCTCCTTTCTTCCTCTATGGCCGGTGCAAGGAGGGCTTCTTCTCCTCAAGGCCGGCAGCAATGGAGGGAGGTTGGGGCGCAAGGGGGAGGAACCAGGAGGTGGTGCGCAAGGGAAGGAGAGGAGATGGGGCGGCGGCCAAGGGAGTGGGGGCTCGGCTAGGGTTTGGGGGAAAAGTGGTGCCTTCCCCTTGGCCGGCCACCTAAGGCCTGATGGGCCGGAGCCCAAGCCCAGGTTGGCGAAAAAACGTGCTTTCACCCCTGCTAGTTGCGAAAATCAACTCTTTCCTTTTGATCCTTTTACTAATACTGAGAAGTCCCTCCCGAAACTCTTTCTCGAACCTCTCGAGCTTTTGGGACATTACATACTCCCTCCCAAGTGAGCCAACATCAGGGGTTACCTAAAATAAACAAACAACGCAAGAGTGAGTCCATGACTCAGCAAGTACAGTGAAAGAAAAAGAACACATATACAAACAGGACATCACCATTTAAGAATGCGAACCTTGCATCGAGTGAACACTTATGAAAACATGAAATGAATGAATGTAATCAAGGATGGACTGCACACATGCATATCTGGTATAGTGAGTGACACACCGTCGGTGTTCACTTAAGCCCGCACCTTAACAAAAGTGCGGGATCCAAGTCCTATATGAAGAACGTTTCATATAGGTGTCCAAAGCTGCCCATACCGGAATTGATGGGTCTTACGTGCCCATACTGGAATTGATGGGTCTTTCAATCCACTCCGTGGGACGGACATGACAATGTCCAAATTTGCCCACATTGGAATGGTGGGACTTACAATCCACTCCCGTGGACATAACATGAATAAAAGGATGCATGATATGAACATGAACAGTGATAATACCATCTCTCAAGATATACTCCACATAATGAAAGAACATAACCAATTCCGCATCTCGGGTAACACAATATGTCACACTATATCCATGAAAACATTCACAATCACAGCACTCAAAAGCAACAAAGTACTTGCCTTCGCGTTGCGGCGCGTTAGCGAGCAACGATGGCGCTCCCAAACCCGTAGCCTCGTGGCTAAACAATTAAATAACCGAAATAAGAACAACATAGAATCCAACCCGAATTAATAGTCTACAATACCCCTTGAACTCCCAAGGAATCGCCATAAAACCTAATCTGAAAAACAGGCTGCAACCCAAAAGCGTGTCGGGACAGCAGCACGAAAATGACAGTAGTTAATGACGTGGGACTCGAAATGAGATGAGTCCAGATCCTACCTCATCTTAACGAACATATCTATAACATTCAAGTTGATGAGATTTCCCAATTCGGCCAATAAACTTCTCTAATAAAGAAAACAAAACAGCAGCACAGCTTCTGTCTGAACAAACAGGACAGCAATACTAAAACAACCATAACTTTTAATCTACAACTCCGAATTGAGCGTTCTTTAACAATCTGAAAAGGTTATGAAATTACCTACAATAAACTAGTTGGCACGACATTCAAATTTTGGATTTAACAAAAAGTGGCACACGGGTCAAAACTAAAGATAGAAACTGACATACAATCTGGACAGACTGATCTACAATCTGGACAGTCACAAATAAAAGTGCATAACTTTTGATCTATAAATCCAAATGAGGTGTTCTTTATCAATCCTGAAAGCTAGTGATATCACCTTCAAAATTTGTTATGGGCAAGACCTCTGAATCACCCTCTAACTAGGCCATATATCAACCTAAACAGAGACTGCTAATTCTCGTCAGGATTCTGGACAGCAGATATTAAATCTATCATAACTTTTGACTCGAAAGTCGGAATTAGGTGATCTTGGCGGCCACCGAAAGCTAAGAACAAGACCTACATATCTCTAGGAGATGGGAAACTCAGATTCGGCCTCTAACATCACGAAAAAGTCCACGCAACAATCTGGACAGAATCGAATTTCTACCCGCAGCAAATCGATATAATCAAAATTGAACCAAAACACATCTACCACTAATCAAACGATGAGGATGGGCACTCGTTACCCTTGTAGCAACCAGGACGTAGGTGGGAGAACCTTGGAGAAGATGATCTTCCTCCTCCTTTCTCCTTCTCCTTCTTCTCCTTCCACCATGGCGGCGGCACCTGGAGCTTCTTCCTCATCTTGGTAGAGCAGCACGGAGGGGCTGCTACAGTATCACGCGTGCTACAGTGCGGCGCGGTACTGTAGCAGAGGGTAGGGTTTTGGGAAGGAGACCCCCTTCTTGACTCCACTACAAGGCCGGCCCACTTGGCTAGGACACCTTGGGCTAAAGCCAAGGTCCAATCCTCTCTCAAATCCTGAATTTTCTTTCAATTTTCCTCTAAACTTTAATGCATTCAAATTTGAATAAATTTCTCTTCCGAATAATATGTTCTCTCTATTTGATATTCGAGGTATTACATTCTACCCTCTTAATGAATTCGACCTCGAATTCTAACCGTCGAAATAAACGAAAGAATAATTGCCACGAAAAGAAACATCTATTAACATATGCCCGAGCAAACATGTGCGGATAAAACTCGCAAGCATGCGAGACTCCAGTCCCAAATGACCTATCTCTCGATCGACAAGACCACAAGACATTGACGTAAACTACATCGACCTAACACTCAATCCGACATTGCCAAGTACACTCATCAGAAGAGATTCAAAGGTAAGATCCTACTCGATGGTCAATGACGTTAACGAATATTCAAACTCTAGTTCTCACAGGTACTCACTCGGCACCAAACATGCTAAATGTAGTACACCACATATGGACCGAGACGGTCCTTGCGATACGCCAACTTCCGAATTCCGTAGCTAACGAAAACAACCCAAAGTACCTTGGCTAACCTTCCAATTGATCTTGAACCACACAACATGCACATAGAACACGAACTCTTGTTCCACCTCTCAATTGAACTCTTCACTAAAATAAGGATCACCTCCTTTAACCAGAAACACACAACAGAGCTCTCTTTAAGCAAACTCTTTTACCGACAAAACCCATCTGAAAAAGAAAGATTCACATCGCATCTATGCGTTACCATTTCGAGACTAAAGAGTCAAACACGAAATCGAATTTCATCACGAAAAACCTTTCCACGTTCCAAGTGGCGGTTTGCGAATAAACGCCACGAAATCCAAAGGAGAAATCACTTGAATGCCCAAAAAAATCATTTATTCCGTCGAATGGAAAGAATCACACATATCAACATAAATGTCGAGCTCAACTTGCGTAAAGACATCTGTCAAAACACATAGCTCAAACAAGAATCAAGAAAACGTGTCTCTACTTTAGGAAGCATCAATTTCTCGGTTTCTCTTTCAGAATAAAACTTCTCTCAAACTTTGGAATTCCAATTCATCGCATAACACCTAACTCATCTCTCTTAACTTGGCATTCTCAACGCTATGCTCAAGTCGAAATACATCATCCACACCTCGGTATAGAGGCTCTATCGACTACATGAAACTTTCTCTCAACAACTCCTCTACCGTGAATTAATTTGACAGATGACTTCCAATGCATCTCAAAATAGATATCACATGCAATCACATCACCTCAATGTTTTAAGAATAAACAACTCGAAATTCCCAGACACACATTCATATACTTCCTCAAAGGGTTCTATCAATGACCATCCCATTGTTCGAATCCACCCTTATTCTACTTTCTCTACACATAATCATTGGGAGACTCAAGGTCCTAGCAAAAGAATGTGAAGCCCAAAATTAAACTCCAAGACTCCTACCATGAACTTCTCATATAGAAGATAGGGAAGCCTCAAATTAAATCCCTAAAATTCTCACAATCCAAACATACTCGCGCATTGACATCAACACAAAAACATTTCTTCGATCCAATTATCTTTATCAAGATTCTAATTCTTAGAGAGTTACTTACTACGTCCAAGTCATTCATGGCAATAATCCAACAATCTCGGCTATCTCTTTAATCTCTTTAACGATCGATCACTTTGCTAATATTACTCCCATTACAACACCATCATATTTCATCTACACAACCACGCAAGGTACTCAACCGCGACACTCTAATACATTGATCAAGATTTTCATACTTTGGATAATTCTATGTTCCATTGAAATGAACAAAAGAACTTGGACTACGTCTCGCTATAGATTCTACTAGTTGTAACCATGCAATCAGTTTAACCTCCAAAGGCAACCTTCTAATGAGATAAACTCCTCTTAAATAACTATATTACGAAATTATTTCATCCTCCAATGCTCATCGAATAATTTCCAACCCAAAGTTTCACAACTACAATCATTAAACACCTCAAAAGACTCCGGTGAAACGAATAGATTGATTCTTTCTCAAAAGGAAGAGCGAATGAAATCAATTTTCTTCAACTAGGAAAACATGTGCCACCCGTAGTGAACAAAGGATCAAGAAAAAAATAGTCACTTAGGCAAAGTACTCGGAAAACATAAGGAAAATCAATAGTCGAGGGCTCAAGCCCTATTGAAAGCAAATACCAAACCACAAATGAGAAGAAGGTAATGCCCTTTGAAAATTTGATAAACTCTTATGGAACAAATGCATAAGGTTTAAGCACACCCAAATAAAGCGCAAGTGGCGAAACGCGACTTAAATCTCAAATACTTTTACTTCACTCCTTCCTTTAACCGGAAAGTTATTTTCGTGATTACTACATCACTTTGCGGCTTAAACAAGATAAGCTCTTAAGACCAAATCATAAGAACCACTTAAGAACCAATAAAATCTTTCAACCCGTCTCTTTGCTCAAGCAGACAAAGTTACCACATAACTCATGAGGTCCAAAGATAACAAGCGCAAAACTCAAACACTTTCACTAAAAGCGTTATCATGCAAATGATTTTTTCGTTGAACATTATCATCACAACCACGATCGACAATCACACTAATCAACGAAATAATATGCTATTGGCGAGAATCATCAAATCTCTTAACACTCCATGAACTTTTGAAAAGAATCACAATGAACTACTTCATCATGTCTCTAAAATCTAAATAAGGTTACATATACTTGATCTAGGAAAACCTAGTGCAAAACCTTATAATTGAAACAAACTCTTTCAACAAGATGATAATAGAACATGACAATCTCACCAATGTACACCAACAGAAATCTCGATTAGCTTTCATCCATTTAACTCTTAGTGACACTCGATGCCAAGATAGTACACACTAAATGCTCTCTAGCCACACATGGCACAAACATGATCCTACCTCTGCTTGCAACCTCAACAACGATTAAGAGGATATAATCGACATTCTAACTTATGATCAGCAATTAGAATAAAATGTCCTTAACTTCAATAATATAGGACACATAAGTCAAGGTTTCACAAGGCGATACATCATCGTTCATCTAGTCATTTAAACATGTTTCAATAATTTTTAGCATGGCAAGAATCAAGTAAAGCTATCATTTAAATAAGATCATCAAGATCCAAATAGAAGACAAATTCAAGATTAATATTTATCAAGACAACATTCGAACACATCCTTAACTTAACCATCACTAGCGGTTAGAATAAGCGAAAGAGGACCTAGATTTCAACTTATCTAACAAATTTATCAGATTATCCGATCGTAAAGATCAACCCGATACATCCACATTTTTTCCACAATTCTTAACAACAATAGCTTCTTGAACAAATATGAACAACCTCTTATCTAAAACTCATCCTGTACCAAATACAACGACATTTCACTTTAAGCAATTCACTTCCACGGATACTAGTTAAGAATAGACTGTTTGCACAAAGCTAATAACCCAAATCGATAACTCATACCATAATAATTAATTCATTTAATTAACACCTCGTACTTAAGCATGTCAAGACATCACTTAAAGATTTTAACCTAATCTTTCGAAAAAGAGGCATTACATTCCAACACTGGAACTAATCCAAAAGAAATACATAAAGTCAAAGCTTTCACATGTTAAAGAATTTGCAATGAAAACTTTCGATACCAGAATACTCGTGAATAAATGATTCACATTCTCCAATAAGAAGGCGAACTCCCAAGAAAAGATAAGTTTTTTTGCCGATATCCAACGATCCCAAGAACAACTTTAGACCAGCGATCGGAGAACAAGTAGTCGACTTATGGAACCAAGAAAGTCCAATGAGAACTCATCGGAAGAAATGTAAAACACTAACTCAAGAAAACTTCATCAAACGCAACTATTACAGGCGCCACATACGGAACCAAGGAAGAGAATAATATTTTCTAAAGAATCTCACCTCAACACTCCACTATGGTATTCGGGTAGATACTACTCTATTCGCTACCACAAATCTTGGTGCAATCGACAAAGTCCAGGGCCACAACCACGGCCTCCACTTCTTAACCTCCATCATCGACACGTTTAAACAATATAATCAATTATGATTATACATGATCATATCATGACAATCATAGAATAGATTCATAGATATGGAATATCATAACATATCATAGATTAACAACAAGAAAGATAATACAAAAGCAATTCAACAATTGCTCAACGAATGAAACATAACAATAGAAATACGGAAACAATGGATTTCCCAACCCCACCTACTGTGCACAGTGTGTCAATTTAATATT
This sequence comes from Ampelocalamus luodianensis, assembly GCA_036346255.1. Taxonomy (NCBI): domain Eukaryota; kingdom Viridiplantae; phylum Streptophyta; class Magnoliopsida; order Poales; family Poaceae; genus Ampelocalamus; species Ampelocalamus luodianensis. Next base: position 37,949,254 of record CM070628.1, on the reverse strand, counting down.
CAATTACCACGGACCTAAAGCCGCTCGATACCAACGTAACACCACAGCTGTCGGAAGCCAAGATGTCACCTAAAACATCTAACATACATCCATAATGCAGAAGAATTTGAACTAAGTATTTCAACTAAAGACAGCATTAAATTAAACAGGACATGGTGAAGGTATCATTCCTTCACCTTCTAAGTTATTTATACTGATCATCAATAAAGAAGGTTCACACGCATAATAAATCAACATCCATGTGGAGAAGGTATCCTTCCTTCACCAATTATAATTTAATTATTACAGTTCATCATTAACGAATGTAAGATAGAACTAAATTTAATCTTGAACATGAATAGGATGATGTGAGCAGTAGTGCGTGTCTACTCCCTCCCAAGTGAGCCAACATCGGGGTTACCTAAAATAAACAAACAACGCAAGAGTGAGTCCATGACTCGGCAAGTACTGATGAAAGAAAAAGAACATATATACAAACAGACATCACCATTTAAGAATGCGAACCTTGCATCGAGTGAACACTTATGAAAACATGAAATGAATGAATGTAATCAGGATGGACTGCACACATGCATATATCTGGTATAGTGAGTGACACACCGTCGGTGTTCACTTAAGCCCGCACCTTAACAAAAGTGCGGGATCCAAGTCCTATATGAAGAACGTTTCATATAGGTGTCCAAAGCTGCCCATACTTGGAATTGATGGGTCTTACGTGCCCATACTGGAATTGATGGGTCTTTCAATCCACTCCGTGGACGGACATGACAATGTCCAAATTTGCCCACATTGGAATGGTGGGACTTACAATCCACTCCCGTGGACATAACATGAATAAAAGGATGCATGATATGAACATGAACAGTGATAATACCATCTCTCAGTATATACTCCACATAATGAAAGAACATAACCAATTCCGCATCTCGGGTAACACAATATGTCACACTATATCCATGAAAACTTTCACAATCACAGCACTCAAAAGCAACAAAGTACTTGCCTTCCGCGTTGCGACGCGTTAGCAGGCAACGATGGCGCTCCCAAACCCGTAGCCTCGTGGCCTAAACAATTAAATAACCGAAATAAGAACAACATAGAATCCAACCCGAATTAATAGTCTACAATACCCCCCTTGAACTCCCAAGGAATCGCCATAAAACCTAATCTGAAAAACAGGCTGCAACCCAAAAACGTGTCGGGACAGCAGCACGAAAATGACAGTAGTTAATGACGTGGGACTCGAAATGAGATGAGTCTAGATCCTACCTCATCTTAACGAACATATCTATAACATTCAAGTTGATGAGATTTCCCAATTCGCCAATAAACTTCTCTAATAAAGAAAACAAAACAGCAGCACAGCTTCTGTCTGAACAAACAGGACAGCAATACTAAAACAACCATAACTTTTAATCTACAACTCCGAATTGAGCGTTTTTAACAATCTGAAAAGGTTATGAAATTACCTACAATAAACTAGTTGGCACGACATTCAAATTTTGCCTTTAACAAAAAGTGGCACACGGGTCAAAACTAAAGATAGAAACTGACATACAATCTGGACAGACTGATCTACAATCTGGACAGTCACAAATAAAAGTGCATAACTTTTGATCTATAAATCCAAATGAGGTGTTCTTTATCAATCCTGAAAGCTAGTGATATCACCTTCAAAATTTGTTATGGGCAAGACCTCTGAATCACCCTCTAACTAGGCCATATATCAACCTAAACAGAGACTGCTAATTCTCGTCAGGATTCTGGACAGCAGATATTAAATCTATCATAACTTTTGACTCGAAAGTCGGAATTAGGTGATCTTGGCGGCCACCGAAAGCTAAGAACAAGACCTACATATCTCTAGGAGATGGGAAACTCAGATTCGGCCTCTAACATCACGAAAAAGTCCACGCAACAATCTGGACAGAATCGAATTTCTACCCGCAGCAAATCGATATAATCAAAATTGAACCAAAACACATCTACCACTAATCAAACGATGAGGATGGGCACTCGTTACCCTTGTAGCAACCAGGACGTAGGTGGGAGAACCTTGGAGAAGATGATCTTCCTCCTCCTTTCTCCTTCTCCCTTCTTCTCCTTCCACCATGGCCGGCGGCACCTCGGAGCTTCTTCCTCATCTTGGTAGAGCAGCACGGAGGGGGGGCTGCTACAGTACCGCGTGCTACAGTGCGGCGCGGTACTGTAGCAGAGGGTAGGGTTTTGGGGAAGGAGACCCCCCCTTCTTGACTCCACTACAAGGCCGGCCCACTTGGCTAGGACACCTTGGGCTAAAAGCCGAAGGTCCAATCCTCTCTCAAATCCTGAATTTTCTTTCAATTTTTCCTCTAAACTTTAATGCATTCAAATTTGAATAAATTTCTCTTCCGAATAATATGTTCTCTCTATTTGATATTCGAGGTATTACACCCGTCATGCATGTGACGGGCTTGAGGTCCCCACACTTGTGGAGTGTGGGCTTAAGGTCCCCTTTACTTGCGGAGTATTGGGTAATTGGTCCTTGTGCTTGCGAGCACAGGCATGGTATGCGGCGACGGTCGCATATCTCGCATTACCGGTGAAATGCGACAAAGAGTGAAAGAGAAAAGTTGCATTGCATATTCGCATACATACCTCATGAGATATGTTTTGTGTAAAGCTTTGGAATGGAATGTTGATGATGTAAATGTGATATTAATGTTTCATTATTGGTACTTGCTGAGTCTTTGGACTCACCCTTGCTTTTGTTGTGTTTTTAGGTACCACTTGCAAGAATGGCATGCATGGGAGGGAGTAGACTTGAGTTGGACACACACACTACCATCCACCTTAAAAGTTGATAAATTTTTAGTTCATACTTTAATAAAGGAGCAAACTGCTTCGAGATTGTTTACGATTATGCTTCATGCATTGGACTAAGTGTAATAATGATGAGTAGTGTCTTTTGGATAACTGCTAGTTGCTTTCATGTTTTGAATGCCTATTGATGATTCTGAAAGTTGGATTAAGTATATATGTTTTATTCAAATGTTGGAACCTCTCGGTAATTAACAATACAAGGGAGGTTCTGCCGGAAATTTGGTAGAATGTTTTGGCTTAAAATTGTTTAATGTTAGTTTGGTAGCATTCGAGGCTCATGTTGGGCTGGGGTGTTACATCTTCTTCATGAGTTTTGATCAGCGATTCCTGGTGTTTCTTCAAGGGTAACGAAGGATTCTCCTCGATGTTCGAGTTGTATTAGATGCGAATTCGATTAGTTTGGTTGGATCGTTTTGCTGCTGCTAGTAGTTTGGTTATGTCTAGTAGATTGCGCGGCCATTTTTGCGTTCTTAGATGCCGAATTTGAGATGTCCATCTCCTAGAGATATGTAGAATTTGTTCTTAGCTTTCAGTAGCTGCCAAGATCACTCAATTTCGACTTACGGTTCAAAAGTTATGATAGTTTTCGTCACTGCTGTCCAGAATCCTAACGAGAATGAACTGTCAAGTTGTCTATTAAAATATGAATATGATAATGAAAAATTCAGGGATTGCACCCAACTAGGTTATTGTAGGACTTGGTATTAGCTTTCAATATTGATAAATAACGGTAAGTTGGGTTTAACCAATTAGAAGTTATGGCATTTATCGTGTTGCTGCCCAGAATTATCGGTAGTTCTCAGAGAAGGTGTTCATCGGTCTTTTGGAGTTAGATACATATAGAATTCGGGATTTCCACCAACTAGGTTGTTGTATGTAATTTTGTTGCCTTTCAAACAAGCCTAAGTTTACATTTTTACGAATTTGAGAGCAAAAGTTATGTCACTTTTAATACTGCTGTCCGTTACGGCTTCCTGCTAGAATGTAGTTCAATTTGAGTAAAATAAATAATTAAACGTTGGGGTTTTGGGGTATGAGTTAGGAGCGTTGTGAGTAGTGTCTTGATGTCGTGGTTCTTATTGAGTAATTTAATGGTGTAGGAGGTGAGGCTCCGAGGTTAGCGGCATCGTCTTTGCCTCCTAACGCATCGCAACGCTAAAGGCAAGTACATTAACTTTCGTATGATTTGTGAATATTGGATGCTTGATGTTAGTATTGTGTTTTTATTTGATACGTGAGAAGCTTCAATGTTTATGTTCCTTTCATATGTGAAATTCACATATTTGGAGATGATGTTAGCCATTATTCATAAGTTCATTCATTCTTCCATTTTCATGTTCCGTCCACGGGAGTGGAGTTTAAAGTCCCATCAATTTCAGTATGGGCATGTGAGACCCACCATTCCAATGTGGGCAGTTTTAGACACCTATATGAAATATTATTCATACGGGATTTGGATCCTCGTATTTCGTTAAATACGGGCTTAAGTGAACATCGACGGATGTGTCACTAGCTATACCGGTATAAGCAGGAGTGCAGTCCATTCATTTCATTACATCCATTCAATTCATTCATTCAGATAAACATTCGGTGTTATGTTCCTATTCTTCAATGTTGTTGGCTTGTTCTTATTTGTTGTATGTCCAATTATTCACTGTATTTGTTGAGTTTCGGACCCACTCTTGTTTTGTTTGCTTATTTTATGTGACCGTTGATGACGACTCTATTGGGAGGGAGTAGACACGCACTATTTATTCATTTCACCATATCACAGTTTCATTAATTAGACTTGGTTCTGTCTTTCATTCATTTAGTGATGAATCATAATAAACAAACTTAAATGTGGTTGATGACTTCCTCTAGGTTGTGGTTGGTTATTTCTGCTTGTGATACTTGGTCATCACCTTTGATATAACTATTTGGATTCAGATTATTTTTCTGCCATTGTTCTATTAAATGTTGATCTCTTTATGTCATTAGATGAGATATTGTTTAAATTCTTTCGCATTATGGTTGTATGTTAGATTCTTTAGGTAATATTTTGGCTTCATAATAGCTAGGGTGTTACAGGAAGCCACCTCTTGCGCTAGGTGGGAATACTGTCTAAGCGACACCCGCACATCAACATGGCACAATTAACATTGAGGTGTTACAAATTATTTAGCCTAGTTTGTCCCACTCTAGATGTAACATCCTAGCACGGTCTGAGCCTGCAATGCTACTAAACTAACAATACAACAAATTAAAAACTTGACATTTTACTAAAATCTGGCAGAATGTCCTTTGTTTAGCTAACTATTCTAGGAGTTTCGACAGGTACAAGTATCAAAATCAAGGAATCCAACTCGCAGAATAAACAATATGCACTTATGGTATACTAAGTGACTAAAGCATAATCACAATTATCCAAAACAATATGCTACTCATCATTATTAAAAATAATCCAATGCGTAAACATAACCATAATCAATCCCTTGAGCAGTTTGCTCATTTATTAAGGTACAATCTGAAATTTAATCAACTATCAAAGTTTCATGACAGTGTGTAATATCCCGAGTTTCTTTTGAGAGTGCAATACAAATTGAGAGAGAATTAGTGTAATTCTCCAATAGTGCTAGAATTAATTTTCGGGAGAGAACAATTAATCGGTAGAAGGTTTCTTTTGGAAAAACGTTTAATCAGGAGTTTAGAGGGGGTTTTCTGTGTTTTCTCGGCAACCTGGGCCTGGGCCTTGGCCCATGAGGCCTGGCCGGCCATAGGGGGGGGAGGTGCCACCCTCCCCCAAAACCCTAGCCGCCCCTCCCCCTCTCCTCCTCCTTTTGGCCGCACCTCTCTTCCTCTCCTCCCCCCTTGAGCCGCCACCCCTCCTCTCCCTAGGCAGCCACCTCCCCTCCTGTCCCCCAAGATCCAGCACCTCCCCTCCATTGGTGGTGCCTCCTAGCTGCTGTCCAAGACGGTGGACGAAGGGAGAAGCAGCGGGAGTGCTCGCCAAACGTGAAAGGAAGGGATCGGGGAAGGAGGAGTTCTTCATGGGGTTTGAACAGCGACTTCCTGGTTGCTGCAAGGGTAACGAATACCGATCCTCGTTGTTTGATTAGTGGTAGATGCGATTTGGTTCGTATTTGATTAGAACAGATTGCTGCGAACTGAAAGTGATATCTGTCCAGTAGGTTGCGGGGTCGGTTTCGTGATCTTAGAGGCAGAATTTGAGTTGTCCACCTTCTAGAGTTCTTTAGGTCTTGTTCTTAGCTTTCAGTGGCCGCCAAGATCACCTCATTCCGACTTTCGAGTCAAAAGTTATGATAGATTTACTATCTGCTGTCCAGAATCCTGACGAGAAATAGCAGTCTCTGTATAGGTTGATTTATGGCCTAGTTAGAGGGTGATTCAGAGGTCTTGCCCATAACAAATTTTGAAGGTGATATCACTAGCTTTCAGGATTGATAAAGAACACCTCATTTGGATTTATATATAAAAAGTTATGCACTTTTCTTTGTGACTGTCCAGATTGTATGTCAGTCTGTCCAGTTTGTATGTCAGTTTCTATCTTTAATTTTGACCCGTGTGCCACTTTTTGTTAAAGACAATTTATGAATGTCGTGCCAACTAGGTTATTGTAGATAATTTCATAATATTTTCAGATTGTTAAAGAACGTCCAATTTGGAGTTGTACAACAAAAGTTATGGATATTTTAATTTAGCCGATATTTCTGTCTATTAATTCAGTCAACAGATTTGAGCCGTGGGCCAAATTTTATTAGAGGAAAAATCTGAACTTTTGCCCAACCAGAGTATTGTAGATATGTCAGTTAAGAATCCATGGAAATTGGTATCACCTCATTCCGAGTTCCAGACCAATAGATATGTCAATTACCGTGCTGTTGTCCGAATTAAGTTATGTCGAAATTGTTGATTTCATTTTAAGTTTTGTATTAATGACTAGAGTCATCGTGAAGCGATGTTTAGCATCGATTAGTAGTGTTGGGTATATTATGTCCTTATTGAAATTATTTTACTTGTTTAGGAGGTGAAGCCTCGGGTTTAGGAGTATCACCTTTGCCGACTAACACGTCGCATCGTGGAAGGCAAGTACATTGCCACCCTTAATGATTGTGATTGATGAATGTTTATATGGTCATCTTTGTGATTTGGTATGATACGAGAGAAGATGGATTGTCTATGTTCTTTCATATGTGTTGAATCCATGTTTTGTTATCATGTCTTTCAATATTCGTATTTCATTCTATGCATTCATTATGCATGTTTCATCCACGAAAGTGGATTGCAAGTCCCACCATTCCAATGTGGGCGGTGTTGGACATTGTCATGTCCCGCCCACGGAGTGGATTTGAAAGACCCATTAATTCCGAATGGGCATGTAAGACCCATTAACTCCAAGATGGGCAATGTTGGACACCGTATGAAACGTTCTTCATACGGAAGTGGATCCCGCATTTTTGTTAAGATGCGGGCTTGAGTGAACACCGACGGGTGTTTCACCGCTATACCGTATATGCATGTGTGCAGTCCATTCCTTTGATTTTGAGCATTCATATCATGTTTTCATTTGTAATCGTTGTGATGTGATCGAACGATGATGAGTTTGTCTTATTCATATTGAATGATTATCTTATTGATAATCGTATTTGCTGAGTCATGGACTCACTCTTGCGTTGTTTGTTTATTTTAGGTAACCCCGATGTTGGCTCTTGGGAGGAGTAGACACGCACTACTTGTTCACAACATCAAATTCATGTTCAAGTCTAAATTTTAGTTCCATATTTCATTCGTTAACGATGAAACTGTAATAATTAAATTATAATTGGAGAAGGAAGGATACCTTCTCCACCGGATGTTGATTTATTCTGCGTGTGAACCTTCTTTATTGATGTTCAAGATTAAATAACTTAGAAGGTGAAGGAAGGATACCTTCACCATGTCCTGTTTATCTTAATGTCTGTCTTTAGTTGATATACTTGTTTCAAGTTCTTCCGCATTATGGATGTATGTTAGATGTTTTAGGTGACATCTTGGCTTCCGGATAGCCAGGGTGTTACACAGTGTTTGTGCGAACATAAAGCTACGCCTTCCCATGCATGTCGTTCCTGGATTGGGTACCTAAAACAACAAGAAAAACAAGGATATCATTAAATCAGCATCCACTTCCAAAAGCATATCATTAAATCATTCCACATGCATATGCAATGCTTAAGGATCTTTTTTTTCTTTATCTCTTTTTGCATTTTACTGGTAATGCAAAGTATGCTATAAAATTTAACCATCCAATTGCCCAATACTTCGCAAGTAAAGGGGACCTCAAGCCCACACTCCACAAGTGTGGGGACCTCAAGCCCGTCATATATGTAACATCCCAAAATCCCTGAGTTGGATTAGCTATGCATCTACTGTGCATTTATGAAAGTTTGGACTTTTTAAAACTTTTGTTGCAAAGCAAATGTTAAAACCTAGTAATCCAATACTGCCTCCAATTCAAAAGTCCAATTTAAATTGAAGCAAAACTAAAAGGTTTATGTGGGAATGTTATTTTGAATTCAACTTAAAAACAAGAAACCTAAAAACACCTAGAATGCTTGAGGTACTTTCAAAAGAATTCTAAAATTCAAATGTGCAAACTTACTTTCTCTAGCTCATATTTACAAACTAATTTCTATTTTCAAAATATAGTGGACTCAAGGCTGGGAATATGTTATTTATATTTGGTATGCTCATATGCTTGATTGGATTTTCTAAAATTTTTGAGCTTATTTGATCCTTGTTTATTTGCATGTCAATTTTGAATTTGAATTTGAAATACAAACAACTCAAGTGAACAGTGCCTGGAAATAATTTTCCTAGGTTCTGGAACACTTTATCAACTCACCTATAAAATTTAACCATTTTTAGAATTATTTGGCTATTTCAAAATAGCCAGTCAAATTGAAGAATCAAAAGGTCAACTAGCAAAAACTGAAACACGAAATAATTCTCGAGAATAATGCATTACAAATAAAACCCTGGGAATTTTACAGAATGATCATATATGCTTCCTCAACCTCCACTAAATTTTTTATAATTTTCAGAGCTATCTTGCTCTGCCTAAAAATTACCTAACCCTCTCAGCCTAATTCCCAAAATCAGAAAACTAAACTACCTCTTCACTATTCCTCTGGTTCAAACCAAGTTCCCACGGAAACTGCTCACCGAACCACCTCCCTTTTCCCACTGACCTGCGGGCCCCACCCGCAGGTCATCTTCTCCACGCACTGGCTCTCCTCTGCTGAGCGCGCTCGCATGGATGCCACACCTCCTGGCCTCCTCCGTCCAAGTCGCTTGACGCCGTCGTGCCACTGCGCCCGGCACCCAACCAGGGCCCTTCTCCTACCGACGCCGTCGCTCTGCTCTCCGTCCACGACGAGAAATCGCGGGAAGCTGACATGACCCAGAAAAGAGGGAGCTCGGGTTCTCGCAAGGAACTCCTCCCTTCTCGCCCCCATTTAAGCCGAGCACTGAGTGCTCCTCCTCTCCTTCTTCGTTTTCACCCACCTTCCCCTACAATTCTCTTCCTCAACTCAACCCGAGCTCCAAAGCCGAGAGGCATGGCGACACTACCGAGGGCACCCGTTGTCGTTTCGATCTCCCCGGCCACCCACAACCGTGTCATGGCTCGCCCCTCACCTCAAGGAGCAAACACCCCTCGTCAATTTGGGGCTTGAGCCACCGGAGCACCGCGCGCCACCCTTCTTCTCCGACTCCGACCTCCACCGCCTCCCCCGTCGCCACTTCTTCTCCGGCGAACCCCTCTTCGATTTCTCCCTCCCTGAGCACCTTCTAGTCTCCCTTGACCTTCCCCGATCACTCACTTGTGTTGTTTCTCTCCACAGCGACCCCGCCATGGTGACCACCTCGCGCCACCGCAGGTTGCCGCTGCCGGCCCAACCCCGGTCACCTCGGCTACCTCGAAGCACTCCGGTAAGACCCACTCACTTCCCTCTAGCTCATGCTCCCGCTAATCCTTCCCCTAACCCTCTCCGGTGCCACCACGCCTTGTCACCCCTAGGGCCGACCGCCCCGTTCCTTTGCCGTGCCGCCACCATGCCTCCTGAGCCCCAACTCCACCACCCTCATGGTAGCCTCCACTCCTAGGATCCATTTCAGCCCTCACCGCCGCCTCGCCGCCGCCCAACCGCCGACACCGACCCATGACCCGAGCCGCCGGCCACCATCCCTGTAGCCCCTCTCTGTGTTTTTCTGTCATAGGACTGTAGGGGCCATAATGTTTTTGCTAATAGAACTTGTATTTGTTTGTTAAATCACTTAGTAAGTAAGCAAAAGTTGAACTTTGATCTTATAAGGAGTTGAGCTCGCAGCATTCCATCTCAGGCTAGTTCCTCTTAGAAGATGTTTGAATAGAGAAGTAAAGAAGAAAGTTTAGAATGTCAGTAGCAACCATCTGCAAAAACCTAACTCTTGTGCTCACAAATTTGTTGTATGACAATTAGATCACTCTAGTTAGATAATTTGTAGTTAAGTTTAAAGAAAGTCTGGTTGTAGCATTTCTGTCTAGTGAGAAAAGTTGTTGTAGGTATATGAGCAGTAACCTGAAAAACATTAGAATTGTTAACAGGCAATACCCTAACTAAATCTTGTGGTTAGAGTTTCTCTTAATTTCAATTAGTTGAACACTTATCTGACAACAGCCTTTTAACCTGAAAACAAATAGGAATGTTTGATCTAATAAGAATGTTAACACTTGCAGCTAAGAGTTGTGTTGAACTAATTAAATCACTCATATATGTGTTTAGATTTTGGATAAGTGAAATAGTGAGATGGGTAATTGACAAATCTGTATAGTCTTTTGGATGTTCGAGGATCAGAGAGAAGGAATGGTAGTGTTTAAGCTAGCAGGAGCATTCATTTTTGAAAAACAAGGATGGATGGGAATTTTCAGAAAACCAACAGAAGGCAACCCATTTTTTTTATGAAGTCTTAAGTAGTAGAGGGAAGATTAGTGCTTAGTGTTGTGTTTACCTGTAGACCACTCAAAACCTTGCTTATCAAATAAGTTTATGGATTAGCAAGGAGACTTAGTTATCAAACTCTTTTACTCAACAATTTTCCTTTAAGAGGATGAGTAGTGAGAAAAGGGTTGAGCTGAGTTCAATGAGTTTAGCAAGTCTGAAGTTGATTTTTGAAGAGAGTTAACTAGCAGCACCTCTTTCGAGAAGATGCTCTTTTGTAGGTTGCTTGAACAGACAAGGGGAGCTGCATGTTTCTAGAAGGTAACTGTCAGTAACAGTAAACTTAATAGCTAATGGTGTTAGTAAAGTCTAGTGCTTAGTCATAGTTGACATTACTTAGTAGCCTTAACAGTCAAATGAACATAAGAATATAATTTTAAACCTCATTAGAATCACAGAGTTCAGCTTTTAACAATTCATTCAAAGAGAGTAGGAATTAATGGGAGGCAAGGTTGAATTGCTATACTTAAGTAACAGTGGGTCAGAGCCTCGTCATATGCCTAAACCATTGGGTTAGAAAATATAATTTTAACCATTAGCATCTAATCTACAAGAACAAAAATTAATCTTGAGACAATAATTGAAATTGGTTAGTAAACAACAGTAAACCTTATAATCTAGTTTCAATTTCAAAAATTCGTAACAATTCAAATCAACTCCAAGTCCAATAATTTTTGTCTCTAAATTTATCTAAAATCATTATCTATCTTATGTGTTAGTTCTTAATTTTTTATACTTTTTGAATTTTGGAGTTTATTCGATGTTTATGCTTTGTTGGTTCTTTTCGTTAGATGACGATGATTCGGGAGTCCAACCAACATGATCTTGAGAATGTCTAGAGAACCAGCAAGCAAAGGCAAGCGGATGTAGCATTATTTGATCATATTGCTCATATTATTTTCAAATTATAATATGTTGTTTGCAAATTCTACGTATGCATTGCTATCTTGTTTTAAACTATTATCGATTAGTTGACCCATTAGATGCATGATCTGTAGGTGTAATACCCTAAATTTTATTCGAAAGGATTAGTCGGGAGAAATTAATTAAATCGGGAGAGAGTAATTGAATCGGGAGAAGGGTTCTTTTAGTAAAACACCAAATCAGGAAATGAGAGGGGGTTTTCCGCGTTTTGTGGGCAACATGGGCTTGGGCCTAGGCCCATGTGGGGCTGGCCGGCCATAGGGGGGGAGGCGCCACCCCCCTCCCCCAAACCCTAGCCGCCCCATCTTTCCTCCCCTCCACCCCTTGTGCCGCCACTTTCCCCACCCCTCCTCTCCTCCACCCTTGCGCCCCCAACCTCCCCTCCCTGGTTACTCTCCACCCTTGCACCCCTCCCCTAGTCCCCATTGTTGCCGGCCAAGTGATGGAAGAAGGATCTCCTTTGTTGGCCGGCCAAGAGGAAGAGAAAAGAAGAGAAGGGAAGAAGGAAGAGAAGAAAGGGAGAGGGAAGAAGGATTCGCAACCGGGAGAACGTGGTGATCGTCGATCCGCTGCGTGCACTCTCCGTTTCGGCAAGGGTAACTTGTTGATCATAGTTTTGGGTCGAATTCTGGTTGTCTGATTTTCGGATCTCAGTTCGTCGGTTTTCTGCAGCAGTAAAGGTTGTTGTTTTTTGTTAGGTTAGAGGCAGATTTGGGTCTGGGCTTCTCCTAGAAAGTTGTAGATATCTTAGTTATCTTTCATTGACGACAAGAATCAGGTCATTTGGACTTCTGTAGCCAAAGTTACGAATTTATTAGTAATACTGCTCTGCTGGTGGATTGATAATCTGACAGATTGTCTTAACCTGACCTAAGTGCGTAGTTAAAGGGAGTTTCAGAGGGTCTCACCACAACGAAAAACGAAGATAACCCTCTCAGCTTTCAGGAAAACTAAAGATCACGAAATTTGGATTAATGTAGAGAAAGTTATGATAGTTTGAGTGTTGCTGTCCAGAAACCTGATGCGAAAATGGATGTTCTGTTATATGGCTTGGTAAGGTTAGTAGAGGGCCGAATCAAAGGATCTCACCAACTAGGTTTAGAAGGGCAATCCAATTACCTTTTCAGAATGTCCAAGAAAACTCCATTTGGACTGCTGTAGAAAAAGTTATGGATTTTTAGAGCGCGGTTGTCCGCTGAGGGGACAGTTTGACAGTTAGGAGTTGGAAATTTGGGGTTTTGCGCTAGAGAGTATAGAAAGACCGTTTTCATTCATACCCATGTGTTGGTCCTGTACGATTGTCTTAGCGAGCTCTATAATTGTATTCAGGTGGTGGTGTTAACCAGGGGCAGCTCCTTCGCACGTCCCGCGTTCTCGCGGCTAAGGCAAGTACATTAAGGGATAGAATCGATTTTATTGAATGGCATTGTTTGTTAGGGTACATGATTAAGTGTGTGGATCATGATTGCTGAAGTGGTATGAATGGTGTTGTTTGTGTGAAGTAGCTTATGAGTTATACACTACACATTGATGTTTGAAAGTTATGAAATCTACATATATGAACGTTGTAGTATGGTTAGTCGATTCATATGCAAGTATTCGGTTTAGTGGAATTCTTGTTGCCTGCCATGATTGAGTTGTGTAATGTTCATTGTTGCCATGTGAAAATGATGTTGAGAGGACTCTAGTTGCGTTGGTGTTTGCATATTGTGATTACAGTTCTCTCATGATGCTATTGTTTACATGCTCAAAGTACATGTTGAATTCATTAAATGAGAAGATGTAGATGCATTACTCAAGCATTTCTGAGCATATTGAAACTTGGTCATGTTGCGACCAAGCGAAACAGATGAGGTCCCTGTCAGGCAATGACAGGCTTGAGGTCCCCACATTCGTGGAATGTGGGCAATGAGAAAAGAGGTCCCCATCATTCTGATGATGGGCAAAGGTCCCTATACATGTGGTGTATAGGCTCTTGGTCCCTGTACCAGAGGGCACAGGCAAGGGTATACAGCGACGGTTGTATACCCCACATTACCGGTAAAATGCGAAAAGAGATAAAGTTGAAAAAGGTGCATTGCATCGGTTGCATTCACATGAGCATGAAGGCTATTCTTTGGTGCATTGTTTATCTTGGATCATTGATGCTATGAATGATAACTTGCTTAGCCTTGTTGGTACTTGCTGAGTCTTTGGGCTCACTCTTGCTTTGATGTGTTTTAGGTACAACTGGCAAGACCCGCATGCATGGGAGGGAGTAGATGTTTGGATGCACGCACTACCACTCAATCTTAAGAGTTATTTATGGATGTTTTGAGTTTCAGATTAACTGTAATAATGAGAATAGCAAATTTTGGTTATGTTTATGAGATTATCCTGCATGCTTGAATGAACCTGATTATGAAGATATTGATAAATGCCATGTTTAATTGTTGGAACCTCGGTATAGCTGACTATACAAAGGAGGTATTGCCGAAAAATTTGTAATTGGTCTTAGTTAGTTTAGTTTAGTTTAATTTTAGTAGCACTCCAGTCTCAATCTTGAGTGAGAGTGTTACTGATTAATATCAGAGCGGGCTTTAGGTCCGTGGTTAATAGGAAAATATTAAATTGACACACTGTGCACGAGGTGGGATTGGAAATTACATTGCTTCCGCATTATCTGTTGATATGTTTTATTTGTTGAGCAATTGTTGAATTGCCTCTGTGCTATCTTTCTTGTTGTTAATCTATGTTTTGATAGGTTATGATATTCTATATCTATGAATCTATTCTATGATTGCCATGAGATGATCATGTATAATCATATTTGATTATATTGTTTATGTGTGTCGATAAGGTTGTTAAGAAGTGGAGGCCGTGGTTGTGACCTTGGACTTTGTCAGGTTATACCACCGTTCGTGGTAGACGAATAGAGTAGTTACCCCGAATACCATAGTTGCAGGAGTTGAGCGTGAGCTGCTTTAGAAAGTTGTTTTCTTTCTTGACCTCAAATCTTGGTAAATTCTTGTTTTGTGGTGGATGATGATTTTCTCATGGGTTCTTGGTTTATGGTGGTTGTTGAGTGTCAATGGTCTCTTATGGTTCTCTGAATCAATTATTGTTTTCCGACTGTTGAGTAGCTTTGGCTACTTGTGATCTTTCTCAATTGGCAATTATCGATAATTCCTTGGTTGTTCGTTCTTTCTCTTTAGCAAAGAATGACTCATTTATTCGTTTGATAGTTGGGTATTGAGAGTTTGAAGTTGCAAGTTTGTTATCATAAGAAGCTTTGGCCCTATGTGTTCCTTTTGGATTATACCGAGTGTTGATGTTTAAGGCATTTCTGTTCTGTTGGAAATTGTTAAAATCTTTTTTTGTGATGCCTCGTTATGGTTAAATCAGAGATTGTAATCAAATAACTTGATATGGTATGGGTATCAAGATGAGTCATTGGTATGGTGCAAAATTAATATTAATTAGTAACCTTGGAAGTGAAATTGATTAAGTTGATGTTGTCTTTTCCTAGTTCTTGATGAACGGTATATATGAGTAGTGATTGAGAGATATCAAGAAGTATGGAACTTGATGAACTAGTCTGGTCATTAAAACTGTTTAGGTTGCTAAACTTGTTGGGTTCTTTGGTTCCCATGGATTAATTTAATTGTGTGGAAAGAAAAATTAGAGGGAATACCAGATTTACGTATTCCTTAGTATGATTAGATACTGGAACTGTGTATAACCTGTTGACTGGATTGAATATCGGTGGATCTAGTGTAATACCCCGAAAGTGAGTTAAGTTTTGAATCGAGGAAGATTAAATTTTGGTTTCGGGAGAGATCGATTATTCGGGGAAGGATCAAACAGAACGCCGGGAGGGACTTTTTGGTTGAGAGTCAGTGCTGCAGTTTTAGAGGGGGAAAATCGCATTTTCGCGGCAACTTGGGCCTGGGCCAAGGCCCATTTGGGGTGGCCGGCCAAGGGGGGCTCCCCTCCCACCAACCCTAGCCGAATTCCCCCCCTCCCCTTCTCCCCCCACCCCCTTTCGGCCGCCACTCCCACCTCCCCACCTCTCCACCTCCCCTCCACCCTCTCTTGCGCCCCTCCCCATCCCCACATCACCCCCATTGTTGCTGGCCAAGGAGGAGAAGGATCCCCCTTGCAGCCGGCCAAGAAAGAAGGGGAAGGAGAAAAGAAGAGAAGGGGGAAGAAGGAGAGGAAGAAGAGAAGAGAAGAAGAGGGAGGAGAAGGGATCCGCAGCGGAATTGTGGAGACCTTCTTCCCGCTGTGCGCTCCTCGCTTCGGCAAGGGTAACCCGTGGTTCGCCGCTTTAGGTCAATTTCTAGTTGTCTTATTTTCGGATGTTAGTTCGTCGGTATTCTGCAGCAGCGAAGTTTGTCGGTTTTGTCTGGGTTAGAGGCAGATTTGGGTCTGGGCATCTCCTAGAAAGTTGTGGGTATCGTAGTTATCTTTCATTGCCGACAAGAATCAGGTCATTCGGACTTCGGTAGCCAAAGTTATGATTTTTTTAGTGCTATGATGTTTCTGTGGGTATCAGTTTTGACAGTGTCGGTTTAACCTGATTTAAACTTGCTGTTAGAGGAGTTTCCAGAGGGTCTCACCATAACGAAAATGAAGCTAATTCTCTTAGCTTTCAGGAAAACTAAAGATCACTGAATTTGGATGAACGTAGAGAAAGTTATGCTATTTTCTTTATTTCTGTCCAGAAACTTAATGCTGTTGAGCTGCTCTGACTAAAGGGATTGGTAGGGTAGAAGATGGCCGAATCAGAGGGTCACCCCAACTAGGTTTATTTAGGCAACTTAATTATCTTTTCAGAAAGTCCAAGATCATCCTATTTGGACTCCTGAGAAGAAAGTTATGAATTTTGAAGTCTGTTGTCCGCAGTGACCGATCGCTAGAAATTAGAAAAACTAGACGTGTTAAGAAGTTAGCGATTTCGATTGTAATGAAATGTATGATTTTGGTCCAGTATGTTGGTCTTAGTTTGGGGTTATTTTTCTTGTCCAGTGGCAGCGAGATCCCAAAGGCAGCACCCACTTCTCGTCCGCCGCTCGCGCGGTTGAGGCAAGTATTCGGTTTATGTGTAGAATTGGTTGCATGTCATAATTGAATGGTGTGTTGTTCATCATTGCCATGTGATTGTGTTGTGGAGATGATTCTAGTTGTTTGGATGTTTGCAAGTTTTACCGAGGTTCCTTCATGATGCTATTGTTTACATACTCTGATACATATTGATTTATGTTATTGAAAGTATGATGTGGTAGTACTTATGCATGTTTGAGCATATTGAGACTTGGTCACGTGGTGATCAAGAGTATATTGTTGAGGTCCCTGTCATGTAATGACAAGTTGAGGTCCCCACATTCATGGAATGTGGGCAATGGATCAGAGGTCCCCGTCATTGTGATGACGGCAAAGGTCCTATACATGTGATGTATAGGCTCTTGGTCCCTGTGCCAAAGGGCACAGGCAAGGGTACTCGTCGACGGATGAATACCCCGCATTACCGGTAAAATGCGTAAAGAGATAAAGAACAAAGAGTGCATAGCATTATCATTAAATTTCTAATAATTGAAATGCCATGAATGAAGTTGATTAAAGTTGTTTATGCTGTCATGTCTTTAAGATTATGCATCCTTGTTGATACTTGCTGAGTCGTTTGGCTCACCCTTGCTTTGTCTTGTTATAGGTACATCAGGCAAGAACGTCATGCATGGGAGGGAGTAGACTTTGGAAAGCACGCACTACCTCACACTATTTATGCAATTGCTAATTAGCGTCACTTAAGAATAAATAACTGTGTGGTGACTATATATGGATGTTTTTGATGTTGATGTTTGGATTACTCTTGGTTATGTGACTGATGTTAATTGTTTACAATCGTATGGTTATCTTATTTGCATGAAAGATTTGGATTATAGAATTGATAGTAAATGCCATGGTTATCTGTTGTTACCACGATTTTGTTGTTATTACAAAGGAAGCTCTGTCGAAAATTTATAGATTGTTCTAGTTAGTGTAAGTCTTGTAGCATTCTAGGCTCATGCGGAGCTGGGGTGTTACATCTAGAATTTATGAAAGAAGTTCTATGTAGTTCTTCTGTATAGAATGACACGATGAATTTGGTTGTAACGTTGTTAAGACTTTTGATCGATAGAAGATTTCGATTTTTTGAAGTTTTAGTGTATTTTTGCTGAAATCCAAATATGAGGAGGAACAGTTGGATACGTGTTTGTTAATATCCATGTGATTTGGGAATAAAAGTAGGTAGCAACTAGATTTCATAATGAAGCGCTTGATAACAACAATGGTTGTGGAATAATCTGTTGTGTGTTGAAGTTGATGATGAGCATCGTTAAGAGTTGAACTGATATGGGCATATGCCCACTGCACTGTGAAATAATCGGATGATAATGTGTCCTTGATGAAAGAGTTTTGGTAGGAGCTTTTCAATTGTGTAGTAGACCCTTCTAATCATAAGAGGTCGATGTAGTGAGGTTGTATGGTTCGGGTATACTCTCATCTTGAAGATGGGATGAAATGATAGTATGGGAACATTTGATGAAACTTTGGGGCTTTCTAATGGAATAGTTGATGATAAATATTCGTGTTCGAGTATATTATTCGATGTTAGTAAGATTATTTGCAAGACATGGTGACTTGAGTGTGTGGTGATGATTCTGTTAGAAGTAAAGTAATTGATCGTCTTTCGTAAATGGGATTTTGTAAGAATGTTTCGAGTTTTGCGATGGGGATCATTTGGACCTCTTGAGTTATGTGGTGATTGATTTGCTTGAGAAAAGTGATATGTTGAAAGATTTTATTGGTTCTCAAGTTGTTCCTATGATTTGGTCATAAGAGCTTATCTTGTTTAAGCTGGCAAGGTGATGTAGTAATCACAGAAAATAATTATCCTTGTTAAAGGAAGGAGAGAAGTTAAGTGTTTGAGATTTAAGTCGTTTCGCATCTTGCGGTTTATTGGAGAGTATTTAAACCTTATGCAGTTGTTCCATAAGGGTTTATCAATGTTCAAAGGGTATTACGTTCTTCTCTTTTGTGGTTTGGTATTCGCTTTCAGTAGGGCTTGAGCCCTTGACTATTGACTTTTCCTTATGTTTTTTTTCTTTCGAGTTCTTGGCCTAAGTGGCACATGTTTTCCAAGTTGTTGAAAAATTGATTCTATTCGCTCTTTCTTTTGAGGAAGAATCAACCTATTCGTTTCACCTGAGTCTTTTGAGGTGTTGAATAATTGTAGTGGTGAAACTGTGGGTTGTAAGTTATTCGATGAGCGGAGGATGAAATAATTTAGTAATATAGTTCTTTAAGACAAGTCTAACTCAATGGAAGTTTGTCTTATGAGGTTAAACTGATTGCATTGTTACAAACTAGTAGAACCTATAGTGAGTGTGGTCCAAGATCTTAGGTTCACTTCAGGCGGAACATTAGAATTATCGAAAGTATAGAAATATTGATCAATTTTATAGAGTATTACAATTTGGTAGTATTGCAAGCCTATGAGAGTTAAACTTGATGATGTGGTTTAATGAGAGTGTGATTATAAAGTAATCGAATCGTCATGTCACTTAATGGGATAATGGAAAATGTTGAGTAATGTCAAGAGTGATTTGGCTCTAAATGTGTAACCTTCTGAGAGTTATAATCCTTGTAATGGTTAACTGGTCAAGAAAATATTTTCATGATGATTTTAATGAGTGAGTATGTTGGAATTGTGGATTTATAGGAATTTAATATGAGGATTTCCCTATACTTTATATAAGAATTTCGTTGCAAGAGTCTTGGAGGTTAAATTTGGGCTTTGTATTGTTGTGCTAGAACTTTGAACGCCCATTGATAATGTGAAAAAGTGGTATAAGGGTGGATTTCGAATAGTGGGATGGTCATTGATAGAAATATTTTTATGAAATACATGAGAATATGTGATGTGAATTCCGAGTTGTCCATTCTTGAGGATTGAGGTAACGTGATTACGTGTGAAGATCCATTTTGGGATGCATCAGAAGTTATCTATCAAAGTAATTATGTCAGTAAAGAAAATCGGTTAGAGAATGTTTTGTGAGATCATCAGAGTCCCTTTTCAAAGGTGTTGACAAGGTGTTTTGATTTGGGTTTGGCGTTGAGATCGCCAAGTTAAGAGTAACAAGTTAGTGTGTTGTGCGATGATTGGGATTGCATAACTTGAGGGAAATTTTGGTCTTAAAAGAGAAACTGTTAAATTGATGTTTCCTCAAGAAGTGGATCGCTTTTCTGATTTTCGTTTAAGTTCTATGTTGTTGACCATTGTCTTTCGCAAAGTTGAGTTTGGCTTTATGCTGGTATGTGTGGTTCTTATCATTCGTAAAGAATAATGAAATGATGGATTTGGTTATTCGAGTGATTTTCCTTTGGTGGACGTGGTGTTTAATTGCAAATTTTCTAATTTGAAGGTGGAAAGATTTTCGTGATAAAATCTTCGATTCTGAATTTGACTCTTTTAGTACCGAGTTGGTAACGTTTGGTTGCGATGAGAGTCCTTCATTTTCAGTTGGGCTATATCGGTAAAAGAGTGTGTTTAAAGCGAGTGTTTTGTGTGTCCTCGTTAAAGGAGGAGATCTTTGTTTGGGTGCAAAAGTTCGATTGAGAGGTGGAACAAGAGTTCAGTGTTCTGTGCGCATGTCGCGTGGTTTGGTACCACTAGGGGGGTTGCCCCAAGGTACATTGGGTTGTTTTCGCTAGTTGGCGATCGCTAGGACTGCTCTCGAGTCCGTGCGCGGAGTACGTAACGTCTTGTTTGTTCTGGAGTTGAGTGAGTACCTGGAAGATCCAGAGTATGAGGGTGTGTTAACGTCGTCGACAGCCGAGGAAGATCTCGCCTTCGAGTCTCATCTGATACATGTGCTGGAGAGGTCAGAGAGAGTGTTGAGGTTTAGACATGGGTATACGTTATGGTGATATGTTCACGTCGGTCTGAGCGAGAAGAGACTTGGGAGGTAGTCTCGCTTGATCGAACGTTAACCAAAGTTGTTCACGTCGGGTACATCTTGTTGGTTATTGATTTTCAGTTGGGGTTGTTGTTGTTTTGCTAGTAGATGACAGGTAGAATTCGGGGTCGAATTCTGTTTAAGGGGGGTAGAATGTAATACCCTAAATTTTATTCGAAAGGATTAGTCGGGAGAAATTAATTAAATCGGGAGAGAGTAATTGAATCGGGAGAAGGGTTCTTTTAGTAAAACACCAAATCAGGAAATGAGAGGGGGTTTTCCGCGTTTTGTGGGCAACCTGGGCTTGGGCCTAGGCCCATGTGGGGCTGGCCGGCCATAGGGGGGAGGCGCCACCCCCCTCCCCCAAACCCTAGCCGCCCCCCCATCTTTCCTCCCCCCTCCACCCCCTTGTGCCGCCACTTTCCCCACCCTCCTCTTCTCCACCCTTGCGCCCAACCTCCCTCCTGGTTACTCTCCACCCTTGCACCCCTCCCCTAGTCCCCATTGTTGCCGGCCAAGTGATGGAAGAAGGATCTCCTTTGTTGGCCGGCCAAGAGGAAGAGAAAAAAAGAGAAGGGAAGAAGGAAGAGAAGAAAGGGAGAGGGAAGAAGGATTCGCAACCGGGAGAACGTGGTGATCGTCGATCCGCTGCGTGCACTCTCCGTTTCGGCAAGGGTAACTTGTTGATCATAGTTTTGGGTCGAATTCTGGTTGTCTGATTTTCGGATCTCAGTTCGTCGGTTCTCTGAAGCAGTAAAGGTTGTTGTTTTTTGTTAGGTTAGAGGCATATTTGGGTCTGGGCTTCTCCTAGAAAGTTGTACATATCTTAGTTATCTTTCATTGCCGACAAGAATCAGGTCATTTGGACTTCTGTAGCCAAAGTTACGAATTTATTAGTAATACTGCTCTGCTGGTGGATTGATAATCTGACAGATTGTCTTAACCTGACCTAAGTGCATAGTTAAATGGAGTTTCAGAGGGTCTCACCACAACAAAAAACGAGGATAACCCTCTCAGCTTTCAGGAAAACTAAAGATCACGAAATTTGGATTAATGTAGAGAAAGTTATGATAGTTTGAGTGTTGCTGTCCAGAAACCTGATGCGAAAATGGATGTTCTGTTATATGGCTTGGTAAGGTTAGTAGAGGGCCGAATCAAAGGAGCTCACCAACTAGGTTTAGAAGGGCAATCCAATTACCTTTTCAGAATGTCCAAGAAAACTCCATTTGGACTCCTGTAGAAAAGGTATGGATTTTTAGAGCGGCTGTCCGCTGAGGGGACAGTTTGTGATTAGGAGTTGGAAATTTGGGCTTTTGCGCTAGAGAGTATAGAAAGACCGTTTTCATTCATACCCATGTGTTGGTCCTGTACAATTGTCTTAGCGAGCTCTATAATTGTATTCGGTGGTGGTGTTAACCTGGGGCAGCACCTTCGGCACGCCCCGCTTCTCGCGGCTAAGGCAAGTACATTAAGGGATAGAATCGATTTTATTGAATGGCATTGTTTGTTAGAGTACATGATTAAGTGTGTGGATCATGATTGCTGAAGTGGTATGAATGGTGTTGTTTGTGTGAAGTAGCTTATGAGTTATACACTACACATTGATGTTTGAAAGTTATGAAATCTACATATATGAACGTTGTAGTATGGTTAGTCGATTCATATGCAAGTATTCGGTTTAGTGGAATTCTTGTTGCCTGCCATGATTGAGTTGTGTAATGTTCATTGTTGCCATGTGAAAATGATGTTGAGAGGACTCTAGTTGCGTTGGTGTTTGCATATTATGATTACGTTCTCTCATGATGCTATTGTTTACATGCTCAAAGTACATGTTGAATTCGTTAAATGAGAAGATGTAGATGCATTACTCAAGCATTTCGAGCATATTGAAACTTGGTCATGTTGCGACCAAGCGAAACAGATGAGGTCCCTGTCAGGCAATAACAGGCTTGAGGTCCCCACATTCGTGGAATGTGGGCAATGAGAAAAGAGGTCCCCATCATTCGATGATGGGCAAAGGTCCCTATACATGTGGTGTATAGGCTCTTGGTCCCCGTGCTGAGGGCACGTGCAAGGGTATACAATGACGGTTGTATACCCGCATTACCGGTAAAATGCGAAAAGAGATAAAGTTGAAAAAGGTGCATTGCATCGGTTGCATTCACATGAGCATGAAGGCTATTCTTTGGTGCATTGTTTATCTTAGATCGTTGATACTATGAATGATAACTTGGTTAGCCTTGTTGGTACTTGCTGAGTCTTTGGGCTCACTCTTGCTTTGATGTGTTTTAGGTACAACTGGCAAGACCCGCATGCATGGGAGGGAGTAGATGTTTGGATGCACGCACTACCACTCAATCTTAAGAGTTATTTATGGATGTTTTGAGTTTCAGATTAACTGTAATAATGAGAATAGCAAATTTTGGTTATGTTTATGAGATTATCCTGCATGCTTGAATGAACCTGATTATGAAGATATTGATAAATGCCATGTTTAATTGTTGGAACCTCGGTATAGCTGACTATACAAAGGAGGTAATGCCGAAAAATTTGTAATTGGTCTTAGTTAGTTTAGTTTAGTTTAATTTTAGTAGCATTCCAGGCTCAATGCTGAGCTGGGGTGTTACAGTAGGCAAATGTTTATCCTCTACTTCTGAGCGTAGGACTATCTTGTTGTGATTTTGGGTTCGTTGGATGAGCCCTTGTCACTTAGTAGTTTACGAGTTTATGTTGCTTAGTTATGCTTAGCTATCGGTAGAATTGGGCGGTTGTCGACTTAGTCGATAACCTTGATCACACAAACTTATTATGACTTTATGATTCAGCCTTTGTGCTATGTTTAATTGTGAAAACTAAAAAAAATAAAATTATTTGGACTTGGGCACAACCGTATGTTGGTGTGCTTTTGGGTGTGACTGGAATGGTGCCCGAGCCAACAAGGATCGAACATCTTGTTACACTAAACCAAGCATTATTGCGTGCTAACCACACTAGAGGGTATGGGACCTCTCTTGACTTAGTACTTTGGTGTGTGTTGGCTCCGAGTCGCAGGGGGCCGCAGGAGGGATGGTGTTGGGAGCATGGTAGTTATCCGAAAGCTTTACCCTGGGTGGGTAGTTGTCTTTCGGCTTTACCATGTAAGCGTATGGGATTCTATCCATACGAGCGGCTCGTAGTTGATACACAATATTGGAAATGTCTCGTAGGACTTAGCTGTGCCAGCATACCAAAGGAAGTGTGCTTAATCTAGTGGCAAAAAGGCGGTCTGAAGTGTAGGTACATTGGTACACCCCTGCAGGGTTTGATCTATTCGAATAGTCTCGTCCTAGGTTATGAACACGCTTGGCAAGGTCTTTCAAGAGTTAGACTACAACCTTTAAATTAAAACTTGACATGGGTGGTACGAATTGGCGATTCGTGCTATATTGTGGTGGCTATTGGGTTAGTCACCTCTAGGTGGTTACTCTTGTTACTTATTGTATCTCATTGTTATTTCAATGATTAATAACAAATTTAACAAATTGCCTTCAATATATTACATTATTGCGAATGAAAATTGCTTTGCGCGTCCAATTAACCATATAACCATCTCCTTTGTTACAGCTTTCATGTAGCTATGTATAGACTTGTTACTCGTAAGTCTTGCAAGTACCTTCGTGTACTCACTATTTGCTTGCATTTACTAATCTGGACAGCAGGTGTTGAGATCGAATCGGGTAAGGGATGTTTGCACAGGAACGTCGATTTGCTATGGTTTCAACCCAGTCGGTTGCCCTATGGGTTATGGTAAGCCTTTGGGACTTCCTTTACGGTTAATTCAGTTAATTTACTGTTTTCCACAACGTACTTGATATTTATCTTGTTATTTGGCCGATCAGCCCTTTTGTATGAAACTGAACCTTGAAAGTTCAATATGTTGTATATTATGAAGTTTTGATATTGTAATCACTTGTGTATGGATTGATATTGATGTTTGTGATGGTATATGTGTACCGCTCCTGGGAGGTACATAATACACCGAGGCACGGGATATTTTATTTGTGATGCTAGAGTCAAGTGGATGGCTAAGCATTACAAGCTAAATACCCCGGGGTCTTACAATATACATGACAGGGACCTCAAAGATATGCATGCTTGGTCACCACATGACCAAGCCTCAACATGATCTCAATATGTACATGCACAGTTCCCTATTCATCATCAACATGCCAAAAGCAATAACATCAAACATGAATTGAACTTAATCATACTTTGAGCATTCACCATTATTACTACACAAACCATGCCAGCAACCATGCTTCTCTATCATGTATCAAATACACGCAATCATGATCCAGCATTCACAACCGTACGAGAATGAAGGACGCGAAGAGGGCGCTGCACCCAGAACCAATCCCCCACCTGAGGTAAGTCAACAAGCACTCTAAGATAACAATACTAGATCAAAATAAAGCTTGAAACACTTATAAAAAACTATACTCTCTCGGTCAACCCCAACTCCAAAATCCTAAGTAGCAGTTTGTCCCCTCGACAGATAGTCATAATCAAAAATTCATATCTTTTAGTACAGAGATCCAAATTGGGTGTTCTTGGACTCTATAGAAATCTTATCAAATCCCCTATCTAAACCTAGTTGATGAGCCTTCCAGATTTGGCCATGTACAACCCTACTAAGCTGATGAACAGAACAACTAATTCATGTTGGGTTTCTGGACCGAGATATTAAAACTATCATAACTTTCAGAATAATGATCCAAATTTCATTTTCTTTAGCTTCCCTATAAGATAAGACAATTATCTACATCTTTCGTTATAGTGAGATCTCCCCAAAATTCCTTTAACTATCCTATTAACTCTGATTAGTAAAAACTGTCAGAATCGTAGCACATTTACGGAACAGCAGCGCTACGAAATTCATAACTTTTGAACCGCTCGTCGAAACGACGCGATCTTATACTCTACAGAAAGGTATCGACATCGTCTACAATTCTCTAGGAGGTGCCCTGGTCATATTCTGTTGTTAACATCTCAAAAACATCATCGAACATAATCTACCCTAAACAGACCTAAAGACCGACATTGCTAAAGATCAAATAATCTACTAATCGGAAGGGGATGGGGTCTTACTATTGAAGAACCACCACCGAACGCGATGAACACCCACCCCAGGCCACGATCCCTCCCTTCCCCTTTTCTCTTCTTCTTCTTCTTCTTCCTTCCTCCTCCTTCTTGGCCAGCCTCCACAAGAGTGATCGTCTTCTTCCTCCAATTGGCCAGCAGCAAGGAGGCGGGGTGGCTACTGTTCACGGGGTACTGTAGCAGTAGCGGCTACTGTAGCACACCATGCTACAGTACCAGCCCTAGGGTTTCCCTCTCCTTTTATTGGTAGCCGGCCCCTCATGGGCCTAAATGCTGTGGGCCGGAAGCCCACAGCCCAAGTTGTCCAAATTATGCATAAACCCCCCTCTAATCTCCTGTTAAAACACTTTTCTAAGTGGTCCTGCTCTGTAATTTATTTCTTCTTACTTAAATAATCTTGGTGTATTACATTCAATCCCACTTAAATAGAATTCGACCGCGAATTATTACCACGCTTAACACCAAAGAACAACCACAGCTAAAAATTTTACCATCAACACCACGTACTTGCAGTGAATATTTCCGGATATTGCTCACGTATGCAAGGCTCCAATTCCCAATTCTTTTTTTTTCTCGAAGTTATGGGACCACCGCACCTTGATGCAACTAATGTATCATGCCTCATCACTCGTACCAATCTAACCAGAACCACTCAACAGATAGGACTCGAAGATGCGGTATTACTCGCTAGTCAACGGCTCTTATGAAACATCACACTTCAAATACCTGAAGCATTCTCTTAACACTGGCTCATACAAAACATTATATACCCTACTTCAGGACTCGAGACGGTTCTAGCGAATTGTTATATTCCAAAATCCCTGTAGCTTCCAGAACAAACCAAGTATACTCTAGGCTATCTATCTCTTCGGGACCAAACCACATAACTTGCACGTAAACATATGGAACTCTTGTTCCATTTCTCAGTCGATCTCTTCATCATAACGAGGAGATCGTCCATTAAGTAGGGACACGCAATACAACTTATTTTAATCAAACTTTAATAATCAGATTCAACTGAAAACAAAGGATTCACAATGCAATTCCAACTTCCTACAAGACACTCAAATACAAATTCATACATTCTTCATGAAAACCTCCCATCTTTCTAACTCGGCAGTTTGCAACTAAACACCACATAAGCCAAAAGAGAATTCACTCGAATGCCCAAATCAAATACTTCATTTATTCTCCTGAACCGGACAGAACCACCTTGTCAACATAAGTCAACCCAAATTGTACATGATCTCTATCATAAGAACTCAACTCAAACAGAAACCAATAGAGCACTTCTCTACTTGAGAGAATATTCTTTTCTTAGATGTTCTTTTAAAAAAAAACATTTTCCCAAATCATGGGTTTCCACAATTATCACACTAACTCCTTCCTCTTATCCGATAATTCCAAAACGATCCTCAAACCGAAAAACAACCATTCTTATTTAGATGGACCCTACTAATCCACAAAAAGATTCTCTAGTCCACTCCTATAGTAAGGAATTATTCTAACAAATGGTTTTCAACATCTCAATAAAGATTTTTCACCCACAACTACATCATCTCATTCTGTTAAAGATAATCAACTTCAGATTCTCAGCACATGCTCATTTACTTTACCCAAAGTATTCTATCAAAGGTCATCACACTATTCGAAATTTGCTTCTGTACATCTACCTCTACACATAATATTGGGTCTCCAAGGTCCTAGCATAAAAATGCAAAGCCCAAAATCAACCTCCATGTCTCCTACCATGAGTTTCTGGTTTAATTGATAGAGAATCCTCAAATCCGTTTACTACAACTTCACCAGCTCAATAATAACCTCAGTCATTAATATTAATATTTCTCACTAATCAAGTAACCGCCCCAAGACGATTTAGTTCACCAATCTTAGACCTTCTCTAATCCACACCAATCCAATTCAGTTACACAACCACAATATTCTCGTTCACAAAACCCTAACTGATTGACCAAGATATCCTTGCAAATAATTTAACTCCCATAGGGTTACTCACTGAGGCCATGTCGTACTTGACAATAGCTAAACAATTCCTGCTATCCCATTAATTAGCACGACGCTTAGGTTTCTCCACACCGCTACTCTCATTAAACTTCACCACCACAACTCTTCTACACAATCATTCTCAGTATCCAATTGCGATACTCTAATAAGTTCATGATCAAGAGTCCATAATTTCGATAACCCCAACATTCCAACATGGACAAAGGTTACTGGATCATAATTCGTCATAGGTTCTAGTTGTAACACTAATCAATTTTATCTCATCGATACACATTCCATTTAAAAAGAATTCTCTCTAGGTGTTATAGGTCAAAACCACTCCACTTTCTACTACTCTTCAATTAGCTTGGTCCCAAAAAAACCTCAC
Organism: Ampelocalamus luodianensis; assembly: GCA_036346255.1. Classification (NCBI taxonomy): domain Eukaryota; kingdom Viridiplantae; phylum Streptophyta; class Magnoliopsida; order Poales; family Poaceae; genus Ampelocalamus; species Ampelocalamus luodianensis. Next base: position 37,920,941 of record CM070628.1, on the reverse strand, counting down.
CACTATTATAAACTTGTCCACCACCAACCAGTCGTCATACTACACTTTATAAGACTCAGCAACACAAGTTGATTAATTCCTTTCTCAAAAAGGAAGAGACAAACTCACACCAGATTCGACACACATGAAAACATTACTCCTCGGAGTGTGCATGAGACCAAGAGAAATAGTCAAATAGAAATAATATCTAAAAACAAAAGTCAAAACCACATTTGAGGGCACATGTCCCACAAGAAGGAAATTTCAACCTCCATAGATCATGATAAAACATTGCCATTGAAACTCAAGAAACTCTTAAGCTGTAATGACAGGAAAGCTGCAGATTACAATTCTTAACTCCAACCTCAAATACTTATGGACTTATTTTTCGTCAACAAATAAAATAATTTTCTGTGATTACATCATCACTTGCCAACCCAAACAAGAAATGCCATTACAACCAAATCACATTAATCACTTACGAACCAAATAGAACCTTCCAATACATCACACTGCTCAAACTAACTTCATCTACTACATAAATCATGAACTCGCAAAAGATCACGAATGCAAAACTCCAAACTTTTCATTTAATCCATATTACGAAAAGCAATCAACTTACTTTTCTCTCTAGAAGAATCGTCACTACTCCAACGCGTCACAATCTCTTATAGACCTAATTACTAACATCAAGATTAATTCACTCTTAACAAGGTTCGTTATCGTCAACTCTTCCTTTATAAAGTCCCTAAAGGCTTACTAAAATGTTACATATCCCTTTATCACCTCATCCTCAATTGAGTGTATACCAAAATCTTACACCTTTACTACAACAACAACTCTATTTTAGAGGGAACCTACTACACAATTTAAAAGGTTACACCAAAACCTTTTCATCAAAGACATACTGTTATCCAACAATTTCACCATCAAGCAAACACAGGTCACCTATTAAATCACATCATAAATCTTTCCAAGATAAACACGGTATATTATTTCATAACATTTTGTTATCTCAATAAGATTGTAGTAGACAACCTGTTCGGGAGTATATCTAATACACCACCCGCACAACCGGAGCAACCTCTTTTAACAAGGGCATGCAGCCACAATACACCCTCATGAAACACACGTGACTAAATCACTTCCAAATTCCAACCATTCACATATTCGAAATGCTCACACTAATTCCATTCTAGAGGTTATTATAAACCATTGATGATTATTCAATCATGGATAAATTGATGGTCCTTTCTCTATTTCTTTTCCCATGAGCAAAAATAAGATCATCAAATAGCCAATTAAAGAAAATTCCATATTATCATCTATTAAGACAACAATTGAACACATCCTTATATTTCCCTTCCTACGCAGTTAGATTAATCCATTGAGACTAAATAATTTTACAAGTTTAGCAAACTAAACAATTCTAATGATCAACCTTTTCATCAATGTTCCACGCTTCTTAATAACTCTATTGATTCCAATTAGGTATAGCCATACTCTTAATCACAGTTCATCAAGAACTACTACATGGCACCATCAAATTAATCAACTTTCCTTCCAGGGATCTTAGTTAAGATCGATTATACACCACACTACAGACCCAACTTAATAACCCATATCATATCCACTAATTTCTCCAATTTTAACCTCTCACTTAACCACGAGACGATATCGCTAAAGGGTTTAGCATTTTCTTTCATAAAAAGAACCTTTCAACTTCAACACTCAAAATACCAAAAAGAGATACATTGAATCAAAGCTTCCACGTACTAAAGGACTTGCAAAAGGAAACTTTCATTATCCAAATCATCAAGTGAAATAAATGGGTTGTGTTTTCCAATAAGAAAGATAGAACTCCAATACGAAGGTCAATCTTGACAATTAACCAAGTTCATCAGCTGTAAGAATAACTCAACAGTTGAGAAAACTATAATTGCTTTAAGGGACAAAGTAAACCAATGGAAACACGTCAACTTTTATCAAAGCAACCCATCAACCGCAATGAACTAATAATCCCTAGAGCAATTCATCGACCTTAACTGGACAAGAGTTGACCAAATTCAAATTCAAGGAAGGGAACAACTTTTCTAAAGATACTCACTAGCATGCCTGTACTAAAATATCTGGGGTAACCACTTCACTATTATCTTACTACGAACGGTGGTGTGACTTGGTAAAGCCCAGGGCCACATCCACGACCTCAACCTCTCAACATGCGCTACCATCACTCATAATAATCATAGAATCATATTATAAGTATATAAGGTCATCTCATAACAGGAATCATCAATATAACATAACAGAAGCGTAAATGCAATGCTTGACCCATCCCATCCTACAGTGCACCAGTGTTCTTAAGTAATTAACCATAAGAAAATTTTAGCAAATTAAGCTACCTAAGTTGTAAATCCAATAAGGGTGAGTCCACAGACTCAGCAATAACAAGGGTGAGTCCACAGACTCAGCAAGTACATATAAAAGACATACATTACAAAATTATAACATCAGCTTCCACTTCCAGAAGTATATCATTAAATCATTCCACATGCATATGCAATGCTCAAGGATCTTTTCACTTTATCTCTTTTTGCATTTTACCAGTAATACAAAGTATGCAACCGTCGCTGCATACCCATGCCTGTGCTCGAAAGCGCAGGGACCAATTGCCCAATACTCCGCAAGTAAAGGGACCTCAAGCCCACACACCGCAAGTGTGGGGACCTCAAGCCCGTCATATACATGATAGGGACCTCAAAGATATGCATGCTTGGTCACCACATGACCAAGCCTCAACATGATCTCAATATGCACATGCACAGTTCTCTATTCATCATCAATATGCCAAAAGCAATAACATCAAACATGAACTGAACTTAATCATACTATGATAATTCACCATTATTACTACACAACTCATGCCAGCAACCATGCATCACTATCATGAATCAAATACACGCAATCATGATCAAGCATTCACAACCAATGTATCAAATAATGTACTTGCCTCAACCGTGCGAGAACGAAGGACGCGAAGAGGGCAGTGCCCTCGGAACCAATCCCCCACCTGAGGTAAGTCAACAAGCACTCTAAGATAACAATACTGGACCAAAATAAAGCTGGAAACACTTACGAAAAAACTATACTCTCTCGGGCAACCCCAACTCCAAAATCCTAAGCAGCAGTCTGTCCCCTCGATAGACAGTCATAATCAAAAATTCATATCTTTTAGTACAGAGACCCAAATGGGGTGTTCTTGGACTCTATAGAAATCTTATCAAATCCCTCATCTAAACCTAGTTGGTGAGCCTTCCAGATTCGGCCATCTACCAGCCCTACCAAGCTAATGAACAGAACAACTAATTCATGTCGGGTTTCTGGACCGAGATATTAAAACTATCATAACTTTCAGAATAATGATCCAAATTTTGCTTTATTTAGCTTCCCTGAAAGCTAAGACAATTATATATATCTTTTGTTATAGTGAGACCTCCCAGAAATTTCTTTAACTATCCTCTTAAGTCTGATTACTAAAAACTATTAGAATCATAGCAGATTTAGAGAACAGCAGCGCTACAAAATTCATAACTTTTGAACCGCTCATCCAAACGACGCGATCTTGTATTCTACAGAAAGGTATCGACGTAGTATACAATTCTCTAGGAGGCCTCCTAGTCATATTCTGCCATTAAACATCTCAAAAATGTCATCTAATCTAATCTGCCCTAAACAGACCGAAAACCGACATTGCTAAAGATCAAATAATCCACTAATCTGAAGGGGATGGGGTCTTACCCTTGAAGAACCGCCGCTGAATGCGATGAACACCCACCCTAGACCATGATCCCTCCCTGTAACACCCTGGCTATCCGGAAGCCAAGATGTCACCTAAAACATCTAACATACATCCATAATGCGGAAGAATTTGAAACAAGTATATCAACTAAAGACAACATTAAGTTAAACAGGATATGATGAAGGTATCCTTCCTTCACCTTTTAAGTTATTTAATTCTGATCATCAATAAAGAAGGTTCACACGCAGTAATAAATCAACATCCATGTGGAGAAGGTATCCTTCCTTCACCAATTATAATTTAATTATTACAGTTCATCATTAACGAATGTAAGATAGAACTAAATTTAATCTTGAACATGAATAGGATGATGTGAACGAGTAGTGCGTGTCTACTCCTCCCAAGTGAGCCAACATCGGGGTTACCTAAAATAAACAAACAACGCAAGAGTGAGTCCATGACTCAGCAAGTACAAATGAAAGAGAAAGAACACATATACAAACAGACATCACCATTTAAGAATGCGAACCTTGCATCGAGTGAACACTTATGAAAACATGAAATGAATGAATGTAATCAAGGATGGACTGCACACATGCATATATGCGGTATAGTGAGTGACACACCCGTCGGTGTTCACTTAAGCCCGCACCTTAACAAAAATGCGGGGATCCAAGTCCTATATGAAGAACGTTTCATATAGGTGTCCAAAGCTGCCCATACTGGAATTGATGGGTCTTTCAATCCACTCCCGTGGACGGGACATGACAATGTCCAAATTTGCCCACATTGGAATGGTGGGACTTACAATCCACTCCCGTGGACATAACATGAATAAAAGGATGCATGATATGAACATGAACAGTGATAATACCATCTCTCAGTATATACTCCACATAATGAAAGAACATAACCAATTCAGCATCTCAGGTAACACAATATGTCACACTATATTCATGAAAACATTCACAATCACAACACTCAAAAGCAACAAAGTACTTGCCTTCGCATGACGCGTTAAGGTGCAACGATGGCGCCCCAAACCCGTAGCCTCGTGGCCTAAACAATTAAATAACCGAAATAAGAACAACATAGAATCCAACCCGAATTAAAAGTCTACAATACCCCCCTTGAACTCCCAAGGAATCGCCATAAAACCTAATCTGAAAAACAGGCTGCAACCCAAAAACGTGTCGGGACAGCAACACGAAAAAGACAGTAGTTAATGACATGGGACTCGAAATGAGATGAGTCCAGATCCTACCTCATCTTAACGAACATATCTATAACATTCAAGTTGATGAAATTTCCCAATTCGGCCAATAAACTTCTCTAATAAATAAAACAAAACAGCAGCACAACTTCTGTCTGAACAAACAGGACAGCAATACTAAAACAACCATAACTTTTAATCTACAACTCCGAATTGAGCGTTCTTTAACAATATGAAAAGGCTATGAAATTATCTACAATAACCTAGTTGGCACGACATTCAAATTTTGCCTTTAACAAAAAGTGGCACACGGGTCAAAACTAAAGATAGAAACTGACATACAATCTGGACAGACTGACATACAATCTGGACAGTCACAATGAAAAGTGCATAACTTTTGATCTATAACTCCAAATGAGGTGTTCTTTATCAATCCTGAAAGCTAGTGATATCACCTTCAAAATTTGTTATGGGCAAGACCTCTGAATCACCCTCTAACTAGGCCATAAATCAACCTATACAGAGACTGCTAATTCTCGTCAGGATTCTGGACAGCATATAGTAAATCTATCATAACTTTTGACTCGAAAGTCGGAATGAGGTGATCTTGGCGGCCACCAAAAGCTAAGAACAAGACCTACAACTCTCCAGGAGACCCAAACTCCTGATTCGGCCTCTAAAGTCACGAAACAGTCCACGCAACATTCTGGTCAGAAACGAATTCTGCTCGCAGTAATACGTTCTAACCAAATATGCATCAAATCGCCTCTACCACTAATCAAAAGACGAGGGTCGGCATCCGATACCTTTGCAGCAACCAGGAAGTAGGCGGAAGACCCTCGGAGAAGATGATCTCCCTCCTTCTCACCTCTTTTGCCCCGAGCAAGGTGCTGTCCTCCTCAATTTCCTTGCGCAACCGGCAGCGGAGAAGGTCCAAGGCAGGTTGGGGAGGCAAACCAGCAGGGACCAGCAACCAAGGAGGATGGGGGCGGCTCCTAGGGCAGGGGCATGAGGGGGAAGAGAGGAGGGTGGAAGGGGGCGGCGGCCATAGGAGGGAGGGAGTGGGAAAAGTGGGAGAGGTGGGGAGGTGCTAGGTTTGAGGCCCCCTTTGGCCGGCCACAAGATGGGCCTTTGGGCCCATCTCTAGTGCGGCTGCTCCCTCATGGGCCCCATGGCTGCCCCTCCACCCATAAGGCCTTCTCTTGGGTCTGGCCAAAGGCCCAGCCCAAAATCGAAGAACAAAGTAAACGCCGGAGATTTCTTCTTTAATTTGAACTCAAATTAAATCCGCATTGTTTTTCTTACCAAACAGAAACGGGATATTACATTCTACCCCCCTTAACAGGATTCGACCCCGAATCTAAACGCACTTAAGCGAAGGAACAAGCACGAGTGAGAACGAACAACGGTAACCACGTACCTGTTGTGAACAACGCCGGCTAAAGCTCACACACGCGAAACTCCAACTTCCCAAGTAGCCTCACTCGAACCGATGGGACCACAACATAAGGACGTAACACGACGCCCGATCTAACACTCAACCCGGTGCTTCCAGTACACTCATCGGACAAAACTCAAGGTAAGTTCTCACTGATAGTTAACGGCGCAACCGAAACCTCCAACTCAGATCCCCTGTACTCACTCAACACGAGAACACACAAGACGTTACGCACTCCGCACATGGACTCGTGGATCCCCGCGATACGCCAACTAGCGAAAACAACCCAATGTATCTTGGGTTAACCTTCCCAATGATACCGCACCACACAACATGCACAACGAACACGGACTCTTGTTCCGCCTCTCAATTAAACTCTTTACCGCAAAACACATCTGAATAAGAAAGATTCACATCACAACTATATGTTACCAATCGAGTAATCAAGAGTAAAATCCAGAAATCGAGTTTCATCAAGAAAACCTTTCCACTTTCCAAGTGGCAATTTTAAAAACGCCACGAAAGCCAAAGGGAGATCACTTGAATGCTCAAACCAAATACTTCTTTTGTTTTGCCTGAATTGGAAAGAAGCAAACATGCCAACACAACACCAACTCACAATGCGAAGACACCACCAACAACATAAAGCTCAAATGAGTAACAAGAAAACGCTTCAATACCCAAGGAAACATCCTTTTTCTCAATTCCTCTTTAGGAATAAAATTTCTCTCGACATTGGAATTGAATTCATCGCATACCACAGTGGCTCAAACCTCTTAATTTAACATCCTCAAATTAGGCTTAAACCGAAATACATCATCCACACCTTTGTGGAGAGACTCTATTGATTCCACTAAACACTGGACCACTCCTTCAATCGATGACATTAATTTGATAGAAGGCACCAAAGCCCTCAAAACCCATACAATCTCATCACCTCCAACTTTCAAGAATATCACATCGAATTTTCAGACACCCGCCATGAACTACAACAAAAGGGTTCTATCGACAATCATTCCACTACTCGAGTACTCCAGTTTTCTATCTCTCTACACACCAATCTTTGGGTGACCAAAAGTTTAGCATGAAAACGAAAGCCCAAATTTAACCTCCGAGACCTCTACAACGAATTCCTCTTATAACAAATAGTGAAATCATCGGATTAAATCTCTATGATCCCCACAATTCGACATACTCACTCATTGACATCATCAGAATCACTCATACCACATCGCGATACTTTCAATAGTGTTATCAGATAAAATTGATTACGATTTCCATACATTTGATAATCCCCAACATTTCAACATGAACCAAGGTTCGGAACTACACTATACCATAGGTCCTACTTAGTCGAACAATATACGATTTTACCTCGAAACCAAACATTCCATCTCGAATCAACTTCCTCCAAGAGATTCAGTCAAAACCAACTCATCTTCTATTACTACTCCAATAGCTGGGTAGCAAAACTCACCCCTACAATCACTTAACCACCACCAAACAAACAACAACTTACGAGTTGTAAAACTTACAAAGACAAAACAGTTGATCCTTTCTCAAAAGAAAGAGGCGAATAAGAACAAATTTCACCACACAGAAAATGTTATCTGCCACAAGTGAGCACAAAACCAAAAGAAATAACTGTAATAAAGATCCGAAAACGAAAGTTGAGTTCACAATGGAGGGCACGCATCCTCTAAAAGGAATAGCAAATAACCACTAATAAGAAAAAATGACATTGCGATTGAAACTCGACAACTCTTGAGTGAAAAGAGTAAAAGTTTATGAACAATTCGAATAACTACAAGTTACAAAACTTGACTCAAATTCTCAAATATTCCTACTGCACTCTTTCCTTAACACCAAATTAATTCTTTGACTAACATCGCTTGCCACAACGCACAAGATAAGATCTTTAGTCCAAACCACAAGGACTAATTAAGAACCAATGAAATTCTTCAATACGTCATATTTGTTCGTAAGCAGTTCAACTACACAAGAAACATGAGATCCAAATAATCTCACCACCAAACTCAAACATTTCCAATTACAGGATTTCGCAAACGCAAGTAGATTATTCTCCTCTTAAAGGAACCAACATAAGTTCTTTGATTGCAACCTCACGTTGCCAACTCGCACAAAGAGCCTTTAAAATTAAATCACACAAATCTCTTAAGAAGCAACAGACAATCCAATACCTTAATTTATTTAAAATAATTTCAGCTACCGGATGATTCATGGGCTCAAAGAAAATATCACTAAAGCTAAACTTGAATTATTCTCATTCAACGATATCACCAAAGGCGATCAAATTACTATGGGTATTAACATCAATTTCATAACAACAATTAGAAAACACTTCAAAAGACCCACGTGAAAAGAATGAATTGATTCTTTCTCAAAAGAAGAGACAAATGGAAACGATTTTCACCAACTAGAAAACTCATCCACCACTCGCACTGAACATGGGACCAAGAGAAGAAACCAATTAAGCAATGAACTCACAGAACATAAGTGGAGTCCACGCTTGAACGCATAAGCCTCACAAGAATAGAATATCGAACCTTAATGAGATAAGAACAAATAAGTATTCAAAATCAAGCACTTGCATCATCAAGAACCATTATAAGTTTGCAACATAACGTTACTCGATAAGCTTCATTTACCACATAAAAGCCTGAACCCTCAAAAGATCATGAACATAAAACTTGAAATTTGATCATTTAGAGAATATCACCATAGGTGATCAAATTACTACGAGAATTAACCTCATTCTCACAATTTTGACGATTTAATAACATCGACAACATACACTAGTCTCGAGAATCATCAAACTTTATTACTCCATCCTAAAACTTCCCAAAGGGAATACAACCACAAGGTTGAAACAAATTTATTATAACAAGATTATGCTAAGCAATATCAATATCACAAGGCACGATAGCAAAGACTACTTACGAAATTAATCTACTCAACTATTGGTGTTGCTTAGCACCTTCTTCAGCGCTCATTAACAATCGATGATGGTATTTATCATGTGTGTACATACAGTACTAATTCCATTTGCAACCACATAACCATATGTAAACATAGATTCATATTTCACCTTTGTTCAGAAATCATTTCAAAACATGATTAAAGATTCACTAACATAATTTTCTATAAACAAGGTTTCATGAATCGATATACCAGCACCCATCTGGTCCTTCATACAAGTTTCAACAATTTTAACATACTAGGAAGTAGATAAATCTAGCTCTTATGTAAGATCTATAGGTTTTGAATGGATATGGACAGTCTTTATTTAACATACACCATGAATCAAATACAAGGATATTTCAATTTAATCAATTTCACTCTCATGGATGGTAGTTAAGAATAACTGATTTGCACCATGCTAATAACCCAACTTGATAACTCATATCGTAACAATCTATTCGCTTAGTTATAACTTCTCATTTTAAGCATGACAAGACATCACAAAAGGATTCTAACACTTCATCGCAGCAAAGAGAGACTTCAAACCTCAACGCTCAAGTAATCCAAAAGAAACGCATAAAGCCAAAGCTTTCCGTGCAAACGAACTTACAACAGAAACTCTCACTAACCAAGCTATCAAACGAGTAAATGAGTCATTCTTTTCAATGAGAAAGAAGGAGCAACCAAGAAAACATCAATCTTGCCAATTGACAACGATCATAAGTAGTAAAAGCAACTCAACAAATAAAAGCAATAATTATTTCAGAGAACCAAGAGGGATCTATGGAAAACCATAACTATCATAGACCACAAACCCCGGAGAAATTCATCAACCACCACAGGACAAGAATTGCCAAATTTAGAAATGAAAGAAGAGAACAACTTTCTAAAGTAACTCATACTTAGTACCTGAAACGATGATACTCGGGGTAACTACTCCTCTAACCACGTCTTTGCGAACGGTGGTGTAACCTGGTGAATCCCAGAGTAACAACCACGACCTCCACTTCTTATCATCCGATAACAACACGCTTCACCAAAATACTCAACTATGAATATATAGGATCATCTCATGACAATCATATTATTAGTTCATAGATATTGAATATCATAGCAGATCATATATTACCAACAAGGATGATAGTACAGAAGCAATTCAACAATTGCTCAACAAAATGAAACATAACAACGAGATAATGCGAAAGCAATGTAATTCCCAACCCCACCTACTGTGCACAGTGTGTCAATTTAATATTTTTTTCTATTAACCACGGACCTAAAGCCCGCTCTGATACCAACTGTAACACCCTGGCTATCCGGAAGCCAAGATGTCACCTAAAACATCTAACATACATCCATAATGCGGAAGAATTTGAAACAAGTATATCAACTAAAGACAAGACATTAAGTTAAACAGATATGATGAAGGTATCCTTCCTTCACCTTTTAAGTTATTTAATTCGATCATCAATAAAGAAGGTTCACACGCAGTAATAAATCAACATCCATGTGGAGAAGGTATCCTTCCTTCACCAATTATAATTTAATTATTACAGTTCATCATTAACGAATGTAAGATAGAACTAAATTTAATCTTGAACATGAATAGGATGATGTGAACGAGTAGTGCGTGTCTACTCCCTCCCAAGTGAGCCAACATCGGGGTTACCTAAAATAAACAAACAACGCAAGAGTGAGTCCATGACTCAGCAAGTACTGATGAAAGAGAAAGAACACATATACAAACAGACATCACCATTTAAGAATGCGAACCTTGCATCGAGTGAACACTTATGAAAACATGAAATGAATGAATGTAATCAGGATGGACTGCACACATGCATATACCGGTATAGTGAGTGACACACCCGTCGGTGTTCACTTAAGCCCGCACCTTAACAAAAGTGCGGGATCCAAGTCCTATATGAAGAACGTTTCATATAGGTGTCCAAAGCTGCCCATTTGGAATTGATGGGTCTTTCAATCCACTCCGTGGACGGGACATGACAATGTCCAAATTTGCCCACATTGGAATGGTGGGACTTACAATCCACTCCGTGGACATAACATGAATAAAAGGATGCATGATATGAACATGAACAGTGATAATACCATCTCTCAATATATACTCCACATAATGAAAGAACATAACCAATTCAGCATCTCAGGTAACACAATATGTCACACTATATTCATGAAAACATTCACAATCACAACACTCAAAAGCAACAAAGTACTTGCCTTCGGCGTTGCATGCGTTAGCGTGCAACGATGGCGCTCCCAAACCCGTAGCCTCGTGGCCTAAACAATTAAATAACCGAAATAAGAACAACATAGAATCCAACCCGAATTAAAAGTCTACAATACCCCCCTTGAACTCCCAAGGAATCGCCATAAAACCTAATCTGAAAAACAGGCTGCAACCCAAAAACGTGTCGGGACAGCAACACGAAAAAGACAGTAGTTAATGACATGGGACTCGAAATGAGATGAGTCCAGATCCTACCTCATCTTAACGAACATATCTATAACATTCAAGTTGATGAAATTTCCCAATTCGGCCAATAAACTTCTCTAATAAATAAAACAAAACAGCAGCACAACTTCTGTCTGAACAAACAGGACAGCAATACTAAAACAACCATAACTTTTAATCTACAACTCCGAATTGAGCGTTCTTTAACAATATGAAAAGTTTATGAAATTATCTACAATAACCTAGTTGGCACGACATTCAAATTTTGCCTTTAACAAAAAGTGGCACACGGGTCAAAACTAAAGATAGAAACTGACATACAATCTGGACAGACTGACATACAATCTGGACAGTCACAATGAAAAGTGCATAACTTTTGATCTATAACTCCAAATGAGGTGTTCTTTATCAATCCTGAAAGCTAGTGATATCACCTTCAAAATTTGTTATGGGCAAGACCTCTGAATCACCCTCTAACTAGGCCATAAATCAACCTATACAGAGACTGCTAATTCTCGTCAGGATTCTGGACAGCATATAGTAAATCTATCATAACTTTTGACTCGAAAGTCGGAATGAGGTGATCTTGGCGGCCACCGAAAGCTAAGAACAAGACCTACAACTCTCCAGGAGACCCAAACTCCTGATTCGGCCTCTAAAGTCACGAAACAGTCCACGCAACATTCTGGTCAGAAACGAATTCTGCTCGCAGTAATACGTTCTAACCAAATATGCATCAAATCGCCTCTACCACTAATCAAAAGACGAGGGTCGGCATCCGATACCTTTGCAGCAACCAGGAAGTAGGCGGAAGACCCTCGGAGAAGATGATCTCCTCCTTCTCACCTCTTTTGCCCCAAGCAAGGTGCTGTCCTCCTCAATTTCCTTGCGCAACCGGCAGCGGAGAAGGTCCAAGGCAGGTTGGGGAGGCAAACCAGCAGGGACCAGCAACCAAGGAGGATGGGGCGGCTCCTAGGGGCAGGGGCATGAGGGGAAGAGAGGAGGGTGGAAGGCGGCGGCCATAGGAGGAGGAGTGGGAAAAGTGGGAGAGGTGGGGAGGTGCTAGGGTTTGAGGCCCCCCCTTTGGCCGGCCACAAGATGGGCCTTTGGGCCCATCTCTAGTGCGGCTGCTCCCCTCATGGGCCCCATGGCTGCCCCTCCAGCCCATAAGGCCTTCTCTTGGGTCTGTGGCCAAAGGCCCGGTGCCCAAAATGAAGAACAAAGTAAACGCCGGAGATTTCTTCTTTTAATTTGAACTCGAAATTAAATCCGCATTGTTTTTCTTACCAAACAGAAACGGGATATTACACTCCCTTCCCCTTTCCTCCTCTTCTTCCTTCCTCCTCCTTCTTAGGCAGCCTCCACAAGAGTGATCGTCTTCTTCCTCCAATTGGCCAGCAGCAAGGAGGCGAGGCGGGCTATCGTTCATGGGGGTACTGTAGCAGTGGCAGCTACTGTAGTACACCATGTTATAGTACCAGCCCTAGGTTTCCCTCTCCTTTTATTGGTAGCCATCCCCTCATGGGCCTAAATGCTGTGGGCTGGAAGCCCACAGCCCAAGTTGTTCAAATTATGCATAAACCCCCTCTAATCTTCTGTTGAAACACTTTTCTAATTGGTCCTTCTCTCTAATTTATTTCTTCTTACTTAAATAAACTTGGGGTATTACACCAGACTTGTGGTAGTACGGTGGAGCTTAGCAAGATGTGGCTCGAATACTAGTCCTTAACCAACTTGGGCAACATTTCATAAACCCTGGACTCGATCATTGAAATGAATCGATCCTGTGCATTGACTTGCACCATCCTAACATCCATTTTGCTCAAGTTTAAATCAATTTTGATTTTACTTTGCTTTTCAAAATCATTTGCAAAATTTCCATGATATACCAATGCCATAGACTCATTTTTAAACAATAGTTGAATATTTGGCTAAAATTCCCAAATTGAATATTTTTTGTCTAAGCATGACTAAGCTCATTTTTCCGTCAAAGCATCTTGGCAATACTATTGTATTAACTAGAGTTTTATCTAGGAAGGCAAGGTGTAAGGGATTTGATGTCCGAGAAGTGTCAACTCCGAGATCAATAAGTCATACATCAATATTAAAAATATAATCTCCAAATCAACCTATTATGTCTATTGATCCACCACATCATTGTTACATTAGTCCACCAACAACTGTAGATCAATCAAACACTACTACTCAATTAACTCCATCAATTTCACTTCTCTATAATACAACCAATGCACTTGAATTCCCTTCATAACTTATTCTAATAATCCAATTTCATTCTTTATTCATCACTTACACTCGATCAGTTTGTAAATACTAAATTTCCAACAATCACTAATAATACATTTATTTCCACTAAGATTTCTATTAAATCAAATTTCTCCATTCAATTATATGCAATAAATCCAATAAAACCAAATTATCCAATTAATTCCATAAATTTACACATACTTGACGATTCAACCAATCTACCAAAATTAACATAATGAATTTTATGAAAATACAACCTTTTCGTATTTCAATCACCAACTCTACTGGATCAATTTCTCAATACTAATTCTCCAATAATTACTAATAATCCATTTAATTCCACCGAGATGCCCTTGTTGATTCAAATTCAGAAGTAATGTAATCCAATATCCAACAATATTGTATTCCTATAATCCTTCACAATCAATGGGTATCCCCAAATATACCTTAGTTTCCTTCAATTCACGAAAGTATTGTCGAATATTTTCAACTTCTAACTCTAAAATATATCACACCCGGAATGATTCTCCATACTACCTATCTTGACAAAAAATGGCTATACAAGTGTTGGGATTTAGCTACAATTTAAATTACTTTGAATAAAAGTAAGCATGCAATAATAATTTAAAAACCGAATTTAAATAATTTCAAATACTGGGATTCAAATTGTAATACCCCAAAAGTATTAGAAAGATTTAATGGGAGAGAGTTATTTGAATCTCAACCGTTTTATCAGGATTTAAAAAGGGATTTCAGCATTTCTCTTGAAGGGGATTAAATCTTGGGCCAAAGGCCCATAGTCTTGGCCCATTAGGGGTAGTCAAAACCCCTAGGGTCACTGTAGCACGTCGCCTGCTACAGTGCCATTGCCGCTACAGTAATCACATGTAACACCCCAGCCCGACATGAGCCTGGAATGCTACTGAACAAACCCTAATAATTCTAACCAAGGCAATTTTAGTAAATTTCGGCAGAACCTCCCTTGTAAAGTTAATTACACGGATGTTCCAACATACAGATAATTCATAATTAACTAAGTCATCATCTAGAGACAACAATAAGTAATCATAACATGCTAAGTCACTAACGGAACCAAAGGAGAATAAAATTCCACTACTCATCATTATTACACTTAATCCACTGCATGTGACAAAATAAAACTAACAAAACCTTTGAGGAACTCGCCCAATTATTAAAACACGATGTGAAGTTCATTCAACTTTGTTTGGTTCATGGTGATGTGTGTGTGTGACTATCAATCTACTTCCCCCGATGCATGTCGTTCTTGGATAGGGTACCTAAAACAACAATAAAAGCAAGAGTGAGCCCACAGACTCAGCAAGTACAAAATAAAAGTTATAACTTCAACATCTATAGATAGAAACGTATCAATAAAACATCTCACATGCAAATGCAATGCTCAAGGATCCTTTCTCTTTATCTCTTTTTGCATTTTACCGGTAATGCAAAGTATGCAACCGTCGCTGCATACCCATGCATGTGCTCGCAAGCACAGGGACCAATTGCCCATTACTCCGCAAGTAATGGGGACCTCAAGCCCACACTCCTCGAGTGTGGGGATCTCAGGCCCGTCACTTTCATGACGGGGATCTCAAAGGAAAAAAATACTTGGTCACCACGGGACCAAGCCTCAACATGATTTCAATATGCACATGCTCAACTTTTATTCATCATCAATTTACCAAAAGACAACAACATCATGCAATAATAGAGCATAGTCATACTTGGGACAACCACCGTTCTCAAGACAATCATCATGCTAGCATTCTTGCTACACTATCATATATCGAAAACACACAAACATGGCCAATCAATCACAACGAAGTAACAAACAATGCACTTGCCTTAACCGCGTGAGAACGGAGGACGTGAAGACGGTGCTGCCTCCGGTACCAGTCCCGCACCTAAATAATTAAGAACATAAACTAAGACCATAGTAATGAACCACATGAATTATAAAAGCAAACACAACCTAGTAGTAGCTTGCAACGCGATCCCGACTCCAATTCCCTAAATGCTGATTTGTGACCTCTGTAAACATTCATGTTCTAAAATTCATATCTTTTCGTACAGAGGTCCAAATTAGGTGTTCTGGACTTAATTGAAAGGTAATCAAATTCCCCAACTAAACCTAGTTGGTGAGTCTCCCTGATTCGGCCATCTAAAATCCTTTCTAAGCTGATTAACAAAGCATCGATTTCACATCAGACTTTCTGGACAGAACACTAAAACTATCATAACTTTCAGTTCGTTTATCCACATTTTGCGTTCTTGTGCTTCCCTGAAAGCTACGACAATTATCTAAAACTTTCGGTATACTGAGATGCTCTAATTCTCCCTTTAACCGATCGCACCGGTCAAATTACTAAAACCTGTCAAAATACTAACAGACTTGCAGAACAGTCGCACCATTAAATTCATAACTTTTGCTACAGAGGTCAAAAAAATATGATCTAGCACTTCATTGAAAGCTATTGACGTCCTCTACAACTTTCTAGGAGAATCTCAAGAATGAATCCGCAATTAACTACATCAAAACGTCTATCTAACTCGATCTGTCCTGAGGAGATAGAAATTCCGACATTGGTACAACAATCAAATATGCATCTATTCGGGGGCAAACCGGGGTTACCCTTGACAAACCGCTGTAGACCACGATGCAGCCTGTGAACCTTCCCCTTCCCTCTCTTCTTCCCTTCTCCCTTCTTCCTTCTTCTTCTTTTTTTCTTGGTCGGCCACTACAATGAAGAGGCATCGGAGGAGAGGGCCACCACCATGGAGGAGATGGATTGCTACAGTACAGTGCTACAGTGGTAGTGGTGGTACTGTAGCAAACCTAGGGTTTCCCCTCCTCCTTTTGTTGGTGGTTGATTTTCTCATGGGCCACTATGGCTAATTTCCCCCCTTATGGCCGGCCACCACCTCCCACCTTTGGGCCAAATACCAATGGGCACGAGGCCCCGCCCAGTTGTCCAAATTTATTTGTAAACCCCTCTTTAATGACTTAAATAACTATTTTCTATTTGATCATTCCCTCAATTCAATTTCTAAATAGTCCTTCTCTTTAAATAACTTAATTCTCTCTCGATAATCCTTTCGAATACTTTTGGGGTATTACATCACCCCCTCCCCTCCCCAAGCAGCCCCATCCTCCATTGGTGCCTCCCTTCCTCGCCGTCGGTGCACTCTCCTGCCAATCAAGTGAAGAAAGGAGAGGAGATCATGTTCGCGGGGCCAAATCTTCACCTTGATGCGATTCTACAAGGGTAACATTGCGTGTTCTTCGTTGGTTGTTGCGTAGTAGTTGCGGTTGATGTCGTTTGGTAGATTGAATTTCGTCGGTTTAATAGATCGCGTTCTTTCCAGTAGTTTGGATGACAGTTTTCATGTTGTTAAAAGAAGAATCTGGGGATCGCGCCTCCTAGAGATAGTTGGCTAATGTTCTTAGCTTTCAGTGTCCGCCAAGAACGCCCAAATCCGATTAACGGTCAGAGAGTTATGAATTTTTTAGTATCGTTGTCTTGCTGATCTGCCAGCTTTCGGGCAGATTGTAGAAAACTGGATAAAACTGTTAGTTAAAGTCGAAATCAGAGGATCTCAATATAACGGAAAATGTAGGTAATTTTCATACCTTTTCAGAGAGATAAAGAATACAAAATTTGGACTTTTGTAGCAAAAGTTATGATGGTTTTAGAGTACAATTTTTTCTAAAATAATCTAATTTTTATTATAAATTACAAATTTATTCTTGCGGTTTTTTTTATTACATGAATATACTCGTGTCGCCTAACAGTTGGGCGATAGGATCCAGTCGCCCAACCGTCGGGCGACTGAATATCTGCCGCCCAACCATTAGGCGACAGCTGGCAGTCGCCCAACCGATGGGCGACAGGGGGCTCTCCTGTCATTTTTTTTTTGAAATAATATTTTTTTTAAGAATTAATTACAAATATATGTAGTCGCTATAAAAAATTACAAAAATATGGAACCTATCAATAGTTGAGCGTCAATGGAGGTACCTGTCGCCAGTCGCAATATCACTTATCTTTCCATTTACGAATCGTTCATACCTCAAACGTTCTCGATTAATTCTCCAAAAATTAATCGTAGTATAACAACATACTACGATGACAAAGTGTTATTGCGAGTCTAACAGATTTGATACCGTTTAAATTTTATAAAAATAAAAAACTGGCTAAGTGGAACATGAAAAATCAAAAACTGGCTGGGTATATGTGAATATCTTTTTAAAATATGTCGTGTATTGTTGTACTAAGGTGAATTTTGTAAGAATTTTTTGAGGACGATTGCGGTTTTAATGATTCGTACGTACGAAGGAAACTGATATTGCAATAAGAACACAACATTTCATCGAACAGGGGGGGATACATGGCACGCAGGACAACGAACCGAGGACGGTACACGCATGCCTTTAGGGAAATAGAAATACATGGGATATGTGGACGAATAGGGTAGAACTACTGAGTGGATCGGGGCCATTTGCCCTTGCTGCCCAGCTCAGCGTTATACTCCTCGCCTTGCGCCTTAGCTCTCGCCGCGATGGCCCTCTTCTGCTCCTTCTCGGCCTCCCGTCGCCTGGCATGCTCACGCTCCTACTCCTCGCGCTGCCTGTCCAGACTACGTTGCTCTGCCTGCTCAGCTTTCACCTCTTTGAGGCGCCTTTCACGGGTCTCGATGTCCTTCCTGGCCCAACTCTTCCGTGTCAGCAACCACCACATGTCGTAGGGGTGGATCTTGTTGTCGATCCACTGGAGGAAGTCGCATAGTGGTGGCGGAGACTGCAATGGGTAAAGATAGTTCGTTACGCCGTTACGGAAGGAAAAAGAGCATTGTACCCCAACATATGGTTTCATTACCGGCTGCCTGTCAGTGTTGTCTACGGCGTAGTTTGGGCAGCACCAATAGCGCTGGCCAATGGTCCACTCATCGGTTGATTTGACGCACTTACAGGCGTCCCGGCACCAACATAGGGGTGGCGGCACCCCTATCGGGGGCCCTTCTGGAGGGCGTTCCGCGGGCATTGGTGGGGGGTCGCGGCTTGACCAAGAATCATTGGGCGTACTACGAGGCAGCTTCCTCACATCCACTAGTTCAGGAAAAGTTTGGTGTGTGAAACGCTGCTGATTAGCGGCATGATGGCGAGCGGCGGTCTCATGGGGAGACACCTAGTCCTTCAAAAGTTTGCGGATTTTCTCCTATTCCTTCTCCTTGTCTATGTTTTCTACTTGGTGGTGCTGCTGTGGACTTGTTGGATGAGTTACGCTGTATTTATAGCTAGAGCGGACGGAGTGGTAGCCGGGCCTGAAAAGCTACCTTGGCTGGTAATGTCCTTAGAAAAAGCTGGGTCGTCGGGTTACATCGTCCAGAAAAAGTTGGCTCGTTGGGTCACATCGTCCTGAAAATCTAACTCGTCTGGTCATGTCCTCAGAAAAAGCTGGGTCGTCGGGTCACATCGTCCTAAAAAGCTATCTCGTCTGGTCATGTCCTGAGAAAAAGCTGGGTCGTTGAGTTACATCGTCCTAAAAAGCTACCTCGTCTGGTCATGTCCTCAGAAAAAGCTGGGTCGTCGGGTTACATCGTCCTGAAAAGCTACCTCGTCTGGTCATATCCTTAGAAAAAGTTGGGTCGTCGGGTTACATCGTCCTAAAAAGCTACCTCGTCTGGTCATGTCCTCAGAAAAAGCTGGGTTGTCGGGTTACATCGTCCTGAAAAAGCTGGCTCGTTGGGTCACATCGTCCAGAAAAAGCTGACTGGGTTTTATGGTGATTGCCTTTTATCGAGTTGACATGTTGCATCGATTTGTCGCGTGCTTTAAGCTATAGGAGTCCATATGCATTGGACAAACACGTGTTGTATGAACGAGTACACACAAGAACGCAAAAGTATTACATGCATCACATATGGAGTGGAAAATTTAAGTATGACATAACGAACAAATGTACCCCCAGCATCCCCTCCCCCTACTAGCCCCCGCCAACTGCGTAGTAGCCCCCTACTAGGCCCCGCCAACCGCACCCCTAGCATCCCCTCCTCCATCACCACGGCCCACTCCACCTCCGTGTCCTCCCCTACGGGCTCGCTTGGGCCCCCTCCTCTGCGCTGGGTGTCGGGGCCTCGGCCCCGACAGGGAAAGACGGTCTGGAGCCCTGGTATGACGAGGACCGAGAGGCGAAGGGGTGGACAGAAGTGGCTGCTGTGTGGGTACTGGTGCACTGGCGAGCTGTGACGCGGAGAGAACCTCAGCCGAAGTGGGCTGAGGTGCAGGGTCGTCATCCACCAAGAAGTTGTGGGCTTCCGCGAAGCCTGGGGAGGACCCTCCGTCATAGGGAATTGGACCTGCACAGTAAAATATTGTTAGTTAATTAAGAAAAACACGATGCGTGCTACAAACGGAGATGTTACGTACTCTCAGCTACCGCCATAGTGCACGAGAAGGCGTCCGTAGGGAAGTATGGCACGCCGTACGCACACACCAGGACGACCTCCAACAACTCCCACCCTTAGATGTCGAAGGAACCACAACCAGTTGTCGTAATTCTCACCTTCGACGAATGCGATGGCCAATGGCAGAATTTGATTATTCCCGTCAACGCCTATGGCTGTTAGAATTTGCCCCTTGTATTTTCCAGTCAAAAAGGTCCCGTCAACTGAGATCACAGGCAGCATATGCCTAAAAGCCTCGATGCACGGACCGAAGGCTAAGAAGGCCCTTTGCAATATTAAAAAACCTCGCGGTTTTTTAGATGGCATGTCCTTTATAGCAGTGTACGTTCCCGGGTTTCTCTCCTACAGCAACCCCAGCATACGAGGAAGGTTGTCGTACGCCGCCTCAAAAGATCCAAACCGTCTTTCCAAAGCCTTTTGCTTCGCACGCCACGCCTTTGCGTAGCTGATCTTGTACTTGAATTTCTTATCGTAGCCACCATAATGTGCTTGGCCTCCACATCATTCTTCTCTACTATCTCTCCATACATCAAATTGGCTACGAAGGTCAACGTTAGGTTACGATGTCTAAACAAAACAGTGTTGAGCATGCAGGAGTGCGCCTCTACCTTCGAGACAATCCAGTGAGTCTCATACTTTGGTCTATGTGTGTGCACTCGCCAAGAACAACTGGCTTGCTCGCACTTCACAGTGTACTGCTCCTGACTAGATTTGATGACCCGAAACGTCCGCTGCATGGACATAGCCCACAACTTAATGGCATCCTACAAGGATGTCTTATCAGCAAACACTGAGTGCAACCGAACCTCAGTAGCATGGTACTCCCACAGCGATTCGTGCTCGTCATGCCTTACACCCTCAACGTCAAATCTATTCCATTCCTGGGGGATGGGAGCTCCGTCCTCATCGGAAGTGATAAGAACCACATATGCCAACATAAAGCCAAGCTCAAAATGCGCAAGACATCCGTCATAAAACACATGGCTCAAACAAGAAACAAGAGAGTGTTTTAATATTCGAGGAAACATCACTTCTCAATTTCTCTTTTAGGAATAAATTTTCTCTCAGATTTTGGAATTACAATTCATCGCATAGTACACTAACCTATCTCTCTTAACTTGGCGTTTTCAAAGCTACGCTCAAATCAAATTACATCATCCGCACCTCTGTAGAGAGGCTCCATCGCCCCATAGAAACAAACACTCGACATCTCCTTTACCGACAGAATTAATTTGACAGATGAATCCCAATGTATCTCAAATAGATCTCACGTAAACACATCACCTCAAACTTTTAAGAATGAACAACTCAGAATTCTCAGCACACACACTCATGTACTATGTCAAAAGGGTTCTATCAATAATAATCCCAACTTCAAAATCCGCACTTGCTCTGTTTCCTCTACACAATCGTTGGGCGACCAAAGATCTAGCATAACATATGCAAAGGCCAAATTTTAACCTCCAAGACCCCTACAAAGAACTTCTCATACAGAAGATAGGGAAAGCCTTAGATTAAATCCCTAAAATTCTCACAATCCAAACATACTCACCAACATGGAATATTTTCTCCACCAAACTGTCTTTAGAACAATTCTAACTCTTAGAGAGTTAGTCACTAAGTCCAAGTCATACATGACATTAACTCAACAATTCCTCCCAACTCAGTAGTTGTCATAACAATCAGATTTCTTCACAATTCTATCCTCATTAAGCTATACCGTCACAATTCTCCTACACAACCTCGTGAGGTACCCAATCAGGATACTCTACTAAACTGATCAAGATTTCTATTCTTTCAACACTTCTAATGGTCCACTCAACATGAACAAAAGATCTTGGACCACAAATCACTATAGGGTCTACTGGTCGCAATCAAAGCAATCAGTTTAGTCTCCAAATATAACATTCCATTTATGTGAAATTCTATCCAATAATTATATCACGAATTCAAACCATCCTCAAATACTCCTCAATTACCTTGCAACCCAAGGTCTCACAACAACAATTAATAAACACTTTGAAAGACCCCTGTGAAACGAATTGGTGGATCTTTTCTTAAAAGAAAAGGCAACTGAAAACAATTTTGACCTCATACAAAAGAAACATTTACCACTCGTAGAAAACACAGGACCAAGAGAAATAGTCAATTAGGCAATGAACGCGGACAACAAAAGGAAAAGTCAACAGTTGAGGACATAAGTCCCACAAGAAGAGAATTCTAAACCTCAACCAATAAGAATAAATAATTTCTTTTGAACCTTGAGGAACTCTTAAGCAGCCAATCAACAAAGCTAAGCACGCTTCGAATAACTGCAAGCTACAAAACTTGGATCCAACTCCAAATAACTCTACCGCACTTTTTACTTTAACAAAGAAACAATTCTTTTTAACTACCACCTCACTTGCCATATCTAACAAGAAGTGCTTGTAAAACCAAATCACCTCAATCACTTAAGCACCAAATAGAACCTTCCAATACGTCACTCACTTAAACTGATTCTAGTTACAACATAAATCATGGAGCCAAAACAATACAGCACACAAATATCAAAACCTTTAATTTAAACCGCATCACGAAAGTTTTCAAGTTCTTTTATTTAGAGAACATTCAACAATATCATCACATCCACATATTGATAATCATACTAACAGCAAAGTAATACACTCATTTAACAAGAACATACTATCATATGACAATTTCGCAAAAATACGCATGTAGACCACTTATTAAATTTATCCATTCAACTATTAATGAGGATCAACATTCCACCTTATGTTCAGAATTTAGAACATAGTATCTTTAATCTTCAATAATATAGGATACATAAGACAAGGTTTCACAAGTCAATACATCTACTTTCATTCATTTCTTAATACATATAACATCAGTTTAGCATGGCAAAATTAGGTGAATCAAACATTTGAATAAGTTCATCAAGTATCTAATTAGAAGACAAATTCAAGCTTAATGTTTACTACAGCAACATTTGAACGCATCCATATCTTAACCACCTCTAGCGATTAGAATAACCGAAAGATGGCCTAGATTCCAATTCATCTAATAAATTTAGTAGATTACTCGATCATAAAGATCAAATCGGTTCAACAACATTTCCACCCTTCTTGACAACAATAAGTTCTTGAACAGATACGAACAAACTCTTATCTAAATTTTTCATCATGCATCAAATACGACGACAATTCACAGCAATCAATTTCACTTCCATGGATACTAGTTAAGAATAATCTGTCAAGAATTAGGTAAACCAAGCAATTACATAAGATCATCAAGTAGTCAATTAAATATAACTTCTAGATTAATATCCTCTAAGACAGCGTTCGAACAAATCCTTAATTTAACCATCACTAACAGTTATTAATCCATTGAGACCCACTAATCCAATTTGCCCAAGAAGTTTACCAAATTCAACAATCTTAATGATCAGATCAATTCATCAATATCTCACACTTCTTAATAAATCTTGATGTAATACCCCGTTTTCATTTAGAAAGAATTTTGTTCGAATTCAAATTTTAAAAGAGAAATTTCGGCATTTTGTGTGCTCTTCCAGTTTTGGGCCTGGGCCTTTGGCGATGAGGCCCAGAGGGCCCTGTGGGCCAAGGGAAGCATCGGGAAGCCCAAGGAGGGCAACAGTGGGCCCATAGGCCCATTAGTGTGGCTGGCCAGGGGGCACAAACCCTAGCACCCCACTTCTCCCACTTCCCACCTCCTCCCATAGGCGCCGCCACCCCCATTCTCTCTTTCCTCCCATGGCCGCCACCTTCTCTCCCCATGCTACCACCCCATCTTCCCTAGGTGCTGCCTGCGGTGGTGCTTCCCGTGCCGCCATTGGAGCTCCCGCCGCCAACCAACGCGATGAGAAGAGGAGGCAGCGGGTTTTCGGCCAAAGGAGGAAGGATAGGGTGATCATCTTCTTCGCGGATCGCTCGTCGTCATCCCGCGGGTCTCCAAGGGTAACGATCATCGATTGTTGTTGTTCGATTAGTCGTAGAAGGGAAAGCGATTAGATTTGATTAGATTGAATTGCTGCAGTTAGAAACTCGGTTCTGTCCAGAATGTTGCGTGATAGTTTTCGCAACCTTAGAGGCCGAATCAGAGGACCTCATCTCCTAGAGATATTTAGGTCTTGTTCTTAGCTTTCAGTGGCCGCCAAGATCACCTCATTCCGACTTTCGAGTCAAAAGTTATGATAGATTTAATATCTGTTGTCCAGAATTCTGACGAGAATTACCTTTTGAGTTGTCTTTTAAAATAGGTGTATGTTAATGGACGAATCGGGGTTTCATCCCAACTAGGTTATGGTAGAGGATTCGATAACCTTTTCAGATTGATAAAGAACGTTCAATTTGGAGTTGTACAACAAAAGTTATGGATATTTTATTTTAGCCGATATTTCTGTCTATTAATTCAGTCAACAGATTTGAGTCGTGGGCCAAATTTTGTTAAAGACAAAATCTGAACTTTTGCCCAACTAGACTTTAGTAGGTTTTGTTCTTAGCTTTTCATATTGTTAAAGAAAACCAATTTTGGTTTAGCCAATAAAAAGTTAGGTCCGATACCGTGCTGCTGTCCAGGCTTGTTAGACAGATCTGGACAGATTCCGTTCCGTTGTTTCATTTATCTGTTAGTAAATTAATTTGGCCGTTTTGGCTTACCTTGTCAACTAGAGTATTGTAGATATGTCAGTTAAGAATCCATAGAAATTGGTCTCACCTCATTCCGAGTCCCAGACCAATAGATATGATTTTTATCGTCCTGCTGTCCAGTTTCGGGTTGTGCCTGAGTAGTCTGTTTTCATATTAGAGCTAATTAGTTAATTGTGGACTATCGGGAAGTCGTTGTAGAACGTTAATGGAAGCGCTATGTTATATGTTGTATTTATTTCGAGTACTTACTTATGTAGGCGGAGAGGCTTCGGTTTAGGGACATCGTCTTTACCTACTACCGCAGTGCTTCGCGGAAGGCAAGTACCTTGCCACCTTTATTGATTGTGATTGGTGAATGTTTTTATGATCTTGTTGTGATTCCGTATAACACATGAGAAGGTGGATTGTTTATGTTTTAATATATGTGTTATAACCATGTTTAGATATCATGTCTTTCAATATTCTCAATCCATGTTATACATTCATTTTGCATGTTTCATCCACGAGAGTGGATTTCAAGTCCCACCATTCCAATGTGGGCAGTGTTGGACATTGTCATGTCCCGTCCACGGGAGTGGATTTGAAAGACCCATCAATTCCAGGATGGGCATGTAAGACCCATTAATTCCAGAATGGGCAACTTTGGACACCCGTATGAAACGTTCTTCATACGGGAATTGGATCCCCGTATTTTTGTTAAGATGCGGGCTTAAGTGAACACCGACGGGTGTGTCACTCGCTATACCGGTATAAGCATGTGTGTAGTCCATCATTGAATGCATTCATTCATGCCATGCATTCCTAAGTTTCATTCGAGGTGTGCTCATAGTCTTTACTGATGATGACTTGTTCATATGTGAGTTATGTCCCTTTTACTGTACTTGCTGAGTCGTGGACTCATTCTTGCGTTGTTTGTTTATTTTAGGTAACCCCTGATGTTGGCTCACTTGGGAGGGAGTAGACAAGCACTACTTGTTCACATCATCCAATTTATGTGCAAGATTAAATTTTAGTTCTATCTTTCTTTCGTTAATGATGAACTGTAATAATTAAATTATAAATGGTGAAGGAAGGATACCTTCACCATGTTTTGTTTATGTTAATGCTGTCACTTGGTTGATACACTTATTTCATATTCTTACGCAATGTGTAGATTGTTAGAGTAAATAGGTGGCATCTTGGCTTCTGAATAGCCAGGGTGTTACAGTTGGTATCAGAGCGGGCTTTAGGTCCGTGGAAATTAAGTTATTAAATTGACACACTGTGCACAGTAGGTGGGGTTGGAAAATTACATTGCTTCCGTAATATCTGTTATTATGTTTCATTTTGTTGAGCAATTGTTGAATTGCTTCTGTATTATCTTTCTTGTTGTTAATCTATGATCTGCTATGTTATTCAATATCTATGAACTAATACTATGATTGTCATGAGATAATCCTGTGTATTCATAATTGAGTAATTTGGTGAAGCGTGTTGTTAACGGATGATAAGAGGTGGAGGTCGTGGTTGTTACTCTGGGATTCACCAGGTTACACCACTGTTCGCAGTACGTGGTTAGAGGAGTAGTTACCCCGAGTACCATAGTTTCAGGTGTTAAGCGTGAGTTGCTTTAGAAAGTTGTTCTCTTCCTTGATTTTTGAATTTTGTTCTATTTTTGTCCTGTGGAGGTTGATGAACTTTTCTTGAGTTGTTGCTTACATTTCAACCGATGAGTTTTCATTAGTTATTCTTGGCTTCATAATATGAATACTTGTTCTCCTGACTGTTGGTCTATTGTTGTTTTTGTGTGAACGTCGGTTATTAGCAAGATTAAACTTTTCATGGGAGTTATACACTTATTGTTAGGAAATGTGACTCCTCTATTCGATTGGTA
Organism: Ampelocalamus luodianensis; assembly: GCA_036346255.1. Taxonomy (NCBI): domain Eukaryota; kingdom Viridiplantae; phylum Streptophyta; class Magnoliopsida; order Poales; family Poaceae; genus Ampelocalamus; species Ampelocalamus luodianensis. Next base: position 37,893,760 of record CM070628.1, on the reverse strand, counting down.
TTTCAGATACTACAAGTTTCTGTTGCAAGTGCTTTAACATGTGAAAACTTTTACTTTATGTATTTCTTTTGGATTACTTCGAGCGTTGAGGTTTGAAGTCTCTCTTTTGCTGAAGTAAGGTGTTAGAATCCTTTTGTGATGTATTGCCATGCTTAAAACGAGAAGTTGTAACCAAACGAATAAATTGTTATGATATGAATTACCAAGTCGGGTTATTAGCATGGTGCAAATCAATTATTCTTAACTACCATCCATGAAAGTGAAATTTATTGATTTGATATGTCCTTGTATTTGATACAGGGTGTATGTTAAATAAAGACTGTCCATATCCATTCAGAACTTATAGATCTTACCTAAAGAGTTAGATTTATCTATTTCCTGGTATGCTAAAATTGCTGAAACTTGAATAAAGTACCAGATGGGTGCTGGTGTATTGATTCATGAAACCTTGTTTATAGAAAATTATGTTAGTGAATCTTTAATCATGATTTGAAATGATTTCTGAACAAAGGTGAAATGTGAATCTATGTTTATATATGGTTGTGTGATTGCAAATGGAATTAGTATCGTATATACACACATGGTTAGTACAATCATCAATTGTTAATGGTATTGAAGAAGGTGTTGAGCAACACCAACAGTTGAGTAGATGAATTTCATAAGTAGTCTGTGATAGCGTGCCTTGTGATATTGTTATTGCTTAGTATAATCTTGTTATAATAAATTTGTTTCAACCTTGTGGTTTGTGTTCCCTTTGGAAAGTTTTAGGATGGAGTATTAAAGTTTGATGATTCTTGGTACTAGTATATGTCGTCGATGTTATTAAATCGTCAAAATGTGAGAATGAGGTTACTTCTCGTAGTAATTTGATCACCCATGGTGATATTTCCTAAATGATCAAATTTCTAAATGATCAAATTTCAAGTTTGTATTCATGATCTTTTGGGGTTTCAGGCTTTATGTGGTAAATGAAGCTTATCGAGTAGCGATATGTTGCAAAGTTATAATGTTCTTCAGTGATGCAAGTGCTTCGATCTTGAATACTTATTTGTTCTTATCTGTTAAGGTTCGATATTCTCTTCTTGTGAGGCTTATGCTTTCAACTGTGGACTTCACTTATGTTCTATGAGTTCATTGCTTAATTGGTTTCTTCATTGGTCCCGTGTTCAGTGCGAGTGGTAGATGAGTTTTCTAGTTGGTGAAAGTCGTTTCCATTTGTCTCTTCTTTTGAGAAAGAATCAACCCATTCTTTACACGTGGGTCTTTTGAAGTGTTTTCTAATGGTTGTGGTGAAACTGATGTTAATACCCATAGTAATTTGATCGCCTTCGATGATATTGTTCAGTTGAGAATATTTCAAGTTTAGCTTTCGTGATATTTTCTTTGAGCTATTGAATCATCTGGTAGCTGAAATTATTTTAAATAAATTGAGGTATTGAATTGTCTTGTTGCTTCTTAAGAGATTCATGTGATTGAATCTTAACGGATTTCTGGTTTGAGTTGGCAACGTGAAGCTGCAATTAAAGAAAATTATGTTGGTTCCCTTAAGAGGAGATTAATCTGCTTGCTTTTCATGAAATCCCGTAATTGGAAAAGTTTCGAGTTTGGTGATTGAGATTATTTGGATCTCATGTTTTTGTGTAGTTGAACGGTTCTGAACAAATATGACGTATTGAAGAATTTCATTGGTTCTTAATTAGTCCTTGTGGTTTGGACCAAAGATCTTATCTTGTACGTTGTGGCAAACCGATGTTAGGCAAAGAATTAAATTCAGTGTTAAAGGAAAGAGTGCAGTAGGAATATTTGAGAATTTGAGTCAAGTTTTGTAACTTGTAGTTATTCGAATTGTTAATAAACTTTTTGCTCTTTTCACTCAAGAGTTGTCGAGTTTCAATCGCAATGCTATTTCTCTTAATGGTGGTTATTTGCTATTCCCTTTTTGAGGGATGCGTACCCTCCGCTGTGAACTCAACTTTCGTTTTTCCAGATCTTCATTACCAGATTATTTCTTTGGTTTCGTGCTAACTGTGAGCAGTAACATTTTCCTGGGTGGTGAAATTTGTCCTTATTCGCCTCTTTCATTTGAGAAAGGATCAACAGTTTTATGCTGCAGAGTTTTACAAAGCGTAAGTTGTCATTTGTTTGGTGGTGGTTAAGTGATTGTAGGGGTGAGATTTTGCTACCATGCTATTGGGGAAGTAATAGAAGATGAATTAGTTTTGACCTGAACCTCTTGGAGGGAAGTTGATTGAGATGGAATGTTTGGCTTCGAAGAAAAACTGTATAGTGTTCGTCTAAGTAGAACCAATGGCATAGTGTAGTTTCAGAACTTTGGTTCATGTTGAAATGTAGGGGCTTATCAAATGTATGGAAATATTAATCAATTTTATAGAGTAACACTATTGGAAAGTATCGCGATGTTGTGTGAGTGATTACTGATGTTGTCAATGAGTGAGTATGTCGGAATTGTAGGGATCATAGAGATTTAATCCGATGATTTCACTATTTGTTATAAGAGGAATTCGTTGTAGAGGTCTCGGAGGTTAAATTTGGGCTTTCCATTTTCATGCTAGACTTTTGGTCGCCCAAATATTGGAATGATTGTCGATAGAACCCTTCTGATGTAGTTCATAAGCGGGTGTACTGAGGATTCTGATGTGTTATTCTTGAAAGTTGGAGGTGATGAGATTGCATGGGTTTTTGAGGGGCTTTGGTGCCTTCTATCAAATTAATGTCATCAGTTGAAGGAGTGGTCCAGAGTGTTCAGTGGAATGAATAGAGACTCTCCACAAAGGTGTGGATGATGTATTTCGGTTTAAGCCTAATTTGAGGATGTTAAATTAAGAGGTTTGAGCCTTGTGGTATGCGATGAATTCGAATTCCAATGTCTGAGAGAAATTTTATTCCTAAAAGAGGAATTGAGAAAAAGGATGTTTCCTTGGGTATTGAAGCGTTTTCTTGTTACTCATTTGAGCTTTATGTTGTTGACTGGTGTCTTCTGCATTGTGAGTTGGTGTTGTGTTGGCATGTTTGCTTCTTTCCAATTCAGGCAAAACAAAAGAAGTATTTGGTTTGAGCATTCAAGTGATCTCCCCTTTGGTTTTCGTGATGTTTTTTCGCAAATTGCCACTTGGAAAGTGGAAAGGTTTTCTTGATGAAACTCTGATTTCTGGATTTTACTCTTCAGTATCCAGTTGGTAACGTATAGTTGTGATGTGAATCTTTCATTTTCAGATGGGTTTTGACGATAAAAGAGTTTGCTTAAAGGGAGTTCTGTTGTGTGTCTCTGGTTAAAGAGGGTGATCCTTGTTCGGTGAAGTGTTCAATTGAGAGGTGGAACAAGAGCCTCGTGTTCTATGCGCTTGTTGTGTGGTTCGGTATCAATGGGAAGGTTAGCCCAAGGTATTGGGTTGTTTTCGCTAGTTGTTATTTCGCTAAGACCGTCTCAGGTTCCTTATGCGGTGTACACAACTCTTGGTTTGTTCGGGTGTTGAGGGGTACCTTGGAGAACTAGAGTTTGTTTTTTTTTTGTTTTCGTCAACATCGTGAACCATCGAGTAGGATCTTACCTTCGAGTCTTGTCCGATGAGTGTACCTAGAAATATCAGGTTGAGTGTTAGGACTGGCATCGCTTTACGTTTTTGTGTTGTGGTCCTCCGTTCGAGAGAGAGGCCACTTGGGAGTTGGAGTTTCGCATGCGTGCGAGTTATCCAGATTCGTTCTTCGGGTACGTGGTTACAATTGTTAATTCTCAGTCATGGTTGTTCTTTCGCGTAGAGCCGTGTGAGGATTCGAGGTCGAATCCTGTTTAAGGGGGGTAGAATGTAATACCCCGTTTTCATTTAGAAAGAATTTTGTTCGAATTCGAATTTTAAAAGAGAAATTTCGGCATTTTGTCTACTCTTCCAGTTTTGGGCCTGGGCCTTTGGCCAGTAGGCCCAAGAGGGGGCCCTTGTGGGCCAAGGGAAGCTGCCAGGAAGCCCAAGGAGGGGGCGACCATGGGCCCATAGGCCCATTAGTGTGGCCGGCCAAGGGGGGGGGCACAAACCCTAGCACCCCCCACTTCTCCCACTTCCCCACCTCCTCCCATAGGCAGCCGCCACCCCCCCATTCTCTCTTTCCCTCCCATGGCCGCCACCTTCTCTCCCCCATGCTTCCACCCCATCTTCCCTAGGTGCTGCCCTGCGGTGGTGCTTCCCCGTGCCGCCATTGGAGCTCCCCGCTGCCGGCCAACGCGATGAGAAGAGGAGGGGGCAGCAGGTTTTCGGCCAAAGGAGGGAAGGATAGGGTGATCATCTTCTTCACGGATCGCTCGTCATCATCCCGCGGGTCTCCAAGGGTAACGATCATCGATTGTTGTTGTTCGATTAGTCGTAGAAGGGAAACCGATTAGATTTGATTTGATTGAATTGCTGCAGTTAGAAACTCGGTTCTGTCCAGAACGTTGCGTGATAGTTTTCACGACCTTAGAGGCCGAATCAGAGGACCTCATCTCCTAGAGATATTTAGGCCGTGTTCTTAGCTTTCAGTGGCCGCCAAGATCACCTCATTCCTACTTTCGAGTCAAAAGTTATGATAGATTTAATATCTGCTGTCCAGAATTCTGACAAGAATTACCTTTTGAGTTGTCTTTTAAAATAGGTGTATGTTAATGGACGAATCGGGGTTTCATCACAACTAGGTTATGGTAGAGGATTCGATAACCTTTTCAGATTGATAAAAAACGTTCAATTTGGAGTTGTACAACAAAAGTTATGGATATTTTATTTTAGCCGATATTTCTGTCTATTAATTCAGTCAACAGATTTGAGCCGTGGCCAAATTTTGTTTAATGCAAAATCTGAACTTTTGCCCAACTAGACTTTAGTAGGTTTTGTTCTTAGCTTTTTAGATTGTTAAAGAAAACCAATTTTGGTTTAGCCAATAAAAAGTTAGGTCCGATACCGTGCTGCTATCCAGGCTTGTTAGACAGATCTCGACAGATTCTGTTCCGCTGTTTCATTTATCTGTTAGTAAATTAATTTGGCCGTTTTGGCTTACCTTGTCAACTAGAGTATTGTAGATATGTTAGTTAAGAATCCATAAAAATTGGTCTCACCTCATTCCGAGTGCCAGACCAATAGATATGATTTTTACCGTCCTGTTGTCGATTTGGGTTGTGCACGAGTAGTCATTTTCAGATTAGAGCTAATTAGTTAATTGTGGACTGTCGGAAGTCGTTGTAGAACGTTAATGGAAGCGCTATGTTATATGTTGTATTTATTTCGAGTACTTACTTATGTAGGCAGAGAGGCTTGGTTTAGGGACATCCTCTTTACCTACTACGCATTGCTTGCGGAAGGCAAGTACCTTGCCACCTTTATTGATTGTGATTGGTGAATGTTTTTATGATCTTGTTGTGATTCCGTATAACACATGAGAAGGTGGATTGTTTATGTTTTAATATATGTGTTATAACGATGTTTAGATATCATGTATTTCAATATTCTCAATCCATGTTATACATTCATTTTGCATGTTTCATCCACGAGAGTGGATTTCAAGTCCCACCATTCCAATGTGGGCAGTGTTGGACATTGTCATGTCCCGTCCACGGGAGTGGATTTCAAAGACCCATCAATTCCAGGATGGGCATGTAAGACCCATTAATTCCAGAATGGGTAACTTTGGACACCCATATGAAACGTTCTTCATACGGGAATTGGATCCCCGCATTTTTGTTAAGATGCGGGCTTAAGTGAACACCGACGGGTATGTCACTCGCTATACCGGTATAAGCATGTGTGCAGTCCATCATTGAATGCATTCATTCATGCCATGCATTCCTAAGTTTCATTCGAGGTGTGCTCATAGTCTTTACTGATGATGACTTGTTCATATGTGAGTTATGTCCCTTTTACTGTACTTGCTAAGTCGTGGACTCATTCTTGCGTTGTTTGTTTATTTTAGGTAACCCCTGATGTTGGCTCACTTGGGAGGGAGTAGACAAGCACTACTTGTTCACATCATCCAATTTATGTGCAAGATTAAATTTTAGTTCTATCTTTCTTTCATTAATGATGAACTGTAATAATTAAATTATAAATGGTGAAGGAAGGATACCTTCACCATGTTTTGTTTATGTTAATGCTGTCACTTGGTTGATACACTTATTTCATATTCTTACGCAATGTGTAGATTGTTAGAGTAAATAGGTGGCATCTTGGCTTCTGAATAGCCAGGGTGTTACACTTGAATTCCTAGTAGGTATAGACATACCTTCAATCACAGTTCATCATGTAATTATTCTAAGACAACATCAAATCAATCAACTTCACTTCCAAAGACCTTGGTTAAAATTAATTATACACTATGCTACTGACCCAACCTCACATCACATACATTACCAATTATCTTCTATGGTTACAACCTCTCGCTTAACAAACAAAACATTACAAAAGAGTTTTGACACTTTTTTTCCCGAAGAAGATGCACTAAACTCCAACACTCCAACGACTCCAAGAGAAGTGCATAGAGTCAAAACTTTCTTCAATGACATTTGTATAAGATAATTTCCATTATCTAAAACACCAAGCGAATAAACGGGTCACATTTTCCAAAAAGATAGGTAGAACTCTCATGAAAAAGAATAATCTTGTCAATAACATCAAACAGTAGCAAAAATAGCTCAACAGTCAAAAAAGATAATAACTGCTCTATAAAACAAATAGGGACCAACTGAAACCCATCAATTGCCTTGTAACTACTACCCAAAGAAAGTTCATCAACCGCAAGTAGCTGTAATCACAATATCCCAATACAAACTCAAGGAAAATAACAACTTTTAAAGAAACTCATTGTCAACATCTGTAACTAAGTTACCCAAGGAAAATGCTTCAATATTCCCATACCACGAACGGTGGCACAACTTGGCCATGCCCATAGCCACAACCACGATCTCTACTTCTCAGCAATGACTATCAAAACCCATAACAATCATATAATCAAATTATAAGCATACAAGATCATCTCATAACATAAATCATCAATACAACCTAAACAGAAGCGTAAATGCAATGCTTGACCCATCCCATCCTACTGTGCACCAGTGTGTCAAGTTTTAATTTAATTACCATTAGCAATTTTTTGGTTAATTTTACTAGTCCTAAAGCAAACTTTAGCAAATTAAGTTACCTAAGTTGTTATTATATTCACCACAGATCTAAAGTCCACTCTGATACCAACTGTAACACCCCGGCTTATCAAATACCCAAGATATCATTTACACCGACCAACCTCTCTAGATCTTAAATAATATTCAAGTACTACAAGCATCTAGAAATCATGAATAACTTTTAACCATAATGTAATCATAAATTTCAGCAAGCTTCCCGATCATAATTAAAAAGAACTCTAGTTCGAAACCTCATATTTGAACTTCATTATAAGTAAGAAGTAAAGCGACCACAATTTAACCAATCATTACAAGTTCAAAGTGGACAATTCATGAAATGAGTGAAGTCTGCTACACATGAATGATAACGCCATGAACTACTCCCATCCCAATGTATGCTGCCGTCAACAATCACTTAAAACATCAAAGCAAACAAGAGTGACTCCAAGACTCAGCAAGTACCAGAAAAATTACATAACAACGAATCCACGTAACAACACAAATCATTATCATCCTTTCATAACACAAGCTCAACTTTCATGAATGCCATGCAAATGTATTGTAACACCCTGGCTATTCGGAAGGCAAGATGTCACCTAAATCATCTAACATACAACCATAATGCGGAAGATTTTGAAATAAGTATAACAACTAATGACAGCATTAAAATAAACAGGACATGGTAAAGGTATCCTTCCTTCACCTTCTAAGTTATTTAATACTGATTATCAATAAAGAAGGTTCACATGCAGTAATAATTCAACATCATTATGGAGAAGATATCCTTCCTTCACCAATTATAATTTAATTATTACAGTTCATCATTAACGAATAAAATATAGAACTAAAATTAAATCTTGAAGATGAATTTGATGATGTGAACAAGTAGTGCGTGCCTACTCCCTCCCAAGTGAGCCAACATCAGGGGTTACCTAAAATAAACAAACAACGCAAGAGTGAGTCCACGACTCAGCAAGTATAGTGAAAGAAACTGAACACATATACAAACAGGACATCACCATTTAAGGATGCGAACATTTCATCGGATGAGCACTTAAGAAATACATGAAATGAATGAATGTAATCAAGGATGGACTGTACACATGCTTATACCGGTATAGCGAGTGACACACCCGTTGGTGTTCACTTAAGCCCGCACCTTAACAAAAGTGCGGGGATCCAAGTCCTATATGAAGAACGTTTCATATAGGTGTCCAAAGCTGCCCATACTGGAATTGATGGGTCTTACGTGCCCATACTGGAATTGATGAGTCTTTCAATCCACTCCGTGGGACGGGACATGACAATGTCCAAACCGCCCACATTGGAATGGTGGGACTTACAATCCACTCCCGTGGACATAACATGAATAAAAGGATGCATGATATGAACATGAACAATGCTAATATCATCTTTCAGCATATACTTCACATATTGAAAGAACATAACCAGTTCAGCATTCCAGGTATCACAAGATGTCACAACATATTCATGTAAACATTCACAATCACAGCACTTAAAATCAACAAAGTACTTGCCTTCCGCGAAGCGCTGCGGTAGTAAGTAAAGAAGATGTCCCTAAACCGAAGCCTCTCTGCCTACTCCCTCCCAAGTGAGCCAACATCAGGGGTTACCTAAAATAAACAAACAACGCAAGAGTGAGTCCACGACTCAGCAAGTATAGTGAAAGAAATTGAACACATATACAAACAGGACATCACCATTTAAGGATGCGAACATTTCATCGGATGAGCACTTAAGAAATACATGAAATGAATGAATGTAATCAAGGATGGACTGTACACATGCTTATACCGGTATAGCGAGGGACACACCCGTTGGTGTTCACTTAAGCCCGCACCTTAACAAAAGTGCGGGGATCCAAGTCCTATATGAAGAACGTTTCATATAGGTGTCCAAAGCTGCCCATACTGGAATTGATGGGTCTTACGTGCCCATACTGGAATTGATGAGTCTTTCAATCCACTCCCGTGGACGGGACATGACAATGTCCAAACCTGCCCACATTGGAATGGTGGGACTTACAATCCACTCCCGTGGACATAACATGAATAAAAGGATGCATGATATGAACATGAACAATGCTAATATCATCTTTCAGCATATACTTCACATATTGAAAGAACATAACCAGTTCAGCATTCCGGGTATCACAAGATGTCACAACATATTCATGTAAACATTCACAATCACAACACTTAAAATCAACAAAGTACTTGCCTTCCGCGAAGCGCTGCGGTAGTAAGTAAAGAAGATGTCCCTAAACCGAAGCCTCTCTGCCTACAGAACTAAGTACCCGATATAAATACAACATATAACAAATCGCTTCCATTAACGTTCTACAACGCCTTCCCGACAATCCACAATTAACTAATTAGCTCTAATATGAAAACAGACTACTCAGACACAACCCGAAACTGGACAGCAGAACGGTAAAAATCATATCTATTTGTCTGGAACTCAGAATGAGGTGAGACCAATTTCTATGGATTCTTAACTGACATATCTACAATACTCTAGTTGACAAGGTAACCCAATTCGGCCAATTTAATTTACTGACAGATAACTGAAACACCAGTACAGAATCTGTCTACACAAATAAGACAGCAGTATGAAAACGATCATAACTTTTAATCTACAACTCCGAATTGAGTGTTCTTTAACAATAGCAAAATCTAAGACCAAGGCCTACAATAACCTAGTTGGGTGAAAGCCCTGAATTTTCCATTAACACCCTCATATTTTAAAAGACAACTTGAAAGTTTATTCTCGTCAGGATTCTGGACAGCAGAGACGAAAACTAACATAACTTTTTATCCGTACGTCAGAATTCAGTGTTCTTGGCGGCCACCGAAAGCTAAGAACAAAACCTACATATCTCTAGGAGATGGATAAGTAAGATTCGGCCTCTAACATCACGAAACAGACCACGCAACAATCTGGACAGAAACTTAAATAATCGCAGCAGGACTTCGATCCAACGAACATGGCATCAGACGCTCCTACTATGATCCGATCAGCGAAGAGGATGAACCATTACCCTTGTAGAACCCTAGGAAGACGCTGATGAAACACCCCGACGAAGATCCCTTCTCTTCTCCTCCTTTCTCCCTTCTTCTCCCTTCTCTTCTCCTCCTTCTTGTGGCCGGCCAGCAGCAGGACCTCTCCAAGGAGCAGCAATGGAGGAGGTGGAGGTGCAGCACCAAGGGCTTGGGGCGGCGCCAATGGAGGGGGAGATGGGGCAGCACCCTGGTGGAGGAGGCGCAAGGTGGAGGGAGGGTGGCGGCTGCAAGTGGGAGGAGGGGAAAAGGGGAGGGGCGGCTAGGGTTTGGGGAGGGTGGCGCCTCCCCCCCTTTGGCCGGCCACTACAAGGCCAAATGGGCCAAGGCCCAGGCCCAAGTTGGTGTGAAAAAGCGGAAAACCCCCTCTCTTTTCTTGTTTTGAAGATTTTCTAAATTAAACTTTCCCCCGATTAATTAATCTCTACCGATTAAATTAATTTATCCCGATTAATGGTTTCTCATACTTCCGGAGTATTACATTCTACCCCCCTTAACAGGATTCGACCCCGAATCTAAACACACTTAAGTGAAAGAACACCCATGACTGAGAACGAACAACGGTAACCACATACTCGTTGTGAACAACACCGGCTAAAGCTCACGCACGCGTAACTCCAACTTCCCAAGTAGCCTCTCCCTCAGACTGAAAATACCACAACACAACGACGTAACACGACGTCTGAACTAACACTCAACCCGGTACTTCCAGGTACACTCATCGGACAAGACTCGAAGGTAAGATTTCACTCGATTGTCCACGACGTTAACGAATAATCAAACTCTGGATCGCCTAGGTACTCACTCGGCACCAGAATATACCAAAAGTTGCGTTCACCGCGTAGGGACCCGAAACGGTCCTAGCGATACGCCAACTGGCGAAGACAATCCAACGTACCTTGGGCTAACCTCCCCATTGATACCGAACCACACGACATGCACAAAGAACAAGGAATTCGTGTTCCACCTCTCAATTAAACTCTTCACTAAAGCAAGGATCACCTCCTTTAACCAGAAACATACGACAAAACTCTCTTTAAGCAAACTTTTTTACCGGCAAAACACATCTGAATAAGAAAGATTCACATCACAACTATACGTTACCAACTGGATCAAGAGTAAAATCCAGAAATCAGAATTTCATCAAGAAAACCTTTCCACTTTTCAAGTGGCAATTTGCGAATAAACGTCACGAAAACCAAAGGGGAAAACACTTGAATGCCCAAATCAAAACTTCCTTTATTCTTCCTGAACCGATAAGAACCACACATACCAAAATCGAGTCAAACTCAACTTACGAAAGACATTGGTCAACGGCACAAAGCTCAAGCGAGAATAAAGAAAACGCTTCGCTAATCAAGAAGACATCTTTTCCTTAGTTTCACTTTTTGGAATAAAATATCTCTCAAACCTTGGAATTCGAATTCATCGCATACCGCACGGTCTCAAACCTCTTAATTTAGCATCATCAAATTTAGGCTTAAACTGAAATACATCATCCACACCTTTGTAGAGAGCCTCTATTGATTCCACTGAACACTCTAGACAGCTCCTTCAACTGATGACATTAATTTCATAGGAGGCACCAAAGCACCTCAAAACCCATGCAATCTCATCACCCCCAACTTTCAAGAATAACACATCAGAACCCTCAGCACACCCGCTCATGAACTACATCAGAAGGGTTCTATCGACAATCATTCCATTGCTCAGAATACTCTAGTTTTCTATCTCCTCTACACACAAATCTTTGGGCGACCAAAAGTCTAGCATGAAAATGGAAAGCCCAAATTTAACCTCCGAGACCTTTACAACGAATTCCTCTTTTAACAAATAGTGAAATCATCGTATTAAATCTCTAACATCCCCACAATTCCGACATACTCACTCATTGACATCATCAGGAATCACTCACACAACATCGCAATACTTTCCAATTGTGTTACTCTACAAATTTGATTAATGTTTCCATACATTTGATAATCCCCAACATTTCAACATGAACCAAAGTTCTGGAACTACACTATACCATAGGTCCTACTTAGTCGAACACTATACAGTTTTACTTCGAAGTCATACATTCCAAGAGTTTCGGTCAAAACCAACTCATCTTCTATTACCCATCCAATAGCTTGGTAGCAAAATCTCACCTCTACAATCACTTAACAACCACCAAACAATTGACAACTCACGCTTTATAAAACTTTGCAACACAAAACTGTTGATCCTTTCTCAAAAGAAAGATACGAACAAGGATAAATTTCACTACACAGGAAAATGTTGCTGCTCACAGTGAGCACGAAACGAAAAGAAATAATCTGGTAATGAAGATCTGGGAAAACGAAAATTGAGTTCACAGCGGAGGGCACACATCCCTTGAAAAGGGAATAGCAAATAACCACCAATAAGAAAAAAAAATGACATTGCGATTGAAACTAGACAACTCTTGAGTGAAAAGAGCAAAAAGTTTATGAAGAATTCAAATAACTACAAGTTACAAAACTTGACTCAAATTCTCAAATATTCCTACTGCACTCTTTCCTTTATCACTGAAATTAATTCTTTGACTAACATCACTTTGCCACAACGAACAAGATAAGGTCTTTAGTCCGAACCACAAGGACTAGTTGAGAACCAACAAAAATTCTTCAATACGTCATATTTGTTCAGAACAGTTCAACTACACAAGAAACATGAGATCTAAATAATCTCAGCCACCAAACTCGAAACATTTCCAATTACGGGATTTCATGAAAAGCAAGCAGATTATTATCCTCTTAAAGGAACCAACATAACTTCTTTGATTGCAAACTCACGTTGCCAACTCAGACTAAAGAGTCTTTAAAATTAAATCACACAAATCTCTTAAGAAGCAACAGGACAATCCAATACCTTAATTTATTTAAAATAATTTCAGCTACCAGATGATTCAAGAGCTCAAAGGAAATAACACGAAAGCTAAACTTGAAATATTCTCAACTGAACGATATCATCGAGGGCGATCAAATTACTATGGGTATTAACATTAGTTTCACCACAACCATTAGAAAACACTTCGAAAGACCCACGTGTAAAGAATGGGTTGATTCTTTCTCAAAAGAAGAGACAAATGGAAACAACTTTCACCAACTAGAAAACTCATCTACCACTCGCACTGAACACGAGACCAATGAAGAAACCAATTAAGCAAAGAACTCATAGAACATAAGTGAAGTCCACAGTTGAACACTTAAGCCTCACAAGAAGAGAATATCGAACCTTAACAGATAAGAACAAATAAGTATTCGAAATCAAAGCACTTGCATCACTGAAGAACCATTAACTTTGCAACATATCATTACTCGATAAACTTCATTTACCACATAAAGCCTGAACCCTCAAAAGGTCACGAACACAAAACTTGAAATTTGATCATTTAGAAAAATATCACCATGGGTGATGAAATTACTACGAGAATTAACCTTATTCTCACATTTTGACGATTTAACAACGTCGACAACATTCACTAGTTCCAAGAATCATCAAACTTTATTACTCCATCCTAAAACTTCCCAAAGGGAACACAAACCACAAGGTTGAAACAGATTTATTATAACCAGATTATGCTAAGCAATAACAATATCACAATGCACGCTATCAAAGACTACTTACGAAATTCATCTACTCAACTGTTGGTGTTGCTCAACACCTTCTTCAGCACTCATTAACAATGGATGATTGTACTAATCATGTGTGTACATACGGTACTAATTCCAGTTGCAAACACATAACCATATATAAACATAGATTCACATTCACCTTTGTTCAGAAATCATTTCAAAACATGACTAAAGATTCACTAACGTAATTTTCTATAAACAAGGTTTCACGAATCGATACAGCAGCACCCATCTGGTCCTTTATACAAGTTTCAACAATTTTAGTATACCAGGAAATAGATAAATCTAGATCTTATGTAAGATCTATAGGTTCTGAACAGATATGGACAGTCTTTACTTAACGTATAGTATGTATCAAATATAAGGACATTTCAAGTTAATCAATTTCACTTTTATGGATGGTAGTTAAGAATAATTGATTTGCACCATACTAATAACCCAACTTGGTATCTCATATCGTAACAATTTATTCGTTTAGTCATAACTTCTCATTTTAAGCATGGCAAGACATCACAAAAGGATTCTAACACCTTACTTTACAAAAGAGAGACTTCAAACCTCAACGCTCGAAGTAATCCAAAAGAAGCACATAAAGCCAAAGCTTTCCCATGCAAACGAACTTACAGCGGAAAACTCTCACTAACCAAGCTATCAAACGAGTAAATGAGTCATTCTTTTTCAATGAGAAAGAAGGAGCAACCATGGAAACATCAATCTTGCCAATTGACAACGATCACGATGAGTAAAAGCAACTCAACGATCGAAAGCAATAATTGTTTCAGAGAACCAAGAGGGATCTATTGAAAACCATAACCTATCATGAACCACAAACCCAGGAGAAATTCATCAACCACCACAGGACAAGAATTGCCAAATTCAGAAATCAAGGAAGAGAACAACTTTCTAAAGCAGCTCACGCTTAACACCTAAAACTATGGTACTCGGGGTATCTACTCCCCTGTCCACATATCACGAACGGTGGTGTACCCTGGTGAATCCCAGAGCAACAACCACGACCTCAACTTCTTAACATCCGTTAACAATACGCTTCACCAAAATACTCAATTATGCATATACAGGATCATCTCATGACAATCATAGCAAATCATAGATTAACAACCAGAATAATAGTACAGAAGCAATTCAACAATTGCTCAACAACTGAAACATAACAACAGATAATGCGGAAGCAATGTAATTTCCAACCCCACCTACTGTGCACAGTGTGTCATTTTAATATGTTTTTCTATTAACCACGGACCTAAAGCCCGCTCTGATACCAACTGTAACACCCTGGCTATTCGGAAGCCAAGATGTCACCTAAATCATCTAACATACAACCATAATGCGGAAGATTTTGAAATAAGTATAACAACTAATGACTGCATTAAGATAAACAGGACATGGTAAAGGTATCCTTCCTTCACCTTCTAAGTTATTTAATACTGATTATCAATAAAGAAGGTTCACATGCAGTAATAATTCAACATCATTGTGGAGAAGGTATCCTTCCTTCACCAATTATAATTTAATTATTACAGTTCATCATTAACGAATAAAAGATAGAACTAAAATTAAATCTTGAACATGAATTTGATAATGTGAACAAGTAGTGTGTGCCTACTCTCTCCCAAGTGAGCCAACATCAGGGGTTACCTGAAATAAACAAACAACGCAAGAGTGAGTCCACGACTCAACAAGTACAGTGAAAGAAACAGAACACATATACAAACAGGACATCACCATTTAAGGATGCGAACATTTCATCGAATGAGCACTTAAGAAATACATGAAATGAATGAATGTAATCAAGGATGGACTGTACACATGCTTATACCAGTATAGCGAGTGACACACCCGTCGGTGTTCACTTAAGCCCGCACCTTAACAAAAGTGCGGGGATCCAAGTCCTATATGAAGAACGTTTCATATAGGTGTCCAAAGCTGCCCATACTGGAATTGATGGGTCTTACGTGCCCATACTGGAATTGATGGGTCTTACGTGCCCATACTAGAATTGATGGGTCTTTCAATCCACTCCCGTGGACGGGACATGACAATGTCCAAACCTGCCCACATTGGAATGGTGGGACTTACAATCCACTCCCGTGGACATAACATGAATAAAAGGATGCATGATATGAACATGAACAATGCTAATATCATCTTTCAGCATATACTCAACATATTGAAAGAACAAAACCAGTTCAGCATTCCGGGTATCACAAGATGTCACAACATATTCATGTAAACATTCACAATCACAACACTTAAAATCAACAAAGTACTTGCCTTCCGCGAAGCGCTGCGGTAGTAAGTAAAGAAGATGTCCCTAAACCGAAGCCTCTCTGCCTACAGAAGTAAGTACCCGATATAAATACAACATATAACAAAATGCTTCCATTAACGTTCTACAACGCCTTCCCGACAATCCACAATTAACTAATTAGCTCTAATATGAAAACAGACTACTCAGGCACAACCCGAAACTGGACAGCAGAACGGTAAAAATCATATCTATTGGTCTGGAACTTGGAATGAGGTGAGACCAATTTCTATGGATTCTTAACTGACATATCTACAATACTCTAGTTGACAAGGTAACCCAATTCGGCCAATTTAATTTACTGACAGATAACTGAAACAGCAGTACAGAATCTGTCTACACAAATAAGACAGCAGTATGAAAACGATCATAACTTTTAATCTACAACTCCGAATTGAGTGTTCTTTAACAATATCAAAAGCTAAGACCAAGGCCTACAATAACCTAGTTGGGTGAAAGCCCTGAATTTTCCATTAACACCCTCATATTTTAAAAGACATCTTGACAGTTTATTCTCGTCAGGATTCTGGACAGCAGAGACGAGAACTAACATAACTTTTTATCCGTACGTCGGAATTCAGTGTTCTTGGCGGACACCGAAATCTAAGAACAAAAACTACATATCTCTAGGAGATGGACAACTCAGATTCGGTCTCTAACATCACGAAACAGACCACGCAACAATCTGGACAGAAACTTAAATAATCGCAGCAGGACTTCGATCCAACGAACATGGCATCAAACGCTCCTACTATGATCCAATCAGCGAAGAGGATGAACCATTACCCTTGTAGAACCCTAGGAAGACGCTGATAAAACACCCCGAAGAAGATCCCTTCTCTTCTCCTCCTTTCTCCCTTCTTCTCCCTTCTCTTCTCCTCCTTCTTGTGGCCGGCCAGCAGCAGGACCTCTCCAAGGAGCAGCAATGGAGGAGGTGGAGGTGCAGCACCAAGGGCTTGTCGGCGCCAATGGAGGGGGAAATGGGGCAGCACCCTGTTGGAGGAGGCGCAAGGTGGAGGGAGGGTGGCGGCTGCAAGTGGGAGGAGGGGAAAAGGGGAGGGGCGGCTAGGGTTTGGGGAGGGTGGCGCCTCCCCCCCTTTGGCCGGCCACTACAAGGCCAAATGGGCCAAGGCCCAGGCCCAAGTTTGTGTGAAAAAGCGGAAAACCCCCTCTCTTTTCTTGTTTTGAAGATTTTCTGAATTAAACTTTCCCCCGATTAATTAATCTCTACCGATTAAATTAATTTATCCCGATTAATGGTTTCTCATACTTCCGGAGTATTACATGTATGATCAATGCTTTTGTAATACCCTGTTTTCATTTAGAAAGAATTTTGTTCGAATTCGAATTTCAAAAGAGAAATTTCAGTGTGATCATCTTCTTCGCGGATCAAAAGAGAATTTTAAATTAATTTTGCCGGAGGGGGCAGCAGGTTTTCGGCCAAAGGAGGGAAGGATAGGGTGATCATCTTCTTCGCGGATCGCTCGTCGTCATCCCGCGGGTCTCCAAGGGTAACGATTGCCGAGCATCATCGTTTGTTTAGCGGTAGATGTGATTCGGATCGTTTTTTATTAGAACAGTTTGCTGCGAACTGAAAGTTAGATCTGTCCAGTAGGTTTCGGGGTCTGTTTCTTGTGCTTAGAGGCAGAATTAGGGATTCTGGTCTCCTAGAGATATTTATAGGATGCTCTTAGCTTTCGGTGGCCGCCAAGATCACCTCATTCCGACTTTCGAGTCAAAAGTTATGATAGATTTAATATCTGCTGTCCAGAATTCTGACGAGAATTACCTTTTGAGTTGGCTTTTAAAATAGGTGTATGTTATTGGGCGAATCAGGGTTTCAACCCAACCAGGTTATTGTAGAGAATTCCATAAACTTTTCAGATTGATAAAGAACACTCAATTCGGAGTTGTAGTTTAAAAGTTACGGACGTTTTAGTACTGCTATTTTTTATGTTCAGACAGTTTCCGTTCTGCAGATTCATTCAACGGTTAGTATTCTAATTTGGCCGAATTAGGTTATCTCGTCAACTAGAATGTTGTAGATGTGTTCATTAAGTTTTTGTAGGACCTGGACTCACCTCGTTTGAGTCCCGGGTCAGTAGGTATGGTCTTTTGGTGCTGCTGTCCGATCGACTCCTTGTCTTTGTTTATTTTGAGTTGGGTTTGTGGCTACTCCTTGGGTGTTCAAGGGGTATTGTAGAATATTAAGTCATGATGGGCTCTATGTTGTTCTTATTTCGGTTATTATATTGTTTAGGCCGCGAGGCTACGGTTTAGGGCGCCATCGTTGCACGCTAACGCGCCGCAACGCGCGAAGGCAAGTACTTTGTTGATTTTAAGTCTTTGTGATTGTGAATATTTACATTAATATATTGTGACATATTGTGTTTACCGAGATCTTTGAATGGTTATGTTCTTTCATTATGTGGAGTATATCTTGAGAGATGGTATTATCACTGTTCATGTTCATATCATGCATCCTTTTATTCATGTTATGTCCACGGGAGTGGATTGTAAGTCCCACCATTCCAATGTGGGTAGATTTGGACATTGTTATGTCCGTCCACGGAGTGGATTGAAAGACCCATCAATTCCGGTATGGGCACGTAAGACCCATCAATTCCAGTATGGGCAACCGGACACCTATATGAAACGTTCTTCATATAGGACTTGGATCCCCGCACTTTTGTTAAGGTGCGGGCTTAAGTGAACACCGACGGGTGTGTCACTCGCTATACCGGTATAAGCATGTGTGCAGTCCATCTTTGAATATATTCATTCATGCCATGCATTCCTAAGTTTTCATTCGATGTATGTTCATATTCTCTTATGATGTTGACTTGTTCATATGTGTGTTATGTCCCTTTTACTGTACTTGCTGAGTCGTGGACTCACTCTTGCGTTGTTTGTTTATTTTAGGTAACCCCTGATGTTGGCTCACATGGGAGGGAGTAGACACGCACTACTTGTTCACATCATCAAATTCATGTTCAAGAATAAATTTTAGATCAATATTTCATTCGTTAATGATGAACTGTAATAATTAAATTATAATTGGTGAAGGAAGGATACCTTCTCCACATTGATGTTGATTTATTACTGCATGTGAACCTTCTTTATTGATGATCGGTATTAAATAACTTAGACGGTGAAGGAAGGATACCTTCACCATGTCCTGTTTATCTTAATGCTGTCTTTAGTTGATTTACTTGTTTCATATTCTTCCGTTTTGTGTAAATTGTTAGAGTATTTAGGTGGCATCTTGGCTTCCGAATAGCCAGGGTGTTACAGTTGGTATCAAAGCGGGCTTTAGGTCCGTGGTAATTAAGTTATTAAATTGACACACTATGCACAGTAGGTGGGGTTGAAAAATTACATTGCTTCCGCAATATCTGTTATTATGTTTCATTTTGTTGAGCAATTGTTGAATTGCTTCTGTTCTATCATTCTTGTTGGTAATATATGATCTGCTATGATATTCAGTATCTATGAACTAATACTATGATTGTCATGAGATGATCCTATATATTCATAATTGAGTATTTTGGTGAAGCGTGTTGTTTTCGGATGATAAGAAGTGGAGGTCGTGGTTGTTACTCAGGATTCACGAGTTACACCATCGTTCGCGAGACGTGGTTAGAGGAGTAGTTACCCCGAGTATCATCGTTTCAGGTGCTAAGTGTGAGTTGCTTTAGAAAGTTGTTCTCTTCCTTCATTTCTGAATTTGGCAATTCTTGTCCTGTGGTGGTTGATGAATTTCTCCTGGGTTTGTGGTTCATGATAGTTTGTGGTTTTCAATAGATCCCTCTTGGTTCTCTGAAACAAATATTGCTTTTCAACTGTTGAGTTGCTTTTACCACTTGTGGTCGTTGTCAATTGGCAAGATTGATGTTTTCATGGTTGCTACTTCTTTCTCATTGAAAAAGAATGACTCATTTACTCGTTTGATAGCTTGGTTAGTGAGAGTTTTCCGCTGTAAGTTCGTTTGCATGGGAAAGCTTTGGCTTTATGCGTTTCTTTTGGATTACTTCGAGCGTTGAGGTTTGAAGTCTCTCTTTTGCTGTAGTAAGGTGTTATTATCCTTTTGTGATGTCTTGCCATGCTTAAAATGAGAAGTTATAACTAAACGAATAAATTGTTACGGTATGAGTTACCAAGTTGGGTTATTAGCATGGTGCAAATCAATTATTCTTAACTACCATCCATGAAAGTGAAATTTATTAATTTGAAATGTCCTTGTATTTGATACATGGTGTATGTTAAATAAAGACTGTCCACATCCATTCAGAACCTATAGATCTTATGTAAGAGCTAGATTTGTCTATTTCCTGGTATGCTAAAATTGTTGAAACTGCATAAGGACCAGATGGGTGCTGGTGTATCGATTCGTGAAACCTTGTTTATAGAAAATTATGTTAGTGAATCTTTAATCATGTTTTGAAATGATTTCTGAACAAAGGTGAAATGTGAATCTATGTCTACATATGGTTATGTGATTGCAAATGGAATTAGTACTGTATGTACACACATGATTAATACCATCATCGATTGTTAATGAGCGTTGAAGAAGGTGTTAATCAACACCAATAGATGAGTAGATTAATTTCGTAAGTAGTCTTTGCTATCGTGCCTTGTGATATTGATATTGCTTAGCATAATCTTGTTATAATAAATTTGTTTCAACCTTGTGGTTTGTGTTCCCTTTGGGAAGTTTTAGGATGGAGTAATAAAGTTTGATGATTCTTGGAACAAGTGAATGTTGTCGACGTTGTTAAATCGTCAAAATGTGAGAATAAGGTTAATTCTCGTAGTAATTTCATCACCCATGGTGATATTTTTGTAAATGATCAAATTTCAAGTTTTGTGTTCGTGATCTTTTGAGGGTTCAGGCTTTATGTGGTAAATGAAGTTTATCGAGTAATGATATGTTGCAAAGTTAATGGTTCTTCAGTGATGCAAGTGCTTTGATTTCGAATACTTATTTATTCTTATCTGTTAAGGTTCGATATTCTCTTCTTGTGAGGCTTAAGTGTTCAACTGTGGACTTCACTTATGTTCTATGAGTTCTTTGCTTAATTGGTTTCTTCATTGGTCCCGTGTTCAGTGCGAGTGGTAGATGAGTTTTCTAGTTGGTGAAAGTCATTTCCATTTGTCTCTTCTTTTGAGAAAGAATCAACCCATTCTTTACACGTGGGTCTTTCGAAGTGTTTTCTAATGGTTGTGGTGAAACTGATGTTAATACCTATAGTAATTTGATCGCCTTCGATGATATCGTTCAGTTGAGAATATTTCAAGTTTAGCTTTCGTGTTATTTCCTTTGAGCTCTTGAATCATCTGGTAGCTGAAATTATTTTAAATAAATTGAGGTATTGAATTGTCTTGTTGCTTCTTAAGAGATTCATGTGATTTAATCTTAAAGGATTTTTTTTTGGTTTGAGTTGGCAACGTGAAGCGGCAATTAAGGAAAAAGTATGTTGGGTTCCCTTAAGAGGAGAATAATCTGCTTGTTTTTCATGAAATCCTGTAATTGGAAATGTTTCGAGTTTGGTGGCTGAGATTATTTGGATCTTATGTTTCGTGTGTAGTTGAATTGTTCTGAACAAATATGACGTATTGAAGAATTTCATTGGTTCTTAATTAGTCCTTGTGGTTTGGACTAAAGATCTTATCTTGTACGTTGTGGCAAAGCGATGTTAGTCAAAGAATTAATTTCAGTGTTAAAGGAAAGAGTGCAGTAGAAATATTTGAGAATTTGAGTTAAGCTTTGTAACTTGTAGTTATTCGAATTGTTCATAAACTTTTTGCTCTTTTCACTCAAGAGTTGTCGAGTTTCAATCGCAATGCTATTTCTCTTAATGGTGGTTATTTGCTATTCCCTTTTAGAGGATGCGTGCCCTCATTGTGAACTCAACTTTTGTTTTCGGATCTTCATTACAGTTATTTCTTTTGGTTTCATGCTCACTTGTGAGCAGCAACATTTTCTGTGTGGTGAAATTTGTCCTTGTTCGTCTCTTTCTTTTGAGAAAGGATCAACGATTTATGTTGCAAAGCTTTACAAAGCGTAAGTTGTCATTTGTTTGGTGGTGGTTAAGTGATTGTAGGGGTGAGATTTTGCTACCAAGCTATTGGGGAAGTAATAGAAGATGAGTTGGTTTTGACCTGAACCTCTTGGAGGGAAGTTGATTCAGATGGAATGTATGTGTAATATCTCGGAAAAAAAAGGTACTTGAAAGAAAAAGTCGAGAGCGATGAAAGTAACCATGAAAGAACTGTTAGGGGAAAGATTAAATAGGGATTTAACCAGGGGAAAAAATGGAATTTTTGGGCAACCTGGGCTAAGGCTTTCGGCCCGCCGGTTTTTGGCCCATTAGTGGAGGAGGGGGCAGCCAAACCCTCAGCCACCCCCTCCCCTTGCGCCTCCTCCCTCCTCCCCCATTTGGGCAGCCGCCACCCCTCCTTCCCCCACTCCCTTGCACTGCCTCTCCACCCCCTTGCGCCCCTCCCCTAGCCCCCTTGGGTGGCCGGCCAAGAAGAGAAGAGAAGAGGGAAGGGAAGAGAAGAGAAAATAAGAGAAGAAGAGGAGGGAGAGGAAGGGTTGCAACTGGGAGAACGTGGTGATCGTCGATCCGCTGCGTGCACTCTCCGTTCCGGCAAGGGTAACCCGTTGTCCCTTCCGTTGGGTCGTTTTCTAGTTGTTTTATTTTCGGATGTCAGTTCGTCGGTGTTCTGCAGCGGTAAAGGTTGACGTTTTTTGTTAGGTTAAAGGCAGAATTGGGTCTGGGTGTCTCCTATAAAGTTGTAGATATCATAGTTATCTTTCATTGCCGACAAGAATCAAGTCATTCGGACTTCGGTAGCCAAAGTTATGAATTTCCTAGTATTTCTGTGTTTCTGGAGAGAAGCAGAATTACTAGTGTTGGTTAACCTGATAGAAGCGCATACTTAGAAGGGTTTCCAGAGGGTCTCACCATAACGAAAAACGAGGCTAATCCTCTTAGCTTTCAGGAAAACTAAAGATCACTAAATTCGGACGAACGTAGAGAAAGTTATGATAGTTTCTTTGTTGCTGTCCAGAGACCCGACGCGAGAATTAAAACTCTGTTGTATGGCTTGGTAGGGCTAGTAAAGGGACGAATCAGAGAACCTCACCAACTAGGTTTAGAAGGGGAATTCAATAACCTTTTCAGAATGTCCAAGATCTCTTTATTTGGATTTCTGTACAATTAGCTATGTTTTTTCGAAGGTGACTGTCCACTGGTAGGACAGACTGGTAGTTGGTAATAGAATTGGGGACCGCGTTTTAGTGGCCGTTATGCTCAGTTGTATCTATAGTTTTGCTTTTGAATTTATATGGTAGCCTTAGCGTGTCTCATATGTTATCCAGGTGTGGGTTTGATTCCGGGAGCAGCACCGTATCCCTAACCTCCTCGTTCGCACGGTTGAGGCAAGTGCATTGTTGTTAAATGGGTGTGATTGATTGACTATGTTTGTGTGCTATTTGATATATAGTTGCATAGCAAGATGGTTTACTTGATGAATGTTTAAGTATGGTGATGGCTCAAATTATACTTATGCTCTACTGTGGTTCAATGTTGTTGTCTTTTGGTAAGATTGATGATGAATGAGAGATGAGCATTTGCATATTGAGAGCATATTGAGGCTTGGTCACGCGGTGACCAAGCATGTTTCCTTGAGATCCCGTCATGAATGTGACGGGCCGAGATCCTCACTCGTGGAGCGTGGGCTTGAGGTCCCGTTACTTGTGGAGTAACGGGCAGGTGGTCCTGTGCGTGCGCGCCTGAGCATGGGTATCTGGCGGCGGTTGCATACTCTGCATTACGGTGTAATGCACACGAAAGTTAAAGATAAAGGTTCCTTGAGCATTGCATTTGCATATGAGATGTTCTATTGTTGATCTCCTTTACATGTATGTTGATGTTATAGTTTTTATGTACTTGATGAGTCTGTGGACTCACTCTTGCTTTTATTGTTATTTTAGGTACAGAGCCAAGAACGACATGCACGGGGAAGTAGTGCGCTAGTCACACACATGCCACATGAACTAAATAAAGTTGAATGATCTTCGATCGTAATTGTTTTTAGTAATTGGGCAAGATACTCAAAGGTTCATTATGTCTTGTCTCTTGCGGGGTTTAAGTATAATAATGATGAGTAGTGGAACTTTATACTTCATTGGATTGCTAGATACTTAGCATGTCTTTGATTATCTTTTGATGTGTCCGGATGATAGTTTAGTTAATTTATGAATTATCGTATGTTGGAACCTCCGTGTAATTAATTTTACGGGGAGGTTACAGAAATTACTAAAGTTGCCTTGATTAGAATTATTAGGGTTTTGTTTAGTAGCATTCCAGGCTCATGTCGGTCAGGGTGTTCTGATTGGTATCGAGCGGGCTTTAGGTCCGTGGTTGTTGAAATATTAAATTGACACACTTGTGCACATTAGGTGGGTTGGGTTTTGCATTGCATTTACGCTCCGTATGTTGTATTGAAGAATCTGTTGTGAGTTGAACTAATATATCTATAATATAATACTATTGTTATCTTGTGTGGGGTTAACCCACGTTTGAGAGGTTGAGGTCGTGGTTGTGACCTTGGGCTTTACAGGCTACACCACCATTCACGGTGTGAGAATAGGAAGTGGTTTTCTCGAATATCTTAGTATAGGTGATAATTTGAGTATCTTTGGAGAGATTGTTCTCTTCCCTAAAAAAAATAATTGATTTGGTCTACTCGAGTTAAGGTGTGCTTGATGAATTGCTCTTAGATTTGAAGTTTCTTCCGGTTGAGGTGTTTCCATTGATTTAATTTGATCATTTAAAGCAAATATTGTTTTCCAACTGTTGAGCATGCCACGTTGATGAACCTTCTTTGGTTAGTGGTTACAATGCAGTTGATGGGTTTCAATTGGTTTGTATTTGTTTTATAGAGCAAATATTGTCTTTTCTGACTCTTGAGCTATTCGTGCTACTTGTGATCGTCGTCTTTGATAGTATTGTTCCTTGTTACGGAGGTTCTACTTTCTTGATGGAAATCTTGACCCATTTATTCGCTTGATAATTTGGGTCATGAACGTTTCCTATTGAAATACCTTTAGTACGTGGAGGATTTGACTTTATGTATTTCTTTTGGGTATGATGAGTGTTGAAGTTTAATGGTTCCATTCTATGAAACAAGATGTTCAACCCCTTAGCGATGACTTTTTGTGGTTAAATGTGAGGTTGTAGCCAAAAGAAATTAATGATTTTGATTTGGGTTGTCAAGTTGGGCCTGTTCAATGGTGTTTAAACGATTTTAACTAAAATCCTTAGAAGGGAAGTTGATTGAGTTTTCTATTGCAAATTCTTTAACTTGTGAAACCTTTGGCTTATGTGTTTCTCTGGATTATTTAGTGTGGAAGTGTTATGCCTCTTTTCCTAAAGAAAAGAAAAGATCTTAAACTCGTTTATGTGTCTGGTTGAGTTTAGTTGGAATGTGGTAATCATCTAGATTAATTGATAAGGTATGAATTACCAAGATGAGACTTTTGCATGGAACATGATTGGTTTTAAACCGAACTTTGTAATGGAGGTCGATTAAGTGAATCTGTCTTTTAGTAGTTCTTGATGACTTGTTCTAATCTTTAAGATTGTGGAATTTGGTAGATTTGTTGGGTATCTGAGTAATGTGTCTCAATGGATTAGTCTACCCATTCGAATGGTTATGTTAAGGATGTGTTTGAACGATGCATAGAGGATATCAATCGGAAAATTTCATAAACTAGTTACTCGATGATCCTACATAAATTGCTAGATTGAAACATGTATAATGATTAGATGAATGTTGAGGTAGTTTCTCATGAAACCTTGTTTCACAGAGATGATATTATTGAATGTTTAAGTTTATTTTGCCCTAAAACTCTGAGCATAAACTGGAAGGTTGACTCGGTGTTTTCGGATGGTTAGGTGAATACAAATAGACGTAGAATCCTGTTGCATGCGTGATAAAGATAAATGTCAATGATAGTTGAAGTGTGTTGAGCAACACTAATGGTTGCATAGATGAATGAATAAGTGATATACGAAAACGTGCCGGGCGAAGATGATTTTTAATAGGTATGATTTTGTACATGAGGTTTGTTTCAACCTTGTGACTGGTGTTTCTTTGGGAGATTTAGAATGGGATGAGAGGCGATGATGATTATCGCTAGGAGTGTATTATTTCGTTGATAGTGTGATTGTCAATAAGGGATTATGATGATAATAGTGAATGTTTTATATAAATGGATTGGACCGCTTGCCTGACACGGATTAAGTGAAAAGGTTTCTAGTTTTGGGTATGTGATCTTTCAGACCTCATGTTGATGTGGTAGCTGAATTTGTTTTTGCGTTTAATGACGTGTTGAGAGGTTTTATTAGCTTCTTAGTGATTTTTGTATTGAGGTTTATGAATCTCTTATTGTTGGAGTTGGCAAAGTGATGCTGTAACCAACGAAAGTCTTTTTCTTTGATAAAGGTAAGAGTGAAGTAGAAGTATTTGAGACTGAAGTCAAGTTTGGTAACTTACAGTTTCCGAATTTTGCTTAAACTTTCTGTTTTGCCCATCAGAGTTTCTTGAATTCCAAAGGTAATGTTTTATTCCCGTTTGAGGACGTGTGCCCTCACCTTTGATCCTATCTTTTATTTTCCAAGAACATCATTATCGATTGTTTCTCGTGATTTTGAACTCTGTAAGTGGTAACGTTTTCCTTGCGCTGAAATTTATTTCTATTTGCCTCTTCTTCTAAGAAAGGGTTAACCGAACTATATTACAAAGTCTCTTCGGATGTGAATTGGCTTGAGATAGGGGTGGTCCAGTGGATGATTTGTGAACCTTTGGGAGAGGCATCGAATAATTAATCAATTTATTAGAATAATCCTTGAAAAGGATTTGAGTTAAAAGAATATTAGTCTTTGGAGTTGATGATTTCGTAGTCGCAACTAGTAGGACCTATAGCGAGATGTGGTCCAAGATTTCGTGTTTATTTTGTGAGAACATTAGAAGTAGCGAGTATCGGAATCTTGATCGAATTTTAGAGTATCGCATTTGGGTACTCGATAAGATTGTGTAGAAGAAGCATGATGGTGTAGTTTCATGGCGGTAATAGTGTGGAGAAAATTAATCGTTGCGTTAATTAACGGGATAGTAGGAATAATTGAGTTATTGTCAAGTATGACTCGGCCTGATGAGTAACCCCATAGGAGTTAGATTATCTCGATGGATGACTTGGTCAAGAATATATTTATCTTTTGACATTAAATGATTGAGTATGTTTGAATCTTGGTCAATCGGTTAGGGTATTGCAAGAGGTATATTACAGTTGTGTAGTTGGATTGGATTGGTGTGGATTAGAGAAGGTCTAAGGTTGGTGAAATAAAGTACCTTGGGCGGTTATCGATTAGTTAGGAATATTGATATTAATGACTAAGATTATTGTCAGTGGGTGAAATTTTAGTAAGCGAATGTGAGGATTTCCTATCAACTAAACCAGAAATTCACGATAGGAGACTTGAAGGTTAAATTTGGGGGCCCTGTATGTTATGCTAGGACCTGAAAGACCCAGTAATATGTGCAGAGGTGGAAGAACATAACTGAATTTTAAATAGTGTGTTGACCTTTGATAGAATTCTTTGGGTAAAGTAAATGAGTGGGAATGTGGTGAATATCAAGTTGATTATCTATAAAAGATTGAGGTGATGTGATTGTGGATGAAATTTATATTGAGGAGTGTTGGGAACTATTTGTCAAGATAATTCTTTTGGTAGAGAAGTTGAACAGAGTATGCTATTGTGGATTGGAAGAGTCTCTCTTCATAGGTGTGGATTTTGTGTTCAGTTTGAGCATAGCTTTGATATTGCCAAATAAAAAAAATGAATAAATTAGAGTGTTATGCGATGATTGGGAATCTCAAGGTTAAAAATAAAGATGAAAACCCTACAAGAAAGTTTGAGGAAGAGGTTGTATTCTTGGATAATGAAATGTTCTCTTGGCTTTTATTTGAGATTTGTCTTCAGGACAGATGCCAAACATTTATTAAGTTGGTTCTTCTCGGTATGCGGGATTCTTTCGGTTAAGACAAATAAAGGAAATGGTTGTTTTGAGCATTCGAGTGATTTTGCCTTTGGCTTATGTGGTGTTCATTGGTAGCCTGTCTAATTCGAAAGTGGAAGAGTTTCATGATGAATCTTTTGGTTTTGAATTTAACTCTTTTGGTGGGGAGTTGGTGATGCGTGTTCGCGTTGAGAATTCTTTATTCTCAGTTGGGTTTTGTTTTGTTAGAGCTTGTTTAAAATGAGTTCTGTGGTGCGTCCACAGTTAAAGAAGGTGCCCTTTGTAAAATTGAAAAGATCGAATGATACAAGGAACACGAGTTATGTGTTATGTGCAGGTTGTGTGATTTGGTACTAAAGAAAATGTTGACCTTTGGTACTTTGGTTGTTTCTGAAATAGGCGAAGATTCGGGAGATAGCGCATTACTAGGACCGTCTCGAGTCCTAGCGTGCATAGAGCGTGAAGCTCGTTAGGGCGATGGCCTGAGTAAGACCATGTCAGCGAGGCGTGACCGTTGAGTAACTCGTGAAAGGTTGGGGGCGTGAAGTAAGGCGTAACATTTCAATTATGTGAGGGTATGGTGGTCCCATAATTCCGAGAGGAAAAAAAACTTGGGAATGGGAGTCTCGCATGTGCGAGCTTTGTCCGGAGTTATTCATAGCAGGAGCGTGGCAATGTTAGTAATCCTTAACTGTGATTATTCTTTGGCTTTAAGCGTGTTCGAATTCGGGGTCGAATTCTGTTTAAGGGGGGTAGAGTGTAATATCTCGAAAAAAAAAGGTACTTGAAAGAAAAAGTCGAGAACGATGAAAGTAACCATGAAAGAACTGTTAGGGAAAAGATTAAATAGGGATTTAACCAGGGGAAAAAATAGAATTTTTGGGCAACCTGGGCTAAGGCCTTCGGCCCGCCGGTTTTTGGCCCATTAGTGGAGGAGGGGGCAGCCAAACCCTAAGCCACCCCCTCCCCTTGCGCCTCCTCCCCCATTTGGGCAGCCACCACCCCTCCTTCCCCCACTCCCTTGCACTGCCTCTCCACCCCCTTGCGCCCCTCCCCTAGCGCCCATGGCTGCTGGTCAAGAGAAGGAAGAAGGAACCCCCTTGGGTGGCCGGCCAAGAAGAGAAGAGAAGAGGGAAGGGAAGAGAAGAGAAAAGAAGAGAAGAAGAGGAGGGAGAGGAAGGGTTGCAACCGGGAGAACGTGGTGATCGTCGATCCGCTGCGTGCACTCTCCGTTCCGGTAAGGTTAACCCGTTGTCCCTTCCGTTGGGTCGTTTTCTAGTTGTTTTATTTTCGGATGTCAGTTCGTCGGTGTTCTGCAGCGGTAAAGGTTGATGTTTTTTGTTAGGTTAAAGGCAGAATTGTGTAATACCCCATAATAGGACTCGGGAGAAAACCTAAAGATTTAAAGGATACGAGTAGCTGGAAATCGAATCGGGAGAAGAACCTAATAGAAAATAACCAATTAAACAAATAGAGAAGGGGTTAGCGGTGAATTCTGCCAACTTGCTGGGCTTTGGCCCCAAGGGCCCATATGTGCCGCTGCCAGGGGACACCCTTTCCCCCTCCTAACCCTAGCCGCCCCTTTTGCATCCCCCTCCAACCGTGCGCCTCCCCTTCCCCTCCACCCATGCGCCCTTCCCCTTCCTCCCCTCAAGCCGCAGCCCCTGCCTAGGGTTCTCAGGTTGCTGCACTCCTCCCTTGGCGCCTCCCTCGCTACCGGCAAACTCCGTTCGTCTTCCCGATTGTCGATTTGGAGATCGCTGGAGGTGGCGGGCGTTGGAGAAGGAAGAAGGCGAGGAACGTGACCATCTTTGGGGAAGAGCAAACGGTTCTTCAAGGGTAACCACGTTTTCCCTCGTTTAGATGCGTATTTAGTTGATTGTTGCAATGTCGGTTTTCTGATCCTCAGGACAGATTGTATTGGACAGGCGTTTTGTCATAGATAGGTGCAGATTCTGTTCTGAGCATCTCCTAGAAAGTTGTAGAGCACGTCCATAGCTTTCAATGAAGTGCTAGATCATATTATTTGGACCTCTACAGCAGAAGTTATGAATTATTTACTGTGACTGTCCTGCGAATCTGTCAGCATTTTGACAGGTTTTAGTGATCTGAACTTTGCGATCAGTTAAAGATAGAATTAGAGGATCTCAATATAACGAAAGTTGTAGATAATTATCGTAGCTTTCAGGGAAGCACAAGAACGCGAAATTTGGGTAAACGAGCTGAAAGTTATGTTAGTTTTAGTGCTCTGTCCAGAAAGTCTGACGTGAAATCGATGTCTTGTTAATCGGCTTGAAAGTGATTTTAGATGGCCGAATCAGGAAGCTCACCAACTAGGTTTAGTTGGGAAATTTGATAACCTTTCAATTAAGTCCAAGAACACATAATTTGGACCTATGTACAGAAAGATATGAATTTTAGAACTTGACTGTTCACAGAAGGTACAGAACAGCAATTAGAAATTTGGAGTCGGGATTGGGTTGCGAGCTATTGCTAGTTGTGTTTGTTTTTAGAATTCATGTGGTTCGTTACTGTGGTCTTAGTCTATGTTCTTGATTGAATTTAGGTGGGGAAGAGTACCGAGGCAGCACCAACTTCACGTTCCCAGTTCTCACGTGGTTAAGGCAAGTGCATTGTTTGATTCGTGGTTGTGTTTGATTGGTCATGATTGTGTCTTTCGATATGTGGTAGCATAGTGAGATTGTTGGCTTGATGTTGATTTAAGATTGATGGATGCGTCATATATGTCCATGCTCTATTGTTATATGTTTTTACTGTCTTGTGGTAATTTGATGATGATTAAATGATGAGCATGTGCATATCGAGATCATATTGAGGCTTGGTCATGTGGTGACCAAGTATGTTTCTTTGAGATCCCGTCATGAAGGTGGCGGGCCGAGATCCCTCACTCGTGGAGTGTGGGCTTGAGTCCCGTTACTTGGAGTAACGGGCAATTGGTCCCGTGCGTGCGGCGCCACGAGCATGGGTATCTTGGCGGCGGTCGCGATACTGCACGCATTACAGTGTAATGCACGAGAAGTTAAAGTTAAAAGTCCTTGAGCATTGCATCTGCATGTGAAATGTTTGTTGTTGATCTTCTGTATATTGATGCTGATGTTATGGCTTCTATTTCTGTACTTGCTGAGTCTGTGGACTCACCCTTGCTTTTGTTGTTATTTTAGGTACCCGAGCCAAGAACGACATGCATGGGGGGAAGTAGACTGCTAGTCACACACATGCCACATGAACTAAATAAAGTTGAATGATCTTCAGATAGTAATTGTTATTAGTAAATGGGCGAGATG
This sequence comes from Ampelocalamus luodianensis, assembly GCA_036346255.1. Lineage (NCBI taxonomy): Eukaryota > Viridiplantae > Streptophyta > Magnoliopsida > Poales > Poaceae > Ampelocalamus > Ampelocalamus luodianensis. The sequence goes on along the minus strand of CM070628.1, from coordinate 37,862,144 downwards.
CTCAAAGGTTTAATATATCTTGTGTCTTGAGGTGGTTTAAGTGTAATAACGATGAGTAGTGGAACTATATACTTCACTGGATTGCTGGAAATGTAGCATATCTTTGATTATCTTTTGATGTCTCTAGATGGTAGTTTGGTTAATTTATGATTCATTTGTATGTTGGAACCTCAGTGTAATTAACTTTACAAGGAGGTTTACTTAAATTTATTAAGTTTGCTTTGATTAGAATTATTAGGGTTTGTTTAGTAGCATTCGAGTGCTCATGTTGGGTGGGGTGTTACTGATTGGTATCGAGCGAGCGGTAGGTCCGTGGTGATTGGATTTACAACCTAGGCAACTTAAATTGCTAAAATTTTGTAATGGTTAATGAACTTATAAACTTGACACCTTTGGTGCAGATAGGATGGGATGGGTCAAGCATTGCATTTACGCATCTGTTGAGTTGTATTAATGATTCTGTTTGAGATGATCATTATATCTATAGTATAATACTATGGTTATTATGTGTGGGGTAACCCATGTTGAGAGGTGGAGGTAGTGGTTGTGGTCTGGGCTATACGAGGTTACACCACCGTTCGTGGTATAGGATTAGCGAAGTATCCACATGAGAGATCGTAGTACAGAGGCAGTTGGTAGCAGTATACTTAAAGAGTTGTTCTCTTCCTGAATTTGAATTTGGTCAACTCTTATCCAGTTGAGATTGATGAGTTTCTCTTGGGTTATTTATTCTTGTGGTTGATAGGTTGCTTTGAGAGAAAAAAATATTGGTGTGTTTTCTTTGGCTTAATTTGTCTGTAAAGCGGTCATTATTTTCCCAAGCTGATGAGTTGTTCTTGCGGTGAAGTGAACCGAGTTGATTGTCAAGTTTGACCGTTATTTTGGAGTTTTGTCCTTCTCATTGGAAAGCATGACCCATTTATCCGGTTGATGTTCTTGGGTAATGAAAGTTTCCTTTTGCAAGTCCTGTAGTACGTGGAAGTTTTGATTCAATATAATTCTTTTGGGTATCTTGAGTGTTGAAGTTGAAAAGTTCTTTTATAAAAGAAAATGCTAAACCCTTTAGCGATGTCATCTCGTGGTTAAGTGGGAGGTTATAATCGGAGAAATTAGTGAATATGATATGAGTTATCAAGTTGGAGTGCAGTAGTGTGTTGTATAATCGATCCTAACTAAGATCCACGGAAGGAAAGTTGATTAATTTGATGGTATCATGTAGTAGTTCTTGTTGAACTGTGATTAGGTGTACGGCTATACCTAATTGGAATCAATAGAGTTATTAACCATCGTGGAACATTAACGAGTGGTTGATCCTGAGTTGTTTAGTTTGCTAAACTAGTTAGATTATTTGATCTTAATGGATTAATCTAAGCGTGCGAAAAGAAATATAAGATGTGTTCGATCGTCGTCTTGGTAGATATTAATATAGAAATCTTCTTTAATTGGCTATTTGATGATCTTATTTATGCTCGTGGGAGTACAAATAGATACAGACCATCAATTCGTCCATGATTGAATAATCATCAAAAGTTTATGATAACCTCTAGATTGGAGTTAGTGTGTACTAAATAAGTATGAGCATTAGAATATCTTGTGTGTTTCATTGGAAAGGTTTATGGTGAGATTTAATAGGTGACTGTGTTTGCTTGATGGTGAGATTGTCAGATAATAGTATGTCTTTGATGAAAGGGTTTTGGTGTAACCTTGTAAATTGTGTAGTAGGTTCCTTGAAAAATATGGTGGTTGTTATAGTGAGGGTGTAAGAATTTGGTGTACCCTCATTTGAGGATGAGAGGATAAAGTGAAATGTAACAGTTTGGTGGATTTTTGGGGACTTTATAAAGGAAGAGTTGATGATAACGAACCTTGCTAAGAGTGAAATATTCTTGATGTTAGTAATAAGGTCTACAAGAGATTGTGACGTGTTGGAGTGGTGATGATTCTTCTAGAGAGAAAGTAAGTTGATTGTTTTAATAACAGTTAAATGAAATATTTGGAGTTTTGTATTCGTGATCTTTTGGGGACTCATGATTTTTGCAGAGATAAAATTAGTTGAGCAATGTGACATATGGAAAGGTTCTGTTTGGTTCAAGTGATGAATGTGTTTTGGTATTAAAGACATCTCTTGTTTGGTTTGGCAAGTAATGTTGTAATCAAAGAGATTACTTTCGTTGTGTTAACGGAAAATGCTTACCATAAGTATTTGAGGTTGGAGCTAAAAAAATGTAATCCGCAACTTTCTTGTTGTCTCAACTTAAGAGTTTCTTGGGTTTGCATAGCAATGTTTTATTATGATTTATGGTGGTGGAAAATTTCTTCTTGTGGGACTTGTGCCCTCGACAGTGGGCTCGTATCTTGTTTTCTGAGATCCTACTATTTGACTGTCTCTCTGGGTCTCGTGCTCACTTCGAGGAGCCACGATTTCTTGTCTGTTGAACCTTCTATCTGTTTATTTCTTCCTTTTGAGTAAAGTATTAACCAAGTTGTGTTGCCAAGTGTTATAAAGAGTAATATGGTGATTGGTTGGAGGTGGTCAAGTATTTGGAACTGTTGAGATTTTTCAGGAACCAATCAATTTGAAGAGCAGTATAAAGTGAATTGGTTTCGATTTACAGCACCCGGAGAGAATTCTATTTAAATGGAAAGTTGTCGATGAGATAAAAGTGATTAGTGTTACAGCTAGTGGAACCTATTGCGAATTATGATCCAGTAACCTTTGTCCGTGTTGGAATATTGGGATTATCGAAATTATGGACTCTTGATGAACTTATCAGAGTATCGCAATTGGATACTTAGCATGTTTGTGTAGAAGAATTGTGGTGGTGAAGTTTAATGAAAGTAGCGGCGTGGAGGAATCTAAGTGTCATGCTAATTAATGGGATAGCAAAAAAAAAAAAAAAAATCGTTGAACTATTGTCAACTATGACTCAGCCTTAGTAAGTAACCCTATAGGAATTAAATTATTTCTAAGGATGTCTTGGTCAAAGGATATATTTATTTATTGACGCTAGTGATTGGGTATATTTGAATGTCGGTTAAACAGTTAGGGTTTGGCGAATGGGTATAGTGTGGTTGTGTAACTGAATTGGATTGGTGTGGATTAGAGAGGGTCTAAGACTTGTGAAATAAATCGTCTTGGGGCTGTTACTTGATTATGTGCGAAGTGGTAGAATAAGAGTGGATTTGAGTAGCGGAATGATCACTGATAGTATCCTTTGTGGCTAGTATATGAGAGTGTGGGATGTGAATTTAAAATTATTCATCCTTAACGGATTAAGGGATGTGATGGTGGGTGAAATCTATATTGTGTTGTGTTGGAAATTATTTTGACAAGTTCATTCGGTAGGGAAATTGGCTAGAGTACAATATTGTGGATTGGAAGAGTCTCCCTACATAAGTGTGGATTTTGTGATCGGTAGAGCATAGGTTTGAGGTTGCCAATTTAAGAGAAATGAGTTAATCGTTATACGATGATTTGGGATCCTATGGTTTAAAAGAAAATTGATTTCTTAAAAGAAAGATTTTGGTAAAGGGTGTGATCTTGGATAGTTAGATGCTTTCTTAGTTCTTACTTGAACTATGTGGTTATGATGGATGTCGATTATAAATTGAGTTGGTTCTTGTCGGTATGTGTGATTCCTACCGTTAGAAAAAATGGGTAAGACCTGGTTTTTCGAGTGATTTCGCTTTTGGCTTGTGTGGCATTATTTCTAAACTGCCTATTTTGGAAAGTGGAAAAGATTTCGTGGTAAATCCATTGATTTTGGATTGGGCTCTTCTAAGAGAAGGTGACTTTGAGTTGGTTGCATTTTGACTCCTTTGTTTTCATTGAGTTTTGGATAAGTGAGTTGTGGTGAGTTCTTTGTCGTCCTTGTTAAAGGAGATCTTTGCTTGCTTAGGTAAAGTGATCGATTGGGTGTTGGAACAAGAGTTCGCGGGTTCGTGCGGTGACGATGTACTTGGTACAAAAAGGAAGTTTAACCAAAGGTGTGTTGGATAGGTTCCTTAGTCACGGAATATGTAGTTTGGCGTATCGCTAGGATCGTCTCGTACTTCTGCGCGAGTACTCAATGTCTTGTGATTTTGGTCTACGAGAGAGCACATGAGAGGTCCGAGCTTAGGTTTTTTGTTGGAGCTGTTGGCCACAGTAAGACCTTACTTTTGAGTCCGTGCGTGGAGCGTGCAGTAAAGGTCGAGATTAGTCTTGAAGTGAAAGATGTTGGTATCCATCTAGGTGGTGTGATCCCATATGTCCAAGAGGAAGTGACTTGGGAATTAGAGTCTTGCTTGCGAGCAATATTCGAATTGTTCACAGCAGTGTGTGGTTTTGTTCGTAAATCCTAGCTGTGATTGTTCTTGGGTAGAGCGATGGAAAGAATTCGGGACAATTCAGTTTAAGGGGGTAGAGTGTAATACCCATAATAGGACTCGGGAGAAAACCTAAAGATTTAAAGGATACAGTAGTGGAAATCGAATCGGAGAAGAACCTAATAGAAAATAACCAATTAAACAAATAGAGAAGGGTTAGCGGTGAATTCCTGCCAACTTGGGCTCAGGCTTTGGCCCAAAGGCCCATATGTGGCCGACCAAGGGGGACACCCTTTCCCCCTCCTAACCCTAGCCGCCCTTTGCATCCCCTCCAACCGTGCGCCTCCTCCCCCTCCACCCATGCGCCCTCCCCCTTCCTCCCCTCAAGCCGCAGCCCCTGCCTAGGGTTCTCAGGTTGCTGCACTCCCTCCCCTTGGCGCCTCCCTCGCTACCGGCAAACTCCGTTCGTCTTCCCCGATTGTCGATTTGGAGATCGCTGGAGGTGGCCGGGCGTTGGAGAAGGAAGAAGGCGAGGGGAACGTGACCATCTTTGGGGGAAGAGCTCGCTGGTGGGTGCTCGTCGTGCCCGGCAAACGGTTCTTCAAGGGTAACCACGTTTTCCCCTCGTTTAGATGCGTATTTAGTTGATTGTTGCAATGTCGGTTTTCTGATCCCTCAGGACAGATTGTATTGGACAGGCGTTTTGTCATAGATAGGTGCAGATTCTGTTCTGAGCATCTCCTAGAAAGTTGTAGAGCACGTCCATAGCTTTCAATGAAGTGCTAGATCATATTATTTGGACCTCTACAGCAGAAGTTATGAATTATTTACTGTGACTGTCCTGCGAATCTGTCAGCATTTTGACAGGTTTTAGTGATCTGAACTTTGCGATCAGTTAAAGATAGAATTAGAGGATCTCAATATAACGAAAGTTGTAGATAATTATCGTAGCTTTCAGGGAAGCACAAGAACGCGAAATTTGGGTAAACGAGCTGAAAGTTATGTTAGTTTTAGTGCTCTGTCCAGAAAGTCTGACGTGAAATCGATGTCTTGTTAATCGGCTTGAAAGTGATTTTAGATGGCCGAATCAGGAAGCTCACCAACTAGGTTTAGTTGGGAAATTTGATAACCTTTCAATTAAGTCCAAGAACACATAATTTGGACCTATGTACAGAAAGATATGAATTTTAGAACTTGACTGTTCACAGAAGGTACAGAACAGCAATTAGAAATTTGGAGTCGGGATTGGGTTGCGAGCTATTGCTAGTTGTGTTTGTTTTTAGAATTCATGTGGTTCGTTACTGTGGTCTTAGTCTATGTTCTTGATTGAATTTAGGTGGGGGAAGAGTACCGGAGGCAGCACCAACTTCACGTTCCCAGTTCTCACGTGGTTAAGGCAAGTGCATTGTTTGATTCGTGGTTGTGTTTGATTGGTCATGATTGTGTCTTTCTCGATATGTGGTAGCATAGTGAGATTGTTGGCTTGATGTTGATTTAAGATTGATGGATGCGTCATATATGTCCATGCTCTATTGTTATATGTTTTCTTGTCTTGTGGTAATTTGATGATGATTAAATGATGAGCATGTGCATATCGAGATCATATTGAGGCTTGGTCATGTGGTGACCAAGTATGTTTCCTTGAGATCCCGTCATGAAGGTGCGGGCCGAGATCCTCACTCGTGGAGTGTGGGCTTGAGTCCCGTTACTTGCGGAGTAACGGGCAATTGGTCCCTGTGGCGTGCGCGCCGAGCATGGGTATCTTGGCGGCGTCGCATACTGCGCGACAGGTGTAATGCACACAGAAAGTTAAAGTTAAAAGTCCTTGAGCATTGCATCTGCATGTGAAATGTTTGTTGTTGATCTTCTGTATATTGATGCTGATGTTATGGCTTCTATTTTGTACTTCTTTGAGTCTGTGGACTCACCTTGCTTTTGTTGTTATTTTAGGTACCAGAGCCAAGAACGACATGCATGGGGAAGTAGACTGCTAGTCACACACATGCCACATGAACTAAATAAAGTTGAATGATCTTCAGATAGTAATTGTTATTAGTAAATGGGCGAGATGCTCAAAGGTTTAATATATCTTGTGTCTTGAGGTGGTTTAAGTGTAATAACGATGAGTAGTGGAACTATATACTTCACTGGATTGCTGGAAATGTAGCATATCTTTGATTATCTTTTGATGTCTCTAGATGGTAGTTTGGTTAATTTATGATTCATTTGTATGTTGGAACCTCCGTGTAATTAACTTTACAAGGGAGGTTCTGCCGAAATTTATTAAGTTTGCTTTGATTAGAATTATTAGGGTTTGTTTAGTAGCATTCCAGGCTCATGTTGGGCTGGGGTGTTACAAATTGGGTCTGGGTGTCTCCTATAAAGTTGTAGATATCATAGTTATCTTTCATTGCCGACAAGAATCAAGTCATTCGGACTTCGGTAGCCAAAGTTATGAATTTCCTAGTATTTCTGTGTTTCTGGAGAGAAGCAGAATTACTAGTGTTGGTTAACCTGATAGAAGCGCATATTTAGAAGGGTTTCCAGAGGGTCTCACCATAACGAAAAACGAGGCTAATCCTCTTAGCTTTCAGGAAAACTAAAGATCACTAAATTCGGACGAACGTAGAGAAAGTTATGATAGTTTCTTGGTTGCTGTCCAGAGACCCGACGCGAGAATTAAAACTCTGTTGTATGGCTTGGTAGGGCTAGTAAAGGGACGAATCAGAGAACCTCACCAACTAGGTTTAGAAGGGGAATTCAATAACCTTTTCAGAATGTCCAAGATCTCTTTATTTGGATTTAAGTACAATTAGTTATGTTTTTTCGAAGGTGACTGTCCACTGGTAGGACACACTGGTAGTTGGTAATAGAATTGGGGACCGCGTTTTAGTGGCCGTTATGCTCAGTTGTATCTATAGTTTTGTTTTTGAATCTATATGGTAGCCTTAGCGTGTCTCATATGTTATCCAGGTGTGGGTTTGATTCCGGGAGCAGCACCGTATCCCCAACCTCCTCGTTCGCACGGATGAGGCAAGTGCATTGTTGTTAAATGGGTGTGATTGATTGGCTATGTTTGTGTGCTATTTGATATATGGTTGCATAGCAAGATGGTTTACTTGATGAATGTTTAAGTATGGTGATGGCTCAAATTATACTTATGTTCTACTGTGGTTCAATGTTGTTGTCTTTTGGTAAGATTGATGATGAATGAGAGATGAGCATTTGCATATTGAGAGCATATTGAGGCTTGGTCACACGGTGACCAAGCATGTTTCCCTTTGAGATCCCCGTCATGAATGTGACGGGCCCGAGATCCCCTCACTCATGGAGCGTGGGCTTGAGGTCCCCGTTACATGCAGAGTAATGGGCAATTGGTCCCTGTGCGTGCGCGCACAGGCATGGGTATGCGGCGACGGTTGCATACTCTGCATTACCGGTGTAATGCACACAGAAAGTCAAAGATAAAGGTTCCTTGAGCATTGCATTTGCATATGAGATGTTCTATTGTTGATCTCCTTTACATGTATGTTGATGTTATAGTTTTTTTATGTACTTGCTGAGTCTGTGGACTCACTCTTGCTTTTATTGTTGTTTTAGGTACCGAGCCAAGAACGACATGCACGGGGAAGTAGTCGCTAGTCACACACATGCCACATGAACTAAATAAAGTTGAATGATCTTGGATCGTAATTGTTTTTAGTAATTGGGCAAGATACTCAAAGGTTCATTATGTCTTGTCTCTTGCAGGGTTTAAGTATAATAATGATGAGTAGTGGAACTTTATACTTCATTGGATTGCTAGATACTTAGCATGTCTTTGATTATCTTTTGATGTGTCTGGATGATAGTTTAGTTAATTTATGAATTATCTATATGTTGGAACCTCCTTGTAATTAATTTTACAGGGGAGGTTCTGCCGAAATTTACTAAAGTTGCCTTGATTAGAATTATTAGGGTTTTGTTTAGTAGCATTCCAGGCTCATGTCGGGCTGGGGTGTTACAGTATGACTTCGAAGTAAAACTGTATAATGTTTGACTAAGTAGAACCTATGGTATAGTGTAGTTCCAGAACTTTGGTTCATGTGGAAATGTTGGGGATTATCAAATGTATGGAAACCTTAATCAATTTTACAGAATAACACAATTGGAAAGTATTGCGATGTTGTGTGAGTGATTCCTGATGATGTCAATGAGTGAGAATGTCGGAATCGTGGGGATGTTAGAGATTTAATACGATAATTTCACTATTTGTTATAATAGGAAATTCGTTGTAGAGGTCTCGGAGGTTAAATTTGTGCTTTCCATTTTCATGTTAGACTTTTGGTCGCCCACAGATTTGTGTGTAGAGGAGATAGACAACTGGAGTACTCTGAGCAGTGGGATGATTGTCGATAGAACTTTTCTGATGTAGTTCATGAGCGGGTGTGTTGAGGATTCTGATGTGTTGTTCTTGAAAGTTGGAGGTGATGAGATTGCATGGGTTTTTGGAGGTGTTTTGGTGCCTTCCATCAAATTAATGTCATCAGTTGAAGGAGTTGTCTAGAGTGTTGAGTGGAATCAATAGAGTCTCTCCACAAAGGTGTGGATGATGTATTTCGGTTTAAGCCTAATTTGAGGATGTTAAATTAAGAGGTTTGAGACCGTATGTTATGCGATGAATTCGAATTCCAAGGTTTGAGAGATATTTTATTCCAAAAAGTGAAACTAAGGAAAAAGATGTCTTCTTGTTTAGTGAAGCGTTTTCTTTATTCTCGCATGAGCTTTGTGCTATTGACCAATGTCTTTCGTAAGTTGAGTTTGACTCGATTTTTTGGCATGTGTGGTTACGGCGATTCGAAAAAAATGATTGATTTGGTTATTCGAGTGATTTGCCCTTTGGTTTTCGTGACGTTTATTCGCAATTTGCCACTTGGAAAGTGGAAAGGTTTTCTTGATGAAATTCTAATTTCTGGATTTTACTCTTCAGTACCCATTTGGTAACGTATAGTTGCGATGTGAATCTTTCTTATTCAGATGTGTTTTGCCGGTAAAAGAGTTTGCTTAAAAAGAATTCGATTGTATGTTTCCGGGTAAATGAGGTGATCCTTGTTTTCAGTGAGGAGTTCAGTTGAGAGGAGGAATAAGAGTTCTGTGTTCTTTGTGCTTGTCGTGTGGTTCGGTATCATTGGGAAGGTTAACCCAAGATGCATTGGGTTGTTTTCGCTAGTTGGCGTGTCGCCAGGACTGTCTCGAGTCCATGCGCGGAGTACGAAACGTCTTGTATGTTCTCGTGTTGAGTGAGTACCTAGGAGAGTTTTTGTTTGCGCCGTTGACCATCGAGTGAGATCATTCCTTCGAGTCTTGTACGATGAGTGTACCTGGAAGTACCGGGTTGAGTGTTAGTTCAGACGTCGTGTTACGTCGTAGTGTTGTGGTATTTTCAGCCCGAGGGAGAGGCTACTTGGGAGTTGGAGTTTCGCATGCGTGCGAGTTATCCAGATTCGTTCTTCGGGTACGTGGTTACCGTTGTTAGCTCTCAGTCATGGTTGTTCTTTCGCGTAGAGCCGTGTGAGGATTCGAGGTCGAATCCTGTTTAACGGGGGTAGAATATAATACCCCGTTTTCATTTAGAAAGAATTTTGTTTGAATTCGAATTTTAAAAGAGAAATTTCGGCATTTTGTCTGCTCTTCTAGTTCTGGGCCTGGGCCTTTGGCCAGTAGGCCCAAGAGGGGGCCCTTGTGGGCCAAGGGAAGCAGCCAGGAAGCCCAAGGGGGGGGCAACCGTGGGCCCATAGGCCCATTAGTGTGGTCGGCCAAGGGGGGGCACAAACCCTAGCACCCCCCACTTCTCCCACTTCCCCACCTCCTCCCATAGGCAGCCGCCACCCCCCCATTCTCTCTTTCCCTCCCATGGCCGCCAACTTCTCTCCCCCATGCTGCCACCCCATCTTCCCTAGGTGCTGCCCTGCGGTGGTGCTTCCCCGTGCCGCCATTGGAGCTCCCCGCTGCCGGCCAACGCGATGAGAAGAGGAGGGGGCAGCAGGTTTTCGGCCAAAGGAGGGAAGGATAGGGTGATCATATTCTTCGCGGATAGCTCATCGTCATCCCGCGGGTCTCCAAGGGTAACGATTGCTGATCCTCATCGTTTGTTTAGCGGTAGATGTGATTCGGATCGTTTTTTATTAGAACAGTTTGCTGCGAACTGAAAGTTAGATCTGTCCAGTAGGTTTCGGGGTCTGGTTTGTGTGCTTAGAGGCAGAATTAGGGATTCTGGTCTCCTAGAGATATTTAGAGGATGCTCTTAGCTTTCGGTGGCCGCCAAGATCACCTTATTCCGACTTTCGAGTCAAAAGTTATGATAGATTTAATATCTGCTGTCCAGAATTCTGACGAGAATTACCTTTTGAGTTGTCTTTTAAAATAGGTGTATGTTATTGGGCGAATCAGGGTTTCAACCCAACCAGGTTATTGTAGAGAATTCCATAACCTTTTCATATTGATAAAGAATACTCAATTCGGAGTTGTAGTTTAAAAGTTACGGACGTTTTAGTACTGCTGTTTTTTATGTTCAGACAGTTTCCGTTCTGCAGATTCATTCAACGGTTAGTATTCTAATTTTGCTGAATTAGGTTATCTCGTCAACTAGAATGTTGTAGATGTGTTCATTAAGTTTTTGTAGGACCTAGACTCACCTCGTTTCGAGTCCCGGGTCAGTAGGTATGGTCTTTTTGGTGCTGCTGTCCAGATGCGACTCCTTGTGCTGTTTATTTTCAGAGTTGGGTTTGTGGCTACTCCTTGGGTGTTCAAGGGGGTATTGTAGAATATTAAGTCATGATGGGCTCTATGTTGTTCTTATTTCGGTTATTATATTGTTTAGGCCGCGAGGCTACGGGTTTGGGAGCGCCATCGTTGCCTGCTAACGCGTCGCAACGCGGAAGGCAAGTACTTTGTTGATTTTAAGTGCTGTGATTGTGAATATTTACATGAATATATTGTGACATATTGTGTTTACCCGAGATGCTGAACTGGTTATGTTCTTTCATTATGTGGAGTATATACTGAGAGATGGTATTATCACTGTTCATGTTCATATCATGCATCCTTTTATTCATGTTATGTCCACGGGAGTGGATTGTAAGTCCCACCATTCCAATGTGGGTAGATTTGGACATTGTTATGTCCCGTCCACGGGAGTGGATTGAAAGACCCATCAATTCCAGATGGGCACGTAAGACCCATCAATTCCGGTATGGGCAACCGGACACCTATATGAAACGTTCTTCATATAGGACTTGGATCCCCGCACTTTTGTTAAGGTGCGGGCTTAAGTGAACACCGACGGGTGTGTCACTCGCTATACCGGTATAAGCATGTGTGCAGTCCATCGTTGAATATATTCATTCATGCCATGCATTCCTAAGTTTTCATTCGATGTATGTTCATATTCTCTTATGATGTTGACTTGTTCATATGTGTGTTATGTCCCTTTTACTGTACTTGCTGAGTCGTGGACTCACTCTTGCGTTGTTTGTTTATTTTAGGTAACCCCTGATGTTGGCTCACATGGGAGGGAGTAGACATGCACTACTTGTTCACATCATCAAATTCATGTTCAAGAATAAATGTTAGATCAATATTTCATTCGTTAATGATGAACTGTAATAATTAAATTATAATTGGTGAAGGAAGGATACCTTCTCCACATTGATGTTGATTTATTACTGCATGTGAACCTTCTTTATTGATGATCGGTATTAAATAACTTAGACGGTGAAGGAAGGATACCTTCACCATGTCCTGTTTATCTTAATGCTGTCTTTAGTTGATTTACTTGTTTCATATTCTTCCGTTTTGTGTAAATTGTTAGAGTATTTAGGTGGCATCTTGGCTTCCGAATAGCCAGGGTGTTACAGCTTTCTTCACTTCTGCTTGTACCGGTATAGCGGAGTGTAACACCCGTCGGTATTCACTCATGCCTGCATTCTTTAAATACGGGGACCCAAAGCCCATCCTTTTTTAGACAGGGACCTCATTGCCCATATCTTACATATGGGGACCTCAACCCACTCCGTGGGTTATACCATTCCAATATGAATGCTTGAAATGAAATGCAATGAATATTTGACATTATTTCATAAACATCATCAATTTATTGAGAAACATAACTATCATATCAAATACACATAATTCACATGAATATTCCTAATAAGAGTTCACATAATCAACTGATACCGCCAACCATTCAATGTCATGCTAATAAGTACTTGCCTTTCAGTTGCAATAACCAGAATTTGGCGAGGGTGCTTCCAATCCCTTAGCCACTCCTTCTACATGAAACATACCACTCAATACTAGTCAAGGTAAGCAAAATAGCGATTAACATACAACGCTCTTACCCGCACTCAAAAACCCACAATTTTGTCCTATCATTAAAACTAACATAACTTTTGATTTATCCAACCAAAATTTTATTCTTGGATCCTCTGAATTCCTTAAACAATTATCTACATCTTTCCCGGAGATCAAGAACCCTAATTAATCCATTTAGTAATTTTAATCTATATTTTACCGAACTGCTACTAAAAGATGACGCCTCTCTAGACAGCAAGCTCACAAACATTGTAGCTCTTATTCTACCCAACCAAAAATTACATTCTTGGTCTCTCTGGAAACCTTAAGGAGTTATCTATAATAATCATGTTGGTAAAATTCCCTAATTAGTTCATTATCTATTTTTAATCCACAAATTACTACAACTGCCTAAAACTAACAGAAACTCTGGACAGCAGATTGAAATAGCCATAACTCAAAATATATTCATCCAAACAATGTGAACAAACACTCTACAGAAAGCTATTGAAATTTTCCACAATTCTCTAGGAGGCGACGAATCCTCATTTCGCAGTTACAGTATTCGAAACTACAGTGCAAAGGAAACAACAGATTATCGATCTACCAAACAGATTCTACCGATTGCTAAAATAGAAAAGAAGTGATGGAATTGTCACCATTGGAGATCAAGATGATGAACGTAAGATCCCAGCGCTCCCCATCTCCTTCTTCCCCTCTTCCTTCTCCCTTTGCCCTCCTCCTGCTCCTTTCTTTCTCTTCCACCTTCTTTCTTCTACTAGCCGAGCGAGGAGGTAGCACCACCTGGGAGGGGAGTTGCTACAGTGGTGGCGCTACAGTGTGGCAGTGGTGCTGCAGTAGCAGGGCTAGGTTTTGGGTGGTCTACCCTTCCTTTTAAGGCTGGCCGACTCAATTGGCCCAAGACACCGTGGGCCAAAGGTTTTCTTGCTCTCCCTTCGAAATCTGAGTTTCTAAACTTGATTTATTTAATTCTCTCTCTAATTCAATTAAAGTCTCTAAGGCTATACAGGATATTACATTAATGTTGGTGTAATACTCTAGAGTAGAATTTGAGTGAGATCCAAATATTCAAAGAAAATGACTATTTAGAAATTGATCCAAGAGAAGGATCAAATAGAAAATACTTGTAATACTCCATATTCATCTAGGAAGAATTCAGTTTGAAATTCGAATTTTAAAGGAGTATTTTCGGCGTTTCGTCTGTTCTTCTAGTGTTGGGCCAGGGCCATTGTCCAGTAGGCCTAAGAGGAGGTTGCCGCCCCTCTCCCACCCCCTTTGGTGCTGCGCCTCCATCCCCGGGAGCTACTCCGTGGTGCCAATCTCCTCGCTGCCGGCCTCTCACGAAGGGCTGATTGGATTCTCGCGGCGTCACGGGTCAAGAAGGTGGGGAGCATCGTCGAGGAGCAGCCTTTGTCTTCCTGGGTGCTCCAAGGGTAACGTTTATTGTTTGTCGTTGTTTGATTAGTAGTAGAAGCGAAACCGATTAGTTTTGGTTGGATCGAAGTCTGCCTGCTATAGATTCAATTCTGTCCAGTTTATTGCGCAGTCCGTTTCGTGTCTTTAGAGGCAGAATCTGGGGATCCCATCTTTTAGAAAAAGTTGGGTTATGTCATTAGCTTTCAGTGGCCGCTAAGAACGCCCAGATCCGATTAACGGTTAGAAAGTTATGAATTGTTTAGTACCGCTGTCATGTTAATCCGTCAACATCCTGATAGTTTGTAGAAAACTGAGTTAATCTATTAGTTAAAGACGAAATCAGAGGATCTCAATATAACGCAAAATGTAGGTAATTTCCATACCTTTTCATAGAGATAAAGAACGCAAAATTTGAACTTTCGTAGCAAAATTTATGTTGGTTTTAGTGTGCTATCCAGAGAACCCGATGTGAGTATTGATGATCTGTTAATGGGCTTGATAGGGATATTAGATGGCCGAATCAGGAGGGCTCACCAACTAGGTTTAGTTGGGGAATTTGATAACCTTTCAATGAAGTTTGAGAACACTTCATGTGGACTCATGTACTAAAAGTTATGTATTTTATAAGTTGATTGTCTGTAGTGAACACCAAATTGATCGCTAGAAACGAAAGATTGGAAACGCTTGGGAGTTTAGCGAGTTCAATTGTGTTGTTATTTATGCTTTTGGTCCAGTATGTTGGTCTTAGATTGTGTTATCTTTATGTTCAGGTGGGAGCGTGATCCCAGGGGCAGCGCCCTCTTCGCGTCCACCGTTCTCGCGCGGTTGAGGCAAGTATTCGGGTTGTAGAATATTTATATTTGCTTGTTGAAATTGGTTGTGTATTTCCCGTACTAGTCATACATTGATGATAGTGTGATATATATCTATGAATGAGACTTGGATATGGCATGTTTGTGATTAAAGAGTAATTTCGTATGTGATAATGCTCTACATGTTATTTGGTAAATGTTTCCTTTGTAAGTGGTTAATGCTTACATGTTATTATGTACACGTGAATTCTTATGTATGAAAGATGATGTCATAGTTCATATGCATGTTCTAAGCATGATTGAGACTTGGTCACGTGGTGACCAAGTATAAATAGTTGAGGTCCCCATCATGTAGAGGACGGGCTTGAGGTCCCCACATTCGTGGAATGTGGGCAATATGTAAAGAGGTCCCCATCATGAAGATGATGGGCAAAGGTCCCTATAATTGTGGTGTATAGGCTCTTGGTCCCTGTGCCAGAGGGCACAGGCAAGGGTATACATTGACGGTTGTATACCCCGCATTACCGGTAAAATGCGAAAAGAGATAAAGCTCAAAAGGTGCATTGCATGGTCGCATTACATAAGCATGAAGGCTATGTTTAGTGTAATGTTTATTTTGGTATATTGATGTTATGACTGTGAGTTTAGTTTTAGCCTTGTTGATACTTGCTGAGTCTTTGGGCTCACTCTTGCTTTCATGTGTTTTAGGTACAACTGGCAAGAACGGCATGCATGGGAGGGAGTAGTTGTTTGGATGCACTCACTACCACTCATTCTTAAGGCGACTGTCATTTAGTCTTTACTATATTAATTAGCAAACTGTTTGAGATTCGCGTATGATTGGTTAAATATTTCAGTTTAATTGTAATAAGGAGAATAGCAAGTTTCGATTATACTCATGAGACTATCTTCCATGTTTGAATGATCTTGGATATTGAGATTATTGTTAATTGATATATTAATTGTTGGAACCTTGGTATAGTTAACTATATAAAGGAGGTTCTGTTGAAAAATTTGGTAAAGAGTCTTAGTAGTTTTTGTTTTAATTTAATTTTAGTAACATTCTTGGCTCAATGTTGAGCTTCGGTGTTACAGTACTTAATTAAACAGGTAACAGAGGGGTTTGCAGCATTATTTGGGTAACTTGGACCTGGGCCTTGGCCCATTAGGCCATGAGGTGGCTGGCCAAATAAGGGGGGAGGCACCCCACCCCCAAAACCCTAGCCGCCCCTCCTCTCCCCCTCTTGGCCGCACCCCCTCTCTGTCCCCCTTGGCTGCCCACCCCCCTCTTTCCCCCTACACCTCCCCATGTCCAACAGCACCTCCTCCTTCATTGAAGCCCCTTGCTGCTGGCCAAGAAGGTGTTCCGCGCTGCCGGTGTCGAGGAGGAAGAAGGAGGTTCACCTGGGAGACAGATCGGCCAAGAAGAAGAAGGAGAAGAAGAAGGGGAAAGGGGAAGGAAGAGATAGTGGCCTGGGGTGAGTGTTCATCACGTTCGGCAGTCGTTCTTCAAGGGTAACCCCGGTTTCCCCCCGATTAGATGCACATTTAATTGTTGTAGCAATGTCAGTATTATGGTCTGCTCAGGACAGATTTCGTTAGACAGTTGTTTTGACATATTTAAGTGTGGATTCAGTCCGGGGCATCTCCTATAGTATTGTAGAGGACGTCGTCACCTTTCAATGAAGTGCTATATCGCGTTATTTGGACCTCTTTAGCAGAAGTTATGATTTTTTTAGTGCGACTGTTCTGCAAGTTGTTGGTATTCTGATAGGTTTTAGTAATTTGACTTGATCGATCAACTAAAGGGCAAATTAAAGGATCTCAGTATAACTAAAGTTGTAGATAATGATCGTAGCTTTCAGGGAAGCTCAAGAACGCGAAATTTGGACAAACGAGCTGAAAGTTATTATAGTTTTTGTGTACTGTCCAGAGAACCTGACATGAAATCGATGTTCTGTTAATTAGCTTGGTAGGGGTATTAGATGGCCGAATAATGAAGGCCCACCAACTAGGTTTAGTTGGGAAAATTGATAACCTTTCAAGGAAGTCTAAGAACACCTCATTTGGACTCTTGTACTAAAAGATATGAATTTTAAAACGTGACTGTTCATAGAGGGGACAGATCAACATTTAGGAATTTGAGTTGGGATTGCATTAAAAACTATTGCGAGTTCGTGTTTGCTTATAGTTTGTTTGGTCCATTACTATTGTATTAGTATGCTTTTAAATGAATTTAGGTGGGGGACTGGTCCCGGAGGCAGCACCCTCTTCACATCCTCTGTTCTCACGCGGTTAAGGCAAGTACTCTGATTGATAGAGTAATTATGAATGTTTGATAGTGAGTGCTAGTATTTTGATATATATTAGCTATGCTTGGTTGATAGTGTGATGTGTTGGATTAAAGATGGTGAATGCTTATGATACGAATGATTGTTATTCATGTATGGTGTTGATGCTGTTTATGATTATTGAGAAATTATAATTATTCATGTGCATAGTGAGAGCATATTGAGGACTTGGTCACGTGGTGACCAAGCATTTGTTGTGGTCCCCGTCATGAATATGACAGGCTTATGGTCCCCACACTTGTGGAGTGTGGGCTTGAGGTCCCCTTTACTTGCGGAATATTGGGCAATTGGTCCTGCGCTTGCGAGCACAGACATGGGTATGCAGTGACGGTTGCATTCCTCGCATTACTGGTAAAATGCGAAAAGAGTGAAAGAGAAAAGATGCATTGCACATTTGCATTCATACAACCTGAGATATGTTTCCGAGTTAAGCTATGAAATTGAATGTTGATGCTGTAATTGTGAGGTTAATGTTTCATTATTGGTACTTGCTGAGTCTTTAGGCTCACTCTTGATTTTGTTGTGTTTTAGGTACCTTTTGCACGAACGGCATGCATGGAAGGGAGTAGACTTGAGTTGGAGTCACACACTGCCATGCATCTTTAAAAGTTGATCAATCTTTTTAGAGTGTCCATTAATAACTAAGCGAACTGCTTAAGTAATGATTATGGTTAGACCTCATGCATCGAGATTATTTGTGTAACAGCCCTAATTTTATGAACAGTAATAAAATGTTTTATGAACAGTAATGATGTACTGTTCCTAACAGTAATGAGATGCTGTTCATAGCATCACTGTTCATTTTTACAGATGGGACATTATGTTGCAAATGAAAACCTTTCCTTTTCTAGCCAAAATCCAAAACCTATTTGAAGTCTCAAAGGAAATACAAGGCAGTGCTTGTATTATGACTGGGAGGTATTTTTATTAAAGCCTAGATAAATTATCTTGGCCAAAAACAATTTTTGTTGAATTCTTAGAAATTATTTTGACTTCTAGAAAAATATTTGACTTTAAATAAACCTATTCGGGATAATTAAATTATTTATGTATTTTTTTTAAAAAAAGGTGAAACAGTGGTTTTTAAAATTTATTCAGGGAATATATCATCCCAGTAGTATCCTTGTAAAATTTCATGATTTTACAAATTTATTTACTATTTTTAAACACCAGTCAAATTTTTGGGAACTTTAAAATGAGTTAGTCAACTCCTCCGGTCTAAACCCAAACCCTAGCACTGTAGCGACTCGAACCCTATGAGGTTGGCTCCAACCGGTGCATTTGGTCCGGCTCAGTCACGCTCGGGCGCGAGCCCAACCCTTCACGTGACGCGAGCCGTTGATCTCCCATCGAACGGTCGGGATTTGCGACGCCGCGTGGGCTATCCACGTATGCGAAGCAATCTCCACCGTTGGATCTAGATCGTGTGACCGAGGAAGGCGATAACAATCGGACTTCCGGATCCCCTCTTGATCTCCACCGTTGATTTTAGATCCAACCGCGCTGCCCTTTTTGTTTTGAACTTAAAGGCGCACAATCATCTTTGGTCGTCGGATTCAAATCCTACGGTGACCCTTTTTGACCGCATACATTTAGGGCTCAGTTTTATTGGACCATTGGATTTTAATCATAGGGTCCCTATCGAGATGACATTTGGACCACTCCGGTTCTTTCTTCAATCTTGACCGTAGAAAACCATTCTGACGGTACCACATCATCTCATTTAAAGTGACGTGTATCCTTTTCGATCGATCGTTGGATTCTAATACAACGCTCCTTTTTGAATATAACCTCCGGACTTCCGTAGGGCTCCATTGAATCTCAGTCGTCCATTTGAGATCGCACGACCCATATTAAACGATCTCGATTAAATTCTTTTAACCCCTATGTTCATCGCAGCCGCCCATTTCTAATCGGACGGTCGATGTGCGTTTGCGTTTTAGGAGGCGTGCACGACTGCGGCTGCTAGTGGGGTCCGCATGTCAGGGAGTTGTATTTCTTCCTTCTTGCCTCTGTTCGCCATCGCCGGCTTTGTGACCAGAGTAGAGGCGTTATCCAAAGATAATGCAACTATTATTTGGATATTTAGCTCTATTTGGACACCTCATTAACTCTAGACACTTCTCCTTTACCCTGTAGCTCAACCTCTATATATATACCCTAACTTCTGCTGCTGCCATTGTTGACCAAAGGAGCTCTTCATCTTTCACCGCCGTTCCAATGGAGTTTCTTGCTCCTACACTTTGCTTATCCATCTTAAACGCTTGTTTCACCCTGTAGTAAGGATTTAGCATCTTTTGTAGGTTAAACCAGAGTTTATTTCTCTGTTGATCAACGTCGGTTTTGGGAAATTTTGGTGTTTCTCATACCCTGGTAAGCTAAGGCCTTAGTTCTTATCATCTTAAGTACACTAAGGACCTCTGTAGCTCACATGAATCTTTCACTTGTACATAAGTAAATCCAACCTTCTTTAAACTGAAAAGTTGTTTTCGTAACTTTTCGGTTTTTCATATCGTTTTCAAGTTCTAGGGTTTCTCCTGTCAACTTATCATCCTATTTAGGTCTCAACTGAACCCTAGTTGCATAATCAGTTGTTCTTTTGATCCTTGTTGTCATCTATTTAACTTTGTAGCGAAGATTGTAATAACCCGAATATCAAATAGAGGGGTTATACATTATTCGAGAGAGAAATTACGTAATACCCTGAAAAGCATGACAAGCTAGTAGTCGGGAAGATTATTTATTCGGGAGAGAATTAAATGGAAATTTGGGAAGGACCTTCTAGTAAATACTCAAAATTCAACAGATTGTGACGGGTTTTTGCAGAGTTAACCCAACTCGGGCCTTGGGCTGGCCCATGAGGAAAGGGGTGGCCGGGCCAGGGGCGCCACTTCCTCCCCAAACCCTAGCCGCACCCCACCCCTCCACTCCCCTCCTCCTCCTCCTCCTTCCCTTTGGTGGCCGAAATTCTCCCCTCCCCTTGCGCAACCTCCCCTCCACCAGCCCCTCCTCCATGGCTTCACCCCCTAGTCCTCCATTGTTGCCGGCCAAGAGAAGAAGGAGAAGAAGGAGAACTACATTGGGGTGGCCGGCCAAGAAGGAAGAGAAGAGGGAAAGAAGAGGGGAGAAGAGAAGGAAGATGGATCCCATCCGGAGTCGCGATCTTCAGCGGCATCTAGGGTAACGAAGACCCTTCCCCCGCTGAATCTTTTGTATTAGAAGCGTTTACGAATTCGTTTTGTGGATCGGTCACCGATTTCTTTTAGATTGCATTCTGTCCAGAATGTTGCGTGGACTGTTTCGTGGCTTTAAAGGCAGAATTAGTAGTTTTGGTCTCCTAGAGAGTTGTAGGTTATGTTCGCAGCTTTCAGTGTCCACCAAGATCACCCAAATCCGATTAACGGTCAGGAAGTTATGAATGTTTTAGTATCGCTACTCTGTTAATCTGTCAGTTTTGGGCAGTCTGTAGAAAACTGGTTATTACTGCTAGTTAAAGGGAAAATCAGGGAATCTCAGTATAACGAACAATGTGGGTAATTTCTATACCTTTTCATAGAGATAAAGAACGCGAGATTTGGACCTTCGTAGCAAAAGTTATAGAGGTTTTAGTGTACTGTCCAGAGAACCCGACGTGAATTCTGAGGCCTGATAATTTGGATTGCTAGGGGCAGTAAATGGCAGAATAAAAAGGGCTCCCCAACTAAGTTTATTTAGATAATGTAATTACCTTTCCAGAAAGTCTGAGAACACCTTATTTGGACCCCTGAGCAGAAAGTTATGTATTTTAGAAGTTGACTGTCCGCAGTGATCACCAAAGCAATCGCTAGGAATTGGAAGATTGGAAAATGTTTGGGAGTTTAGCGAGTTCGTTTGTGTTGTTTTTATGCTTTTGGGTCCAGTATGTTGGTCTTAGATTGGGATATCTTTATGTTCAGGTGGGAGCGTGATTCGGTGGCGCCCTCTTCGCGTCCATCGTACTCGCACGATTGAGGCAAGTATTCGGGCTATTATATATGTATGCTTGCATGATGTGATTGTGATGTATCTTGACAAGATAGCCATGCTTGCTTGTTTATGAGATGAGTTACTTTTTTATCTTGATGATCATTAGTTATGGTTAAATGGTTCTACCGCATGTTGCTATTGCTTACATGATAATGAGAAATGATTAAATGTTATTCATGAAGGAATGTTCATGTTTGCTAGTTTAATGAATATATGTGCTATTCATGGATCTTTGGAATGCTAAAAATGTCAATGGTGATGAATCTTTGGAAGTATGGATGAGTTTATTCATGTATGTCGTTGTTGTGAATCCATATGTATGATGATTTAAAGTTGGTTTATGTGCATCATGCAATCATGTTGGAGGATTGGTCACGTGGTGACTATGCATGTTCGAGGTCCCGTCATGTAGATGACGGCTTGAGGTCCTACATTCGTGGAATGTGGGCAATGAGACAAGAGGTCCCCATCATTATGATGATGGGCATAGGTCCCTATACGTGTGGTGTATAGGCTCTTGGTCCCCGTGCGGAGGGCACAAGCAAGGGTATCAATGACGGTTGTATACCCGCATTACGGTAAAATGCGAAAGAGATAAAGTTGAAAAGGTACATTGCATTGGTTGCATTCACGTGAGCATGAAGGCTATACTTTGGTGCATTGTTTATCTTGGATTGTTGATGCTATGAGCGATAACTTGCTTAGCCTTGTTAGTACTTGCTGAGTCTTTGGGCTCACTCTTGCTTTGATGTGTTTTAGGTACAATGGCAAGACCCGCATGCATGGGAGGAGTAGATGTTTGGATGCACGCACTACCACTCAATCTTAAGAATTACTTATGGATGGTTTGAGTTTGATTAAGCGTAATAATGAGAATAGCAAATTTTGATTATGTTTATGAGATTATCTGCATGCTTGAAAGAACTCGATTATGAAGATATTGATAAATGCCATGATTATTTGTTGGAACCTCGGTATAGTGACTATACAAAGGAGGTTTTGCCAAAATTTGTAATTGGTCTTAGTTTAGTTTAGTTTAATTTAATTTTAGTAGCATTCCGTGCTCAATCTTTGAGTGGGTGTTACTGATTGGTATCGAGCGGGCTTTAGGTCCGTGGTTAATAGAAAAATATTAAATTGACACATTTGTACGATGAGGTGGGATTGGGAATTACATTGCTTCCGCATTATCTGTTGATATGTTTTATTTGTTGAGCAATTGTTGAATTGCCTCTGTGCTATCTTTCTTGTTGTTAATATATGTTATGATAGGTTATGATATTCTATATCTATGAATCTATTCTATGATTGCCATGAGGTGATCATGAATAATCATATTGGATTATATTGTTTATGTGTGTCGATAAGGTTGTTAAGAAGTGGAGGCCGTGGTTGTGACCTTGGACTTTGTCAGGTTATACCACCGTTCGTGGTAGACGAATAGAGTAGTTACCCCGAATACCATAGTTGCAGGAGTTGAGCGTGAGCTGCTTTAGAAAGTTGTTTTCTTTCTTGACCTCAAATCTTGGTAAATTTTTGTTTTGTGGTGGATGATGATTTTCTCATGGGTTCTTGGTTTATGGTGGTTGTTGAGTGTCAATGGTCTCTTATGGTTCTCTGAATCAATTATTGTTTTCCGACTGTTGAGTCGCTTTGGCTACTTGTGATCTTTCTCAATTGGCAATTATCGATAATTCCTTGGTTGTTCCTTCTTTCTCTTTAGCAAAGAATGACTCATTTATTCGTTTGATAGTTGGGTATTGAGGGTTTGAAGTTGCAAGTTTGTTAGCATGAGAAGCTTCGGCCCTATGTGTTCCTTTTGGATTATACCGAGTGTTGAAGTTTAAGGCATTTCTGTTCTGTTGGAAATTGTTAAAATCTTTTTGTGTTGCCTCGTTATGGTTAAATCAGAGATTGTAATCAAATAACTTGATATGGTATGGGTATCAAGATGAGTCATTGGTATGGTGCAAAATTAATATTAATTAGTAACCTTAGAAGTGAAATTGATTAAGTTGATGTTGTCTTTTCCTAGTTCTTGATGAACGGTATATATGAGTAGTGATTGAGAGATATCAAGAAGTATGGAACTTGATGAACTAGTCTGGTCATTAAAACTGTTTAGGTTGCTAAACTTGTTGGGTTCTTTGGTTCCCATGGATTAATTTAATTGTGTGGAAAGAAAAATTTAGTGGGAATACCAGATTTACGTATTCCTTAGTATGATTAGATCTTTGGGCTGTGTATAACCGTTTGGTGGATTGAATATCGGTGGATCTAGAATTTATGAAAGGAGTTCTATGTAGTTCTTCTGTATAGAATGACGCGATGAATTTGGTTGTAACGTTGTTAAGACTTTTGATCGATAGAAGATTTCGATTTTTGAAGTTTTAGTGTATTTTTGTTGAAATCCAAATATGAGGAGGAACAGTTGGATACGTGTTTGTTAATATCCATGTGATTTGGGAATAAAAGTAGGTAGCAACTAGATTTCATAATGAAGCCAGTTGATAACAACAATGGTTGTGGAATAACTGTTGTGTGTTGAAGTTGATGATGAGCATCGTTAAGAGTTGAACTGATATGGGCTTATGCCCACATAATTGTGAAATAATCGGATGATAATGTGTCCTTGATTAAAGAGTTTTGGTAGGAGCTTTTCAATTGTGTAGTAGACCCCTTCTAAACATAAGAGGTATGTTTCGCTCATTACGGCACAATTCATTCCACCAAATACAAGCAAAATCTGTGAACTCACTAGTAGTAGCCCTAACCCTTTTATTGTCAGGAAATTCATGGCATCAAATTTTTGGTCTACGACTAACTCCAATGTGAGATAAGCACCATGATCATATTTACCAGCAAAAGGAGGCATAGTGAATTTAATTTTACCAAGTGAATCATTACGGTCACGTACCTCACGTGGTGGATCTCTTCTCATACCTTGTCGATTGAAGCGTCGTTGTCGGTGATCACGATCATTGATGGGATTGAAACCACCATCGGACTCCGTATCAGTGACATATGGGTTCGCTTCATCTTCTACCTCATCGGCCCATGCGCTATGAACGGATGGGTTATGGCGCGGTTGTGCAATGCCGACAGTAGTGGGGGCGGCAGCAGGAGATGGAGCTCTCTCCTAGCTTCTCCACACGTGTAGCAAGCGCAGCAAGATCGATATTGGTGCGATCTAGAACTCCATCAATACACTACGAATGTTGATTCAACAAGCGTGAAAAATGTTGCATGATGTCTTTCATGTGAGGTGTGAGAGGTGCATTGTCCTCAACGTAGGGCCTGCCATGCTCCCCTTGTGTCCCTGAACCTGCCATCATTAGTATCAAAGCAAAGAACAAATCACAGTGTATATGTCCCTATGAACTACTAGGATCTGGGGCTCAAAAGTTACTCACACTCAAGCTTTTACCAAGCTCTTACAGGATCTTACCAATGCAGCAAGAAAGTGGTACAACAGGTGGCTGATTTGTGATACTCTCACTTGCGACTAGCCCAACGATTGCGAGGAACGGTACCTGCTGAGTTAGTAGGAAGTGGAGATCGGAAGGCTAGTATATAGCAAAGAAGTAGCAATTGTTCAAATCAGTATGCAAAGTTGAAAAGTAGTGCAAAGTACTAGTCACTAGTGCTGGTCCTAGTCTAAACCAAGCCTAGCTAGAGCAACTCACACGAACGACTAGTAGCAACAAAGGACGGCTAGCACAAGAACTATCAACGCAAGCGGGCAATGGATGAACAATGCCAACCTGAACAAGGCAAAAAGGTCAAGAAAGGAGGCAGCTCAAAAATTTCTTGTTTGTTCTTCTTCTCTTTCTTTCTTTTTTCTCTTCTCTTTTTTTGTTCTTCTCTTTCTTTTCTTTTCTTTTTTTTCTCTTTTCTTTTTTTTTGTTCTTCTCTTTCTTTTTTGTTCTTTTTTTTTTGTTCTTCTCTTTCTCTTTTTTTTTTTAAACTCAGACAGCTAGAGTGTGAGAACCCCAATTTATTTGGCTTATAATGCTTAACCAACCACCTGGTCCTAGCATCACAAATCAAATAAACTGAGTCTCGAGATATGTATACTTCCCAGAAAGCAGTATACACACCTCACAACAAAATTATGCATCAACTCCATTCCAAACATAGAGTCCAAACAAAACACTACTAAACAGAAAGTAACAGCAGTAAAGTTATTACATACAATGGCCGACTGGCCACAAGATACACAAAAGACTGGAAGAAGACAGCGGAAGAAAAAGTGCCATAAGATGGCTATAAACAAAGCCAATCAGTGTGCCTCCAACCCACAAGGCATCTGACCGGACCGCCAAGCCTAGTCGTCCAACACGAAGCGGCAGCACAACTCACAGAAGTGAGGCCCTTGGGGCTCACCTTCTTCCTCTGCAACAAAAACATTAAGCAAAGCACCTGAGTACAAAGATTGTCTTTGTACTCGCAAGACTGACGTGTGAACTAGCAGACCTATTCATATGCTACATGCAGGCTTATTTGGTGGAGGCCATATGTTTCATTTGCATAAAGTCAATTTTCATTTGCAATAATGTAATACAGTTTGAAGGCAAGTTTGCAATTCATTTTTAATGTTGAGATAACAGTAAGCATAATAATGACAAAAGAGTAAAGATAAACAACCTAGAAGTGACTACCCCAATAGTCACCACAACAATAGCACGAATCCCAGATTCGTACCACCCAGCAAATTTTAATTTAAATGTTGTAGTCTAACTCTTGAAAAGCTTACCCAAGCGTGTCCATCACCTAGGACGAGGCTATTCGAATAGTTTTAACCCTGCAGGGGTGTACCACTGTACCCACACTTCAGACCGCCTTTAAGCCAAAGCACACTACCGAAGGTATGCCGGCACAGCTAAGTCCTACGAGACTTTTTCCAATATTGTGTATTAACTACGAGCCGCTCGTATGGATAGAAATCCATACGCTGACATGGTAAAGCCGAAAAGACAACTACCTTTGCGGGGTAAAGCTTTTCGGACAACTACCATGCTCCCAACACCATCCCTCCTGCGACCTCCTGCAACCCGGAGCCAATACACGCCAAAGTACTAGGTCAAGAGAGGTCCCATACCCTCTAGTGTGGTTAGCACGCCGAAATGCCTGGATAAAAATTCACTCACAAGATGTTCGGTCCTTAATTGACTCGGGCACCATTCCAGTCACACCCAACAGATCACACCAACATACCGTTGTGCCCAAGTCCAAATCATTTTGTTTTCATTTTTTAGTTTTCACAAGTAACATAGCAAAAATGTTGAATCATAAAGTTATAGTAATTTTGTGTGACCAAGGTTACCGACTAAGTCGATAACCGCCTATTTCTACCGATACTAAGCATGTCTAAGCAGATTGACCCGGATCTACTAAGTGACAAGAGATCATCCAGCGACCTCTAATCACAAAGCAACTAACCTAGGCGCATGTAGTAGAGATCAATATTTTGCCTACAGGATATGCATCTACAGATTTAGCTAACCATTTTAACACAAATTAAGCGATGCATACATACAAATTGAAACAAAATATTAAACTTTAAAATACTGGGATTAATCATGATCAAACTGCTTGCTCGGCTGTGTTGCTCGTAATGCTCAATCATTGTGAGGATCACTCGTGGTTGCCACAAATGTCAAAGTCTAACGTTTGAACAAATAACAGCGAAATAAGAACGAATAACACCGACAAAACTCAAACATACAACAACAACAAAACATACCAATATTTACACAGCAGCCAAAGCATGCTCTAACATATTTTTAGGAACAGAGAATAATTTATTTGAAGAGGTGATGAATTTTCCAAAGAATTTCCTAAGCTAACATACACATTAAAGCACTAGTTAAATGCTTAACAATTTTTCATGAACAGAAACATATCTATAACTTACCCTGATAATTAGTACACTAAGAATGACAATTTACAAAATTGGTTTCACTGGATTTGGACAATTATTGAAAGAGATATGAATTTTCTAATTTTGGAAAATGCATAAAACATCATTTAATCATTTAACAGATTTTTACTAACAGAAACAAAGATTGAAACTAATTTTAGTAAATAATACATTTAAAATGAAAATTAACAGAACTGGTTTCATGCGATTTGAAGATAAATTGAATTAGTTATGCATTTTCTAAGTTTTAAATGAATTAACAGTGCAACACAAAACCATTTCAGAATTTCTAAAGCATTTTAATACTTTTTCTACCGACAGCGAGCTAGCCCTAGTCACTAACAGGCGGGACCAGCGAGAGTGCTGATCAGGACAGCTCGCCCGCCGAATGTGACGTCGAAGGCGTATTCAGAGAATACGTCTTCGGCTTAGCAAAATGTAATCCTAACCTATACTCATAGAGAAAAACGCTTCCCAGCAGAGAAAACGTAGAATCAAAGTTACGCAATCCTAGACTGACAGCATGGACCCACATGGCAGCGACACATATTATAACAGAACGGTTGGATTAACTGCTTTCCTAAACGCGATTAACCAAGAGGGCCCACAAGTCAGCGACATAACTAAACAAGGTTTAGCGATAACTAAACTCCACCGGCGGCTCACCGGCACGCACGGGGACAGCGGCGCGGCCGTGCAGGTGATCTAACTAACCAGAAGGTTTCTGGGCGAGAGAGTGGTACCTTCGGGTTCACCGCGTCGTTGCGAACTTGATGACGGTGACCCGGGACCTCAAGGAAGCCGGCGGCGAGCTGACGGCGAACGAAGGCGGAGAAGAAGATGCGGCCTCCGCGGAGAAGACGTTACGAGCTTCGAGAAGCTTCGGGAAGGTGCGCACCAGCTTCGCCTTTACTCCAGGAAGGTTTCGCCCACGATCAAGACGACGATGGAGCACGGAAGTGGCCGGAAACGCCGCGGCGGCGAATCACCGTACTAGGAGAAGAAGGGGTCGCACCGCCTCGGTGATGCATCAAAGAACGAAACAAGGTCACAATTAGACTCGCCACGTGATGCGATCCTAAGGGACTAGGTGACGGCTAGAAACTCACCGAACGCAATTCACCATGGAGCGAGAGCGCCGGAGGCGGAGACGATGAACTTGCTCCTGGCGATACACTGGACGACAAGGATCCGGAATGGGCAAAATGGAGGCGGCGAGGAGAGTGGATCACGATGGTGCGGACGCGGGCTCAAAGGCGGCTCTGATCAGGCGGCGCTACGCTCGGGTTCTTCTCCGGCCGAGGAGGAAACTTGGGCGGAGAAAGCACGAGAATGGACGCGAAGGATAGTGGATGGGCTCGGTGGGTAGATGAGACCCCGGCGATGCTTCGGAGACGGACACGCGGGCAATAGGTGGCAGCGACGAGGTACGTGGCGAGCATGCGCGCGCGGCCGTGAGCTCCGGTGTGACGCGGAGAGGACGAGGACGATGCTGACAGGTGGGGTCCACTCGTCAGCGAAAGAAGCAAAGCGGTGCGAGCCAGAGACTGTTGCAGCGCGACGAGCTGGTCGGACTCGATCAAGAATGTGCTGACCGTTGGATCTGAGATGGACGATCGAGATTGATGTATGCATTCGGACAGGTCGTTCGCATACGCGAACGTGGATCGTTCGATCTGCATCGGATGGTCAGGATTGGACGGTGCAGTTAGTTGACGCGATCGAGCCGAGCGGCACGGTCGGACTTGAGTTGGGCTCGGGTTCGAGCCCGAGGAACAGTGGTTCCAGCTTTGAATTAAAAAGACATAGAAGGTTTGAGGAATTTTTAGAGATAGTTCCAGAGCTCCAAAAATTCCGAAATTGTTATGGGAGCTTGCTGGAACAGAGGACAACCTTGTGTAATTTTTCCAGGAGTTTTCATGCAATAGATTTCTCCCAAGAAAATTCACAAGCTGCTGTTCAGAGGTTTGACCAGATTTCAAACTAGTTTGACTTGGCCATTTGAAATATCAAATAAAATCTAAAAATTGTGAAATAATTCAGGGAGGTAGATAGGATGATCAAGATGATAGGAAAAATAATTTCAGAGGATGATCACAAGTTTGAAAGCTAAGAATTTGCTGACAATAATTTCCAATCACAAGAATTAAATTCTAAAAATTGGAAATTGCTAGGGAAAATTGTAGAAACTCTCAAATGATTTCATGAGGCATCAAAAGTTTTTATTTCTCCTCATAATTTACATTTGAAATACAAACCCTAAGTTAGGCTGTTACAAATCTCCCCTTACAGAATCTCGCCCGAGATTCTCGATCATCGAGAAGAAGGACGGGTAGTCTGCTCGGAGACGATCTTCCCGCTCCCAAGTGGCTTCATCCTCGGAGTGGTTTGACCACTGAACTTTAAGGAACTTGATCACACGGTTCCTTGTTCTGCGTTCAGCTTCTTCGAGGATACGAACGGGGCGCTCACGATAAGACAGATCTTCCTGCACATCGATATTTTCCAGTGGTGTTTCCTCAACTGGAACACGGAGGCACTTCCTCAATTGCGATACATGGAAAACATCATGCACTCCCTCGAGTGTAGCTGGCAACTCCAACTGGTATGCAACGGCTCCTACTTTCTTGATGACGCGATAAGGCCCGACATACCGAGGAGCCAACTTGCCCTTGACACCAAAACGCCGATGACCCTTCAAAGGTGAGACTTTGAGATACACAAATTCATTGGGCTGGAAACTCAGCTCACGACGACGACGACCGCATAGCTCTTTCGCTGGATCGAGCTACGCGCAAGTGCTCACGAATCAACTGCACTTGACTTTCCGCCTCATTGATCGAATCCGGGCCAAAGAACTGCCTCTCCCCAGTTTCTGACCAGTTCAACGGTGTTCTGCATCGCCTCCCATACAAAGCCTCAAACGGTGCCATACCGAGACTAGCTCAAAGTTTGTTGTTATAAGAGAATTCGCAGCGGCAAACACTTCTCCCGCTTCTTCCCATAGGAAAGAACACGAGCACGAGCATATCCTCTAGCACTGGTTGACGCGCTCCATCGGACCGTCATGCGAGGATGATAGGTGGTGAAAGAAAGACGGGTCCCCATGGCCTCCTCGTAAAGCGTACCACCGAGAAGTAAAAAGAGAGCCACGATCTGACACAATCGTTCGTGGCACACCATGCAAGCTCACAATGCGGGAGATATAGAGATCCGCCAATTGACTGACACTGAGAGTGGTAAGTACTGGCAGGAAGTGCGCTACCTTTGTCAATCGATCGATAACAACCCAGATAGCATCCTTCCCAGAAGAAGTACGGGGCAGACCAGTGATGAAGTCCATGCCTACAGAATCCCACTTCCACTCTGGTATAGGCAAGGGCTGAAGAAGACCCGCTGGACGCTGATGCTCGGCCTTCACACGACAACATACGTCGCATCTGGCAATGAATCTGGCAATCTCGCGCTTCATGCGAGTCCACCAGAATCTCTGACGCAGATCTTGGTACATTTTGGTGGCTCCGGGATGGATGGACAAAGGCGAATCATGGGCCTCCTGGAGAATCAAATCCCGCAACTCTGGGACCTTTGGGACCACGAGACGCTGCCCAAACCATACAACACCGTGCTCATCTTCAGTGAAACACTTGGCTATCCCATCCTTGATATTCTGCTTAATCTGGTTCACACCGTCATCTGACTGCTGTGCTGCCTTGACTTGATCCACCAAGGTTGGTTGCACAACCAAGGCAGCAAGGGAACCATGCTCAACCAAACCCAAGTTGAGACGCTGAAACTCTGCAAGAAGTGCAGGTTGCTGCTCTTGGATCATCAGAGTATTGCAATACACCTTTCGGCTAAGCGCATCCGCAACCACATTGGCCTTGCCAGGATGATACTTAATACCTATGTCATAATCTTTGATCAATTCCAACCATCTCCTTTGCCTGAGGTTCAGATCTGGCTGGGTAAACAAATATTTCAAGCTCTTGTGATCAGAATACACCTTACAATGATTACCGATCGATAATGCCGCCAAATCTTGAGTGCATGAACCACACAGACAAGCTCTAAATCATGGGTGGGATAGTTGAGCTCATGAGGTCTCAATCGCTGGATGCATAGGCAAGCGCCTTGCCTTCTGCATAAGGACACATCCCAGTCCCCGACGAGAGGCATCGCAATAAATATCGAAGCTCTTGTGGATATCAGGAAGAGTAAGAACTGGAGCTGAAGTCAATCGCTGCTTGAGCCCCTGAAAGCTCTCATCACAAGCAGAGGACCAAACAAACTTCTTGTCCTTCTTGAGCAATTCAGTTATCGGCTTTGCGATCTTGGAGAAGTTCTCGATAAAGCGGCGGTAGTAGCCCGCTAAACCGAGAAAACTTCGCACATCAGTGACTGACTTGGTGACCCAAGATAGAACATCGTGACCTTCTTTGGGATCCACACTACGCCTCGGTGAAAGAACATGGCCCAAGAATGCCACTTCCTTCAACCGAACTCACATTTCTTGAACTTTGCATATAGGCGATGCTCACGCAAAGCATGCCCAAAACAATCTTGGATGCTCAAGATGCTCTTCTTCATTTTTGGAGTAGATAAGAATATCATCAATGAAGACCACCACAAATTTATCCAAATACTCCATGAATACTGAATTCATAAGGCTCATGAACAAAGTGGAGCATTGGTTAAACCAAAGGACATGACGGTGTACTGCATGCACTATAACGAGTAGTGAAAGCCGTCTTGAATATCCTCGATCGATTCGACTGATGGTACCCCATTCTCAAATCAATCTTTGAGAACACCTGGGCTCCAGTCAACTGATCAAACAGATCATCGATGCGGGGCAGAGGATATTTGTTCTTCACCGTCACTTCATTGAGCGGGCGGTAATCAACACACATGCGCAAAGTCTTGTCCTTCTTCTTCACAAAGATCACCGGACAACCCCAAGGAGATGAACTGGGACGGATGAAACCCTTTGCTTGGAGCTCACCAAGCTGCTTCTTCAATTCTTCTAGCTCATTGGGAGGCATCCGATACGGCGCCTTCGAAATTGGAGCGGTACCGGGCAGCAACTCAATGACAAACTCAAGGTCTCGAACTAGAGGCATCCCGGGCAAATCATCAGGAAAAACATCTTCAAAATCACAAACGGTGGGAACCTCCTGAATCTTCAAAGCTGGCTTTGCTTCTAATGCACATAGATGTGGCCCCTGCAGCTGCGGTGAAAATCCGACCTGCTCGCCGGAAGGGCTGGTGAGATAGACAATCTTCCTGGCATAGTCGATTTGCCCCAAGTGTTGGGACAACCAATCCATGCTAAGAATCACATCCAGACTCGCTGAACTGAGCAGAATGAGATTTGCCAAAAATCCTACCCCTTTGACTTCAATAGGAACACCGCGGCATTCCATATCAGCTCTCATTTCCGAACCCGGAGAGCGGATGAGTAAAGGAATCCCCAAAGGAACACAGTGAAGACCACTAGCAGCAGCAAATGATCTTGAAATAAAAGAATGCGATGCTCCAGAATCAAATAATACTGCAGCAGGACGAGAATTGACAAGAAGTGTACCCATCACGACATCTGGCGCCTCCTGAGCCTCCTCAGCTGAAAGGTGGTTGACCCGACCGCTGCTCGCACCCTGGGTCTTCTGGATCATCTTACGGTCGGTGGTGACCACTCCCGCCGCGTCCTCCATTAGGACGAGGGGCGACTGCAACACTCTGAGGGCAAGCGTTGGCGTAGTGGCCCTTGTTGTGGCAGCGAAAACAAGTAACCTCGGCCGCCGGATTGCGGAGGCCACCCTGCTGCTGGATCGCAGGCGCACGTGGCTGAAACACGGCCTGCGGTGGACGAAGAACTGGCGCTGATGGCCTCGGTGCTGGTGGAGCAAAGGAACGGGCCACTGGTGCCGGCCCAGCCCGAGGACGAATGAGGCTGGTGTGAGTAGACTGATGCGCCTCCCATTTGCGCTTGCGGGACTCGCCCAGCGCCTTTGCCTTATGCTCAGCAACAATGGCCTTATCTACCAAGGCCTGAAAATCAGAGAAGTCCACAATAGATAGCTTGTCCTGCAGCTCCTCAGACAAGCCATCCATAAACTTCTCCTGCTTAGCCTCATCAGAGGCCACCTCTCCCGGAGCATAACGAGCCAAGTGATTAAACTCGTAGAGGTACTCCGTCACAGATTTGCGCCCTTGCTTGAGCGCGAGGAATTCTTTCTTCTTCAGCTTCATCAGGCCATCGGGGATGTGGGCCCGACGAAAGGCTGACCTGAACTCCTCCCACGCGACCACATGGCCCGCGGGCTGCATGGCGAGATAGTTCTCCCACCATGAGAGTGCTGCGCCCTCAAGCTGGTGAGACGCGAAGAGTGCCCTATCCTGTGCCTGACACTGAGCTATGTTGAGCTTTCGCTCAACCATGCGCAGCCAATCATCCGCATCGAGAGGGTCCTCGGAGCGAGAGAAAGTCGGCGGCTGCGTACGGAGGAACTCTGCAAGTCCCCCGCGAGTCTGGTGGCCGCCACCACCGGAAGGAGTGGAGGTATTCCTAGCAATAACCTCCAAGATGCGCGTTTGGTCCATACGGTTTCGCTCGATCTGAGCGAGAACCTCAGCCATGGTCAGAGGAGGGGGAAGCTCCTCATCATGACCAGCCTGCTGGCTGCCACGCGTTCTTCCAGCCATCCTGTTTCACTAAGACAAGTTAGCAACAAATCTAACGGCATGAAGGCCCAAAATTCACTGAAAACAGTCCCAAAAACAAACACAAAGCAGGGTAAAGTCCAACCAGCAAAAATCAGACACACAACTACCCACTTTACATCTTACCCTATTACTCCCACAAGTTTTACTTAGGCTAACCATCTATGGTTCTCCCAAAGGCTAATTCCACCGGTAGTAACTATCTTTTGAAAGGAAGGGAGAAACCAAGTTTTAAAACTCAAATTAGAGTAAGATGAGAGTAGAAAGCTAAGATAGGTAAGAAGTAAAATCTGAGAATCTGCCTAGGTTTTCATAAACCTTTTTATATTTTGAAATTAAGCTTTTCCAAAATATCCTAAGGACGACTCTGCTTGGGTTACTACGGTCAGAATGGCTCTGATACCAACTTTGTGAGGACCTCAATTTATTTGGCTTGTAATGCTTAACCAACCACCTGGTCCTAGCATCACAAATTAAATAAACTGAGTCTCGAGATATGTATACTTCCCAGAAAGCAGTATACACACCTCACAACAAAATTATGCATCAACTCCATTCCAAACATAGAGTCCAAACAAAACACTACTAAACAGAAAGTAACAGCAGTAAAGTTATTACAGACAATGGCCGACTGGCCACAAGATACACAAAAGACTGGAAGAAGACAGCGGAAGCAAAAGTGCCACAAAATGGCTATAAACAAAGCCAATCAGTGTGCCTCCAACCCACAAGGCATCTGACCGGACCGCCAAGCCTAGTCGTCCAACACGAAGCGGCAGCACAACTCACAGAAGTGAGGCCCTTGGGGCTCACCTTCTTCCTCTGCAACAAAAACATTAAGCAAAGCACCTGAGTACAAAGATTGTCTTTGTACTCGCAAGACTGACGTGTGAACTAGCAGACCTATTCATATGCTACATGCAGGCTTATTTGGTGGAGGCCATATGTTTCATTTGCATAAAGCCAATTTTCATTTGCAATAATGTAATACAGTTTGAAGGCAAGTTTGCAATTCATTTTTAATGTTGAGATAACAGTAAGCATAATAATGACAAAAGAGTAAAGATAAACAACCTAGAAGTGACTACCCCAATAGTCACCACAACAATAGCACGAATCCCAGATTCGTACCACCCAGCAAATTTTAATTTAAATGTTGTAGTCTAACTCTTGAAAAGCTTACCCAAGCGTGTCCATCACCTAGGACGAGGCTATTCGAATAGTTTTAACCCTGCAGGGGTGTACCACTGCACCACACTTGGATCGCCTTTAAGCCAAAGCACACTACCGAAGGTATGCCGGCACAGCTAAGTCCTACGAGACTTTTTCCAATATTGTGTATTAACTACGAGCCGCTCGTATGGATAGAAATCCATACGCTGACATGGTAAAGCCGAAAAGACAACTACCTTTGCGGGGTAAAGCTTTTCGGACAACTACGATGCTCCCAACACCATCCCTCCTGCGACCTCCTTCAACCCGGAGCCAATACACGCCAAAGTACTAGGTCAAGAGAGGTCCCATACCCTCTAGTGTTGTTAGCACGCCGAAATGCCTGGATAAAAATTCACTCACAAGATGTTCGGTCCTTAATTGACTCGGGCACCATTCCAGTCACACCCAACAGATCACACCAACATACCGTTGTGCCCAAGTCCAAATCATTTTGTTTTCATTTTTTTAGTTTTCACAAGTAACATAGCAAAAATGCTGAATCATAAAGTTATAGTAATTTTGTGTGACCAAGGTTACCGACTAAGTCGATAACCGCCCATTTCTACCGATACTAAGCATGTCTAAGCAGATTGACCCGGATCTACTAAGTGACAAGAGATCATCCAGCGACCTCTAATCACAGCAACTAACCTAGGCGCTTGTAGTAGAGATCAATATTTTGCCTACAGGATATGCATCTACAGGATTTAGCTAACCATTTTAACACAAATTAAGCGATGCATACATACAGCTGAAACAAAATATTAAACTTTAAAATACTGGGATTAATCATGATCAAACTGCTTGCCTGGCTGCTGTTGCTCAGAATGCTCAATCTGTTGCAGAGGATCACTCTCAGGGTTGCCGCAAATGTCAAAGCCTAACGTTTGAACAAATAACAGCGAAATAAGAACGAATAACACCGACAAAACTCAAACATACAACAACAACAAAACATACCAATATTTACACAGCAGCCAAAGCATGCTCTAACATATTTTTAGGAACAGAGAATAATTTATTTGAAGAGGTGATGAATTTTCTAGCAATTTCCTAAGCTAACATACACATTAAAGCACTAGTTAAATGCTTAACAATTTTTCATGAACAGAAACATATCTATAACTTACCCTGATAATTAGTACACTAAGAACGACAATTTACAAAATTGGTTTCACTGGATTTGGACAATTATTGAAAGAGATATGAATTTTCTAATTTTGGAAAATGCATAAAACATCATTTAATCATTTAACAGATTTTTACTAACAGAAACAAAGATTGAAACTAATTTTAGTAAATAATACATTTAAAATGAAAATTAACAGAACTGGTTTCATGCGATTTGAAGATAAATTGAATTAGTTATGCATTTTCTAAGTTTTAAATGAATTAATAGTGCAACAGAAAACCATTTCAGAATTTCTAAAGCATTTTAATACTTTTTCTACCGACAGCGAGCTAGCCCTAGTCACTAACAGGCGGGACCAGCGAGTGCTGATCAGGACAGCTCGCCCGGCGAATGTGACGTCGAAGGCGTATTCGGAGAATACGTCTTGGCTTAGCAAATGTAATCTAACCTATACTCATAGAGAAAACGCTTCCAGAGAAAACATAGAATCAAAGTTACGCAATCCTAGATCGACAAAGATGGACCCACATGGGCGACACATATTATAACGAGCGGTTGGATTAATCGCTTTCCTAAACGCGATTAACCAAGAGGCCCACAAGTCGGCGACATAACTAAACAAGGTTTAGCGATAACTAAACTCCGGCGGCGGCTCACCGCACGCGACGGGACGGCGCGCGCGCGCGCGGTGATCTAGCTAACCGAAGGTTTCGGCGAGAGTGGTATCTTCGGGTTCACCGCGTCCTTGCGAACTTGATGACGGTGACCCGGGACCTCAAGGAAGCCGGCGGCGAGCTGACGGCGAACGAAGGCGGAGAAGAAGATGCGGCCTCTGCGGAGAAGACGTTACGAGCTTCGAGAAGCTTCGGGAAGGTGCGCACCAGCTTCGCCTTGACTCCAGGAAGGTTTCGCCCACGATCAAGACGACGATGGAGCACGGAAGTGGCCGGAAACGCTGCGGCGGTGAATCACCGTACTAGGAGAAGAAGGGGTCGCACCGCCTCGGTGATGCATCAAAGAACGAAACAAGGTCACAGTTAGACTCAGCGCTGTGATGCGATCCTAAGGGACTAGGTGATGAAGCTAGAAACTCACCGGAACGCAATTGAGCTCGCGGAGCCGAGAGCGCCGGAGGCGGAGACGATGAACTTGCTCCTGGCGATACACTGGACGACAAGGATCCGGAATGGGCAAAATGGAGGCGGCGAGGAGAGTGGATCACGATGGTGCGGACGCGGGCTCAAAGGCGGCTCTGATCAGGCGGCGCTACGCTCGGGTTCTTCTCCGGCCGAGGAGGAAACTTGGGCGGAGAAAGCACGAGAATGGACGCGAAGGATAGTGGATGGGCTCGGTGGGTAGATGAGACCCCGGCGATGCTTCGGAGACGGACACGCGGGCAATAGGTGGCAGCGACGAGGTACGTGGCGAGCATGCGCGCGCGGCCGTGAGCTCGGTGTGGCGAGAGGACGAGGGCGATCCGGCGGTGGGGTCCACTCGTCAGCGAAAGAAGCAAAGTGGTGCGAGCCAGAGACTGGTGCGGCGCGACGAGCTGGTCGGACTCGATCAAGAATGTGCTGACCGTTGGATCTGAGATGGACGGTCGAGATTGATGTATGCATTCGGACAGGTCGTTCGCATACGCGAACGTGGATCGTTCGATCTGCATCGGACGGTCAGGATTGGACGGTGCAGCTAGTTGATGCGATCGAGCCGAGCGGCACGGTCGGACTTGAGTTGGGCTCGGGTTCGAGCCCGAGGAACAGTGGTTCCAGCTTTGAATTAAAAAGACAGAGAAGGTTTGAGGAATTTTTAGAGCTAGTTCCGGAGCTCCAAAAATTCCGAAATTTTTATGGGAGATTACTAGAACAGAGGACAACCTTGTGTAATTTTTCCAGGAGTTTTCATGCATTAGATTTCTCCCAAGAAAATTCACAAGCTGCTGTTCAGAGGTTTGACCAGATTTCAAACTAGTTTGACTTGGCCATTTGAAATATCAAATAAAATCTAAAAATTGTGAAATAATTCAGGGAGGTAGATAGGATGATCAAGATGATAGGAAAAATAATTTCAGAGGATGATCACAAGTTTGAAAGCTATGAATTTGCTGACAACAATTTCCAATCACAAGAATTAAATTCTCAAAATTGGAAATTACTAGGGAAAATTGTAGAAACTCTCAAATGATTTCATGAGGCATCAAAAGTTTTTATTTCTCCTCATAATTTACAATTGAAATACAAACCCTAAGTTAGGGCTGTTACATAGAGGGAGCCAAAAAGCTGAAATCCTTTAGACTGCTACAGTAACCAAAATCGGTTTTTTCTTTTGTTTTTTTTTCTATTTCGGCTCTTTCCTTTTTCTTCTTCTTTTTTTTTAAACCTCAAAGCTACTTTAACCTCACAAGCTTTGGAACCGACAGAAGCAAAATAAACAAAGGAAACTCGGCTCTCCCAGGAGGCTCTCCTCAACCGAGGTGGCGGCGACGGCTCCGAACGAAGCAGCGGCGGCTCAGGCTGGCGGCGGCGGTGCCGTGATCCAAAGTGGCTGCAGAGACGGCAGCGGCCGGCGGTGGCGCGGCGGCCCACAAGGAGCAGGAGCGCGGCGGTGGCCGAATCCGGAAGCGGGTCGACAGCGGGCGGCGTTGCCTGGATGGCAGCGGCGGCTCGGGCCGGAAGCGGTGCAAGCGGTGGTAGCTCGGTCGGAGGCGGCGCAAGATGCGGCGACTTGGGCCGGAGGCGGAGCAAGCGGCGGTGGCTCGGACCGGAAGCAGCGCAAGCGGCGTCGGTGCAAGCCCTGGCGAAAGGCGATGGAGGTGGCCCGTGCGACGGCGGTGGGACCCAAGGTGGTGGTGCTCGCGGCGCACGACGGAGTCGGCGGTGGCGTGGCGGTAGCACGGCCCGTGCGGCAGCGGCCTAGCGGCTCGAGGAGCGGGCGTGGAGGCGCCGGCTCGGCAAAGACGGCGCGGGACGGCAGCGGTGGCTCCCCCTTTGGCGACGGCGACGGCCCGTGTGGAAGAGCAGGCCGGATCCTGAGGCGAGCGGCGTGCTACGGCCCGTGCGGCAGCGGCCTTGAGATGGCGCCTACTCAGGCGGCGGTGGTGGAACTGATTGAAACTGCTATTTTTTTAATGCTTCAAAACCTTTGTGGCCTGACGGCGACAGTAGCCCTGATGAAAGATGAACCAACTAATGTTTGCGGCAGGAGGGAGACAGACTAGGCGATCGACAAGAAACCCTAACTCTAGACCAATCTAGACAAGAAACCCAGCACAAAGACTCGACGATGCAACGACAATTCAACAACGCAAAACTGAAAAGAACAAAGCGAGGCACAAATTGGTTTGGATGATATGAACTAACCCTAATTTTTTTGTGTGTGATTTTTCATGGATTTATACTGGACTATAGGAAAAAAAATTCTCACCGATAAACTGTAGCTTTGATACCACTTGATGAACCCGAAGGTCCTTGTTTTGCCCCGATCTTTCGATGAGACGATAAGTTCGGTAGTCGTCGCTCAACTCTCACGATCCTAGCTACAAACTCGCAAGGCTCAAAACCACGCAATCGCTGAACTGATTGACAAGTCATTATCAACCGTGCACGAATACCCGGTTGACCTGACCACGAAGGTCGATTCCTGCATACACCGAAGAAGCACGCAAGAACAAGATCAAGCAATCTGAAATTGCAAATAGGAATTGAAATATTTGAATTGAGTTGGGATTCTGAATAAGGATCTTAATTGGGTGGTCTAGTCGACACATGCAAGAGATACAAGTTGCAACGAAAGCAAACTAAACATAAACAAAATCCAAGAAAACTAGAGGGGGTGCGGCCTCCTTAAATAGGGGATGAGGAACCACACATCTAATATAAATAAGAGGGTGGGACTAATTTCATGGGCTATTGTTCACATGAACAGTAACTGTGCCCCCAGGTGGTCCGTCGGCAGATGGGCCAAATTCAGTATGATTACAAAGCCTAGATTGTCCCAAATAAGTGATATAACGTCTTCTTTTGATGATTGCGATCAGTCCAGAAGGAATTTGAAGATGAAGCTGGATCCGTTGGAAAGATGATGAAATAAGCTTTCAATCAAGTATTCGTGGACCTCCAACGGACTCCGCATGTGAAAGTTAGGCCTGTTTTAAGTTGGTGTTGTCAAGCTGATTCCGGAGGCCTTGACTTGTTGTAGTAGTTGCGGTACCCCCCTTGCCTTCGTTCCTGAGTAGCAATCCATCCTCAATGGAAGAATTATAAACTCCTAGAAACGAAGTTACCTGATAATTCAGTTGGCGAGCACGTGCTCTAGTAATTGGTCCTTGCATATCAAGTTGAAGAGTAGAAGTAGTAGGGATGGTTGTATCAGTGGAAGGGATGTCCTCATCACTTTTCTCCATCGAATTGTTTCTTCATCATGTGGTATGGGTAGACCCTCCGAACGAAACTACGGTGATGCATATATATGGTTTTACGCGAGTGCTTCAACTACACACTCTTGGTATCATCTAAGCAGTGAGTATAGGCTTTGGCCCCTTTTGTACTCTGGCCCGACAGGTTAGCAAGGGCCGGATAATTATTTATGATGCAGAACAACAAGGATGGTAAAGTGAAATTGTCTCATTTGTACGCATCCCATACCTGTACCTCTTCGATTCACAGTATTTTTAGATCTTCCATCAATGGTGCTAGGTACATATCAATATCATTCCCAGGTTGCTTTAGCCCTTGGAGAAGTATCGACAACAAAATATACTCTCACTTCATACACAACCAAGGAGGAATGTTGTATATACAGAGAGTCACAGGTAAAGTGTTATGTCGACTGCTCATGTTACCGAAAGGATTCATTCCATCTGTACTCAATCCAAACGTTATATTCTTTAGTTCCACATCGAAGTCTGCTAATCTCCTATCGATATTTCTCCACTGGCAGAATTAGTAAGGTGTCTTAGCTTTTCATCCTTTTTACGCTCCTCTGAGTGCCAACACAACAGTTTTGCCTCATTTGGGTTCGCAAAAAGCTGCTTCAAATAGGGAATTACAAGAAGATACCACGTCACCTTAGCAGGAGATCATGTCTTCACCTCGATTCCCTTGCTATCATCTGATTGATTACGCTTGTATCGGGATGCATTGCACACCAGACGTACATGCATGTTTGCATACTCTTTACGGTAGAGGATAAAGTCGTTCAGACATGCATGTATTCTTTCTACTTCCATTCCCAATGGACAAAGAACCTTCTTGGCTTTGTAGGTGGTTTTGAGCAACTCGTTTCCCTCTAGAAGCATGTCCGCTAAGAGAGCTAACAGCGTCGCGAAACTCTTGTCAGATGAAGTGTTGCTTGCCTTCAATTTTAGTAGTTTAAGCACGGATGACAACCTTGTGTACTTTGACTTGCAGGACATGAACAAAGGTTTCTTCGAGCCCTCCATCAAGCTTCGGAATTTAACATACTCTCTCTCATCACAATTCCCTTCTGCATCGCGAAGCATCTGATCCAGATTGTCATCGTGCAGCATATCCAAATCGGAACCACAATCGACATTATCTGGCGGCA
This sequence comes from Ampelocalamus luodianensis, assembly GCA_036346255.1. NCBI lineage: Eukaryota > Viridiplantae > Streptophyta > Magnoliopsida > Poales > Poaceae > Ampelocalamus > Ampelocalamus luodianensis. The sequence continues at coordinate 37,820,342 of CM070628.1, read as the reverse complement.
TATCGTTGACTTTGTCGGCAATATTGTTATTATTACCTTCCTGTATAATCTGTTCTTCACTATGTCTGGTCCAACTTGTACACCCCTTTTTGAAACCCCTTCGAATCAATTGTGCTTCGATATGCACTTGGTTATTAAATATCTTCATATTATCACAATCAATGCATGGACAGTATACATATTCCACCCCTTATTCAACATATCCTCCTCGGCAACTCTTGTAAAGGCAGACACGCTATTAATGTACTCTTCACTCGCACGGTTCTCAGCATACATCCAGCTTCGGTCCAACTACGCTACGCATATAACAATTTAGTGTTAAATATTGAATTAATTAATTAGTATACTATATATGATCTAAAGTATCTATATGTAGCAATAATTAATTAAATTGAATTAAGTAGAAATAGACTATGGATTGGCTATACCCTAAACCCTAAACTATGCTAGATGTAAATAATCTTCTCTCTACATCAAGCTAAATCTAAATCATCTTAAATTCTCCCTTTACCAAGCTGAATCTAGAATATAATGCAATTAGGAACAAATTACTAACCATAGATAGTCAAGAACAATTGGATTTACAATCACTCTTCCCAAATCCGCGGTCTCCTTTCACCAAATGGCCTCAAAGCCCCACCTCCTGAAAGCAGCAGCTTGTGAGAACAGTTCTGGAGTTTAAGATAAATCTGCGAGGGTCGGGTCTACAATAAGTGAAATTATCATAGACAGTTTTTAATACAAACCGTCTGTGATGAGTTAATTATCACAGAAGGGAAGAATCACACACGATTTTAAGAAAAAACCATCTGTGATATTTAGTAATATCACATATAGTTCTTGTTCAAAACCGTCTATGATACTTCACAGACAGTTTTCAACATGAACCGTCTGTGATATTATCTCTTCACGGACGGTTTTTAGAGCGGCCAGTAACACAGATGATCGTTAAACCAAAACCGTCGACGGTTTTGGTGAACCGTTTGTGATTAAGCGTTCAATATTAACCTTTTTGTAGTAGTGGCACGAAGTCAATATCATTATATGAGAAGATATTTACAACAAAGTTATTGCTCTTCAATATGGACTATAGGGATATATTTATAGTGATACATAAAAGACTCCTTGTAAGAGTAGAATTATGAGTTGGAGTAGGAAACGAAATTCGTATCACACTCAAACTCAACATAGCGTATGATAAGTACTTATAATATGTAGTAATAATTAGTCCCCCTTAAAGGTTTGAACAATCCAACAAAGGAGCACCTTGCCATTTGTGCATTCTTCGGCTAGTGTTTTAGGTATATTTAGCCTATGCTAAGTACTAATCATAGTAGTTATTAGCCCACTTAAAGAATTAGAGCCCATCCAATGAGCAAAAGAACCAAATGATCTCTATGAAGATTGGGAGACAAAAAGAGAAGAAATGGGCCTCCCCCTCGCCCAGCAGCCCTGAGGTGATACTGATTCCTCCCTGCAATTCGTACAAAGGAAAGTTATGAAAACTCCATCTTTCTTCTTGTGACTCCTATGCAAACTTGTCATTTATTGCCTACTACAGACACCTTCATTCTACCCCCCACCATTCCCAAGCATTATTCTCCAACTAGCCTCTCCTCCCACTATATAAGTTGCACCATTGCTCTCACTCTCGTTGCATACAAACACAAGCCAGTGATCTAGTAGTTGTAGTAGTAGTAGTCATTACAAATCACCTTATCTTTTTCTTGAAAATATTCCTTGAGAAGCTAGCTAATTAAGCATGAGTTCATCATGGACGGAGAAGCAGAACAAACTGTTCGAGCGGGCGTTGGCGACGTACGACAAGGACACGCCGGACCGCTGGGAGAAGGTGGCGCGGGCGGTGGGCGGCGGCAAGTCAGCGGAGGAGGTGAAGAGGCACTATGAGGAGCTGCTTCAGGACCTGCACCACATTGAGTCAGCAGGCCGTCAGGGGTTCCAGTACAGCGGCGGCAGCAGCAGCAACAACTCCAGGGGTGGCGGCAGCAGCGAGGAGCAGAGGTAGTTAAGTAGTCTATATCTCCTCAGAGACTGTTCCATCCATGCATGCATCATCACATAGTGACCATCTTCTGCATAAAAGTCATGTGGTGCGTTCAAGGACCGTGCTTTCGGTTTGGCTTTCTGGGTGCAGACACTTGCACTGGAAGCTTTTGCTTGTTTCATGGTTATTCCCATATTGTATTTTAATTTCCTCTTCTAATATGGTTTGTTGTTGTTCCCTTGGGCATGGACTTTTCTTTGTGCCTTTCAATCGTACATGTCATACAACTGCTATGTGTATGAGCTCATGTGGTTGAGTCACTGACAAACAGCACCCTTCGAAATTGACCATCAACAGACCCGCCCGTCAGTGACTTGGACAGATTTTATACATGATTTATTTATGCATGTAGGAGTTCCCTGGCGGTCAGTAGTGGGGTCCCAGGCTCCCATCTGGTCTTGCTTATCCTTTTTAAACGAGTAGGGAGGAGTGATGCCTACTAGATTGATATAGCGAAAGAGAATAAAAGTGCCGGTACAAAGATTATATACAAAGCGAGATGGGATGGATGGGTGAAGCCTACTCTCTCGGTAAGATGAACGCTAAGCGCGCCGCCCCGGCTATGTTTATGTTTTTCTAATTGACTTGTGTTTGTAATTTATGATCAGGTTACTTATGTACTTATGTAGGATATCAGTGGCTTCTTTACGTTTCTTGAGAAAGTAAGAAATTTGACTAGTTATGCAAGTTGCTATTTTCTCTAACCACTTATGGTTGTCGGGTAACGGGTTGCCTCTCGTCATCTGAAATCAGGCCTTTTTTTGGCAAGTTGATATTGTCTAATGAAGATACCGAACAAGTGATGCAATTTACTTTCTTTTTCTATTTATGGCCGAGTAAATGATATTTATGTCCTGTGACTTACAATTCAATTAAAGAAGATCTTTGTTTCTTATTTTTGTTCAATTATTTATTATTTACCTTTCTGAATGTTGTCAATCATATGCTTTGCTTGGCCACATCCAAATTGCAGTAAAATGATCTCATATTACATGTCCATGATGTAACTTAGACGAGGTATGTCATATCTGGTCATATATGATCCTAAGTTCCTAACCACTATCTGATCTTGCCATACTAAATTAGTTTAAAATTTCCTTATCTTGTGGATAAGATCAAGTTTTATAATGTTCATAGTTATATGTTAATCACTATAGGAGAACATGGAATCCTGCTGAATTGCTCACAGAACAGATCTCTTTAAGTCAATTTCATTGATAATATGAATTGGTTAGGATCACATAATACATGTTCGTACGTGCTAGAATTTGTATTGTCCAAAATATTCGCTTTTGGAAGCGAACAAAATACTCTTTTCTTTTCAGTCTTGTTGCGCTATAGTCCTTAAAGCTTGTTTGGCCTAAGCTAAGCTTGAGCTCCTCATTGTAACCTGTGGAATATTTCTAGAACTTATTTGAGCAATATTAGCCAAGCTAGTTAAACTCATTTTCATCAGAAGAGCTTTTTTAGCGCGCAATAATAATAATATTCAGTCAGGATTCATACAAGAAACTATTGGTTTCTAACAGGAACATGCAAAATATCTAGTTTTGATGTTTTCTGACGTTTTATTCAACAGTGATGAAATAGTGTATTCTCTTCACAAGAATAACTTCAGACATGATAATGTCGATTCACCTATAACCCAATCTAACATGGTGCAGCTCAATGAGATTTCATCTATGTTTAGCGAAATCCCTGACATTCATCCCTAGAATCAGCTGCATGTACGAGTTAATTGCCACCAGTTTTGTCACACTTCAGTTTAGCTGTCATTTGAGATATAAGCCCATCTGCCTACAGTGTAGTTTCTTTGCCTTATCAGTTTGAATTGGTCTTCTCAAGATGGTGGATAAATTATATATAGCCTACTATCTATCAAATAATATTTATAACTTATCTCATAAACAGCTTTATTATGCTTTTAGCCTAAGTTTGGTGAAGCATACCCTTAATTAGCAAAAAAAGTGTGCCCAAATTGCATGGCACGGAAGGGAGGCTAATATAGAATACCAAGAAAAACAAAACGGCATCTCTTTTGCATATTGGTAGTTAGCAGCTAGAGCCTGCTTCTGCTTAAGATTTGCATGTAAAGCATGCAGTGCAGTAGGACCCCACCCAGCCCCTTAAAATCTTTCTGTCCTTTCAACGGGAATAAAGTGTTCCTCCTAACAGTGGAGTTTTTGTTCTCTCGCATATGGACAAATACCGATCTTATTTTTTTTTCCGTCTCGCTAGATCCTTCTATTCTTGCCAAATTAATATCTTTCAAGGGAAACACTCTTTCTTTCTGTCTGAATCTCCCTCTTCATTAAAAGGGAATATCCAAACTTCTCATATTCTAAGCCATTTTTATTTCTCGTGCTAAAGAAGCAGGCCTCTTATCAGGAATAGTTCATCACTTGATTGAGGATGGGTTGTCAATTTTACAGTATGCTGATAACACTATTCTCTTTTTGAATAATAATTTGGAACAAGCCAAGAATCTGAAACTCATTCTTTGTGTCTTTGAACAATTATCAAGTTATCAGGTTTAAAGATTAATTTCCATAAGAGTGAGATCTTTTGTTTTGGCTCCGCCAAAGCTGCTGAACCTCAGTATACTCAATTATTTGGTTGTGAAGTGACTGCTTTTCCTTTCAGGTACTTAGGCATCCCAATTCACTTTAAAAAGTTGAGGAATAGTGATTGGGAAGGAGTATAAGATAGAATTAAGAAAAAACTTAGTAGTTGGAAAGAAAAATATATGTTTGTGGGGGACGGTTAGTACTTATTAACTCGGTACTCGGCAGTCTACCAATGTTTATGTTTTTTTTTGAAGTTCCTAGACAAGTTCTCAAACGACTTGACTTTTATCGATCTAGATTCTTCTTGCAGGGCGATAATCATAAACGTAAGTACAGGCTTGCTAAATGGAGTTTAGTTTGTTCACCCAAAGAGACAAGAGTCTTTCGCAAGTGGTTAATAAACTGGGACTTCCCATTTTTTTGTCGGGGCTTATGAAAATTAAAGATCATTTTCTTCGATTTGGGTCTTTCCAGGTTCAAAATGGGATGCAAACTAGGTTTTGGGAAGATATTTGGTTAGGTGATTCTCCGTTGAAAAGACAATACGCTACCCTTTATAATGTGGTAAGCAGAAAGGACGATACTGTGGCCACTATTATGAGTTCGACCCCTTTAAATATTTTCTTTCGAAGACCTATTATTGGATCCAAGTTAATTACTTGGAATGAGTTAATTTTGAAAATTGTGAATTTTCAGTTAAGCTCTCAAAAGGACATCTTTAAGTGGAATTTAAATAGATCTGGTTTGTTTACGGTCAAGTCTTTCTATGTGGCACTTATTAACAATTTTTAAGTCCCTATTAGGAATTTATTTTAGCTAATTAAAATTCCCTTAAAAGTGCAAATTTTCCTTTGGTATTTTAAAAGATGAGTTGTTTTAACTAAAGATAATTTGCTTAAACGCAATTGGAGGGGAAACAAACAGTGTTGTTTCTGTATTAAAGATGAAATAATTCAGCATCTTTTTATTGACTGCCCGGTTGCACGTCTTGCATGGTGGGTTGTTCGATGCACGTTTAATTTAACCCCTCCTGTGAGTATAGCAAACATGTTCGGGAATTGGTTAGCTGGTATTCCAATAAATTTAAAGTCACGACTTTTGGTGGGAGCTAGTGTCTTATGTTGGTCTATTTGGTGTTGTCGGAACGATGTTGTTTTTAACAAAAAGATGATCACTAATCCTTTGCAGGTTATCTTCTTGTGTGGATTCTAGTTGCGTGTTTGGGCAAATTTACAAAAATCGGTCCAGAAGGAGTATATGGTGGATGGAAGCCTAAGATTGGAGTTTGTAGCAAAACAACTCCTCAACTCTCATGGGTGACGGCTTAGTCACCGGATTGGCAATTGATCATTTAATTTTCAATTGTCTATTTATGGTTGCAAGGCTTCTAGTCATCTTTAGCAACTTTGGTTATGTTGGTACTTTTGTCCTTTTAATAAATGGGCTGTGTGCATCTTCGATGTAGAGGCCGGGAGAAATTTTTTCTCTTCCATTATCTAAAAAATATATGTTTCAGTATCCATGTGGATTCAATTGGCGTGTGCAATTCAGTTCCAACCCTGAAGTTTCCCTGTCGCTGCACTTTTAGTTACCCTGGTTTGAAACATAACCCAATTAACCCCCGATTTGTTTTCTCCTCCAGGCTAAGGTACCTCAAGCTCCGATGATGCAAGGAGGACCTCATCGACGGCCTCAACCACGACTAGCCTTCCTTTCCAGCATGCAACAAGTACTCTACATACACTAGATAACATATGATCGATGCTGATTGCGATGGCGACCCTGTCCTAGCTAAAGCTTACTACTACCTCTCGCCGATGACAAGCGTTCTTCAGACGCCAAAAAAGTCCTAGACATAATCGAGTTCCGCATCGGAATTGTACCTTTCGTATTTTGTATCCATGTTTACGTGTTTGTGTTGTGTGCATGTCGTATATGACCCACCACGAGCCTTGTCCCCAGCTATGTATGTAGCATTAGTACCGCCGGAGATATCAGATATGACAGGTGTTATTTGTTTGGTGTGGTCTGTCTGTGTCTAATCTATCTCGTATGCCAGATTGCCCAATGGAAACTCCAGTCTATCGCGTACTTATTGCAAGTGCTGACTCTACGCCTGTGTTTTTTTACTGGTGCCGCACTGGAATGCTGAAGTGATGTGTGTAACTCTTTACTTCTTTTCCATTCAGGAATGTCGCGAAAAAGAAAAACTCTAGTTGCTGCTCTGAATTTAAAAAGCGACCATACATCTTATATCATGTGATATCCCGTTTAATTATTATAGAAAAATAAAAGAATTAAAGAAAATTTTAGAAATTAGGAAGGAGGATTACAGTTCAGCCCACGTTTCCTTGGCCCAAGGTGGGCCGACTGCCTAGCCCAAGCCCAAGAGGGAGCCGTCAAGCCATTAAGTGGACAGGGGGACTGGGGAATTAGGGGTATCTGTGGTCAGAATCAGGTTTTCTCCTAGTTAGAAAAGTGTAGGGAAATTTTAGTAGCTTTCCAGGAAAATCTAGATCATTAATGTTGGAGTGGTGAGCAAAAAAAGTTATGACCTTGTAAAGGTCATTGTCCAGAAATCTACCATCAATGGTAGCTGTCGTGTAGATTGGTTAATTATATATAGTAGATGGAATATTTTAATTGCGGTCATAACTTGAATAAGCCAAACATTTCTTATTAGATTGCGGAAATACCATTGTTTACTATTTTTCATGTTATAGAAAAAATTGATACAAAATTATGAAGGGAACAATTATGATAGATTCTGGTTTAATGTTTGGGGTTGGAAACGGGACCCTAAACGGTCAATTTAGGAGTATTGAATAACTAGAATGTTGTGGATAATTTCGTGGGGTTTCTAGAAAACATATGGTTTCTTATATTTGGAGTTTGGGGTTCAAAGTTATGGTCATTTTACTACTAGGATAGCGGGTAGTTGTCCGACGAATTTGAGTTAGGAGTGTCGAAGATGCGTGTAGGAGCGATAGTAGTTTGTGCGATGATTTTGGTACAGTGGTGGCGTGTTTTTGAGTCTATTATTGCTTGATTTGTTTAGGGAGTGTTGCCTCCGCGCCGTGCTACAATTTTGTCACCCAGCTTCTAAAGGTTAAAAGGCAAGTATATGGTAGAGTGGTGAACAATGGGTTGTTCGCCATTGTCAATGATATAATGTTATTTATTATGCTTTCGTTAAGCTTATTCCTATACATGTTATTGATGATATTGAGTTAATGAGATCATGATTTTGAGTTAACGTGAATGAGATATTGAGTTAACGTGACGAGTTGAGTTAATGAATAATTGTAATGTTGCATCATTTACATTAATTATAATATGAGTGCACGAGCTAGGTCAGTGAGAAAGTCATGTAACTATTCTGATGATGTCGTTGAGATAAATACATGGCTAGTCCAGAGTGCTCTAGATAAAGTCTTACATTTGTAGAGACTAGTTAAAGTTCTACAATATAGGGACCCCATCCTAGCGAAGATGCGAAAAGAGTGTGTCATCGACGGGGAACACTCCACTATACCGGTATCAGCTGATGAGATGCATATGATCATGGGTATGATTGTGCATTCGCATAAACAAGTAAACTGGTAAATTGTGCATATTTAGCTATATGGAATATGACTTGTTTATTTGACTTTGAGAATGGTGTTAGAAAAGCCAACGACGATGATAATACCGAATAGGTTATATGGCTTTACTTATGTATTTGTTGTGTCTTGGAGATCATTGATGGCTTCATTCCAAAACGTGTGCGGGCAGCACAACAGGGTGACTGGTTGTTGCAGTGGGTCAAAAAATATCTGGATGAGGGCAAAGGGTGGATTTTAACAGGAATGAGTCCGGTACATTGTGGTTTAAAGGCTACCTTTGTGATTCACAGAAGGGGAATGTCAAAGATGATATCTTGAGAGAGGCTCATCGCACTCCATACACTTTTCATCCTGGTGAGACCAAGATGTATTGTGATCTGAAACATAACTTCTGGTGGAGGAGGATGAAGGTGGACATTGATACTTATGTGGCTTCTTGCGGAGTTTGCCAGCAAGTGAAAGCCAAACATAAGAGTCCTACGGGACTATTGTAGCCTTTGGAGATACCCAGTGTCGAACCCGAGAACAAAAGATCCTGAATTCTCTGTGATTCATACACTAGTCCAGGATGGCTAGTGCCCATAGTAGTACAAAAGTGACATCACAATCATATCACGCATTTATTTAATATAAATAAGAGTTTATTACAAAATAGGGTCTGAGGCCAAATAAAATAACAGAGTAGAACATAATAAGTGGTAGGCCACACGATGCGCTATAGGCAATTGTCTGGGGGCGTAGGTCTATACGTTTGGATCCTCACCATCTGGATAATAGTCCTGACCTGAATAAATATTATTCAGCAAGAGTGAGCACAACTTCCGTGCTTGCAAGTTACACCCAATAAAAGAAGGTAATGCATGCATAAGTAAACAAATGGGGTGGATAGGGTTTATTTTGCATAAAGTAGCATTTTTAGGTTTCAATACTCATACTAAGTTCCAAGCTAAAATTTTCTTTTAATCTGTAACTAAAATCAGATTTTAAATTGTCAGTTTTATAGTGGATAACCTCCATTAATGAATGGTGAAGGATACCCTCCTATCACATGGCTAACCACCCAATTTTTACCACAAGGATTAACCATCCTCAAATCCTTTTGCTAAAATCAGTTTAAAATAAAAAACAAAGTCTAACTTAGAGTGGCTTTGATCAGCATGTCCTTGACCGTGGACACGACTATTCGAATAGTTTTACACTCTGCAAAGGTGGTATAGCTTTACCCACAAGAGATAATTTGCTTTTAATGTTAGCCATTACACGCTTCCAAAGGTGTGCAACTAAGCAAATATTACAAGGCTTTTACAATGTTGTACCTCAGAGTTTAACATGCCTACAAAGATTTCACTTCCATTGGGCTAACCACCCTCTGGGAGCCCCCTCTTGCGCCAAGTGGGAATATTGTCTAACCGACACTCACACAACAACATAGCACAATCAACAGTGAGGTATTACAAATTATTAGGCTTAGTCTTGCCCACTCAGAACATGTGGTAGTACGGTGGAGCTTAGCAAGATGCAGCTCAAAGACCAGTCCATAACTGACTTGGGCAACATTCCAGAACCCTGGATTCGATCATAGAAATGAATCGATCTTGTGCATCGACTTGCACCAAACCAACATCCACTATGCCCAAGTCTAAACCATTTTGTTTTATTTCACAAGTAAAAACCTTTTCTAAACCTTCCATGGTAAGACAATACTAGACATAATTTGAATCAAAATTGAATTATTTGGCTAAACTCCCCAAACTCAAAATTTTTGTCTAAGCATATAATTTTTCAATTTTTATTTTAGCTATGGTGACAAGGGAATGATAATCCAACCATCAATAGTGGCTATGCAAAGGAATTGGAGTAACAAGGAATTTAAAATAGGAAATTAAAATAAATAAATAAAATTATGCATGCAATAGTAATTTAAAACAGAATTAAATAATTTAAAACAATAGGATCAACATGATCAATGGTATAACTTGTCTTACTCGAAGTCCTAATAATCTAACTCCTCAAAAGGGTCGAGCTCTCTAGTGTCATCGAAATCTATACGTGAAAATACGACAAACTCAAATAATACTCAAATAAATTCAAAAGACAAATAAAATTAACTCCAAATTAAATATTTTTTTTAGTTAGCTAGAACTTGATTTTATATAGATTTAGAAATTTGAATCACCTAAATCAGAGTTCGTATGAAGGAATACAAGCTCCTAGAAGTTTAAATCCAAAGAAACCGTAATTTCAAATTTAATTGATTTTCCTAAATTATTTTTCTAAAGAAAAATCGATTTATTTCGCAAGCTGACGTCATCAGTCGAAATATCCGATTTTTAGCTGAATTCTTTTTCTATTGGAAATGCTTTTCTTTCTACGACAGGTGAGCCCGAAGGTCAATGGACTGAGTCCATAGCATGGTGAACATCCACGGTGGATGCAATTCACTAATAGTGCAAGGGTTGTGGGTGCACTAACGCGGTATGCCATGTGGGTGTCCATGTAGCGCTGACTGGGCCTTTAGGGCTTATGTGGCACTGAGGTGGCGTTGATGTGGCTGCGACGTGGTTGAGCCACGTTGGCCTGTGATCGTGTAATACCCCAAATTTAATTTGCTGAGAATAAATAAATCAGAGAGAAGGACCAATTAGCAAAGTGATTTAATAGATGATTAGAGGGGGATTTCTGCAAAAGATAGACAACCTGGGCCGGGGCTTTTGGCCCAAGGTGGGAGAGGGAGCAGCCAGCTACAAGTGGGAGAGGGCAAAAACCCTAATCTACTACAGTACCTCCGCACCTGCTACAGTGCCGCTGTCATTGCTACAGTGACCACGGTGCTACAGTAGCTGCCCCCTTGGCCCTTGCTGCCATCTCCTCCGAGGCGCAGCCCTGCTGTTCTTGTGTGCCGCCGGCCAAGCAAGAAGAGGGAGGAAGGTAGAGGAAGAAAGGGAGAAGAAGTGCGATAAGGGAGAAGGGAAGGAGAAAGATCTGGTGATGTTCATCGTGTTCTACAGCGGGTTCTCCAAAGGTAACCACTGTTCATCGTTCGTTAAAGTCATAGATTTGTGTATCTTAGCAATGTCGGTTCTAGATTGCTTTCTGTCCAGAGATTTGGTGGGCAGTTTTCGTGTCCTTACATGCAGAATCTGGAGATCTCATCTCCTAGAGATATTTATATAATTCTCTTAGCTTTCAGTGGCCACTAAGATCACCGGATTCTGACTTACGGATTAAAAGATATGAATTTTTTAGTGTTGCTGTCTTGTTGATCTGTCAGTTTTTGGACAGTCTGTAGGAAACGGGGTTAAACCATTAGTTAAAGACGAAATCAGAGGATCTCGATATAACGAAAAATATAGGTAATTTCCATACCTTTTCATAGAGATAAAGAACGGAAGATTTGGACTTTCATAGCAAAAGTTATGGTGGTTTTTTAGTGTATTGTCCAGAGAACCCGACGTGAATTCTGATGTCTGATAGATTGGCTTGCTAGGGGCAGTAAATGGCAGAATCAAAAGGGCTCCCCAACTAAGTTTATTTAGGTAATTTAGTTACGTTTTCAGAAAGTATAAGATCATCTTATTTGGACTCTTGAGCAGAAAGTTATATATTTTAGAAGTTGACTGGCCGCAGTGGGCACCAAATCAATCGCTAGAAATTAGAAGATTAGAAAACGCTTAGGAGTTTATCGAGTTCAATTGTGATGTTACTTATGTTTTTAGTCCAGTATGTTGGCCTTAGATTGGGGTTATCTTTATGTTCAGGTGGGAGCGTGATCCTAGGGCAGCACCCTCTTCGCGTCCACCGTTCTCGCACAGTTTAGGCAAGTATTCGGGTTATTGCATATTTATGATTGTATGCTAAAATTGTGTTGTGTCCTGCTCGTAATAGCTATGCATAGATGTTAATGTGAGGAGCTTCCATCTATCTTGATGAATGCAAGTATTCGGGTTATTGCATATTTATGATTGTATGCTGAAATTGTGTTGTGTCCTGCTCGTAATAGCTATGCATAGATGTTAATGTGATGAGCTTCCATCTATCTTGATGAATGCAAGTTATGGTTAAAGTTTCCTTCGTATGATGTTAATGCTTACATGTTATTGTGTACACGTTGAATTCGTATGTATGAAAGATGATGTCATAGTGCATATGCATGTTTTGTGCATGTTTGGGTCTTGGTCACGTGGTGACTAAGTATACTTTGTTGAGGTCCCCTTCATGCAATGATGGGCTTGAGGTCCCCACATTCGCGGAATGTGGGCAAGTGAGAAAAGAGGTCCCCATCATTGAGATGATGGGCAAAGGTCCCTATACATGTGGTGTATAGGCTCTTGGTCCCTGTGCCAGAGGGCATAGGCAAGGGTATATATCGACGGATGTATACCCCGCATTACCGGTAAAATACGAAAAGAGATAAAGTTCAAAAGGTGCATTGCATTTGGTCGCATTCCATAAGTATGAAAGCTTTGATTAATGTAATGATGTTGTGGAGTGTTGATGCTATAACTGTGATCTTTGCTTTAACCTTGTTGATACTTGCTGAGTCTTTGGGCTCACTCTTGCTTTTATATGTTTTAGGTACATCTGGCAGGAACAACATGCATGGGAGGGATTAGACGTTGGATGCACTCAGTACCTCACAATCTTAAGGCGTTTGCCATTAGTTTTATTCCAATAATAAATGAACTACTTGAGAATCACTTAAGGATGGTCTTGAGTTTCAGATTAATTGTAATGATGAGAATAGTACGATTTGTTTATGTTATTTAGATTATCTTGCATGCTTGAATGAACTTGAATATGGAATTTATTGTTAATTGCTATGGTTAATTGTCGGAACCTCGATATAGTTAACAAACAAGGGAGGTTCTGCCGAAAATTTGTATTTGGTCTTAGTTCAAATTGGTTTAATGTAATTTTTAGTAGCATTCCAGGCTCTATGTGTTGGGGTGTTACATTTGGTATCAGAGCGGGCTGTAGGTCCTTGGTAATAGAATTGTTAAACTTGACACACTATGCACAGTAGGTTGGGGTTTGAGTCAAGCATTGCATTTACGTTTCCGTTCTAACGCATTGATCATTGCTGTTATGAATTGAATATGAATGCTTATGATTTGATTATTATGACGGTTATGTAACTATAGATGATGTTGAGAGGTTGAGGCCGTGGTTGTGGCTCTAGGTTTTACCAGGTTACACCACCGTTCGTGGTATGAAATTAGTGAAGTGATTACCCCGAGTACCATAGCTATAGGTACTGTGGGTGAATTCTTTTAGAAAAGTTGTTCTCTTCTTGACCTTGATTTAGGCCAATTCTGGGTATAAATGAGGATGGCGAATTTTCTTGGGGTCTTGGTTACAAGGCAGTGGTTGGGATTTCACTTGGTCCCTATTTGTGTCACGGGAGTTCTGCCCTTCTTATTGGAAAATCTGATTCATTTATTCGCTTGTTATTATGGATACTGGAAGTTTTCTGTTGCAAGTTCTTTATCATGTGAAGGTTTTGGCTTTATGTATTTCTTTTGGATTATTTCGAGTGTTGAAGTTAATGCCCCTTTTTCTGAAAGGAGTTAAAATCTTTTTGTGAGGTCTTGTTATGTTTAAACGAGAGGTGTTAAACATAGAAGTTCATTAATAAGGTTTGAGTTATCAAGTCAGATTTGTAGCGTGGTGCATAATTGGTCTTAACCCGGATCCATGGAATTGAAGTCGATTAATTTGATGTTGACATAGAGTAATTACTTGATGGGTAGTGACTAAGAGTATGTCCTTACCAAATTGGGGTCAGAAGAGTTATTAAGAAGTATGGAACGTTGATGAAACTGGTTTGATCACTATGGATGATAAATTGGGTAAGCTTCTCGGTTAGATTGGATTTGCAGGTCTCAACGGATTAATCTATCCCTTTGGGATGGATAAGTCCAGAAGGTGTTAGATTATTGTCATAGTGGATATTAATCTTCGAGTTATCTTTTATGGATAAGTACTGATCATATGTAATTGCTATGTGCAATTATAATGTATCGAGGTATGATGTTGAGCATCGCTAAGAGATGAACTGATGGGATCTAGTTGGTGATCATTGTTTACATGATGGAATAGTCACCAATTGTTTATGATAGCCTCTAGATTGGAATTAGTGCGCACTAAATTGGTATTGAGCTTTTGCTAACAGGTGAATGGTGGACAATAAAAGTAATATATGTATCAGTGTTTTGCGAGGATGACTTGGGGCAGCAAGCCCTTATTAAAAGAGGTTTACTTCGATAAGGTAGTTTGTGCATGAGTTATTCTCTTGAACAAGTTGATTGTTGCAATCTTATTGAAAGAAAAATTGAAATAAGTCATTGTGTTCTTTTGGAAATATTTATGATGGGATAGTAGGCTATGATGATTCATGCTAAGAGTATATAATGACGAGGTTAGTAAGACCGTGAGTATGAGACGGTTCGGGTAGTAGCTGAAATTTGTTGAGCAAAGCGAAGTGTTGGAAAAGTTCTATTTGATTCTTAAGTGATTCATGTGATTAGAACTTAGAGGCTCTTTTATTTTGAGTTGGCTAAATGATGTTGTAATCAAAGGAAATTGCTTTCTCTGTTAACGAAAAATGTGTACCTTAAGTATTGTAGTTAGGAATTGTAATTTGCAACTTTTCTGTCGTTACAGCTTAAGAGTTTCGCGAATTTCAATAGCAATGTTTTATCATGATTTCTTTTTTGGAGGTTGAAATTCCTTCTTGTGGGACATGTGCCTTCAACTATGAACTCGTATTTTGTTTTCCGAGTACATTTCTATTTGACTGTTTCTCTTGGTCTCGTGCTCACTCTGAGGAGCAACGTTTTCTTGTGTGTTGAAACTCGTATTTGTTTGTTTCTTCCTTTTGAGAAAAGAATTAACCAATTTGTGTTGCAGAGTCTTTTAAAGTGTAATTTGGCAACTGGTTGGTGGTGGACAAGTATATGATAGTGGTGAGATTTTGGGAACCAAGCTATTTGAAGAGCAGTACAAAGTGGATTGGTTTTGACCTTTAACAGCCAGAGAGGATTCGATGGAATGTTTTGGCGATGAAATAAAAGTGTTTCAACTAGTGGAACCTATGGCGAATTATGATCTAATAACCTTTGTCTATGTTGGAATGTTGGAATTCACGAAAGCATGGACTCTTGATAAATTTATTAGAGTATCGCGATTGGGTACTTAGTAAGATTGTAGAAGAGTTATGATGGTGAAGTTTAATGAGAATAGCGATGTGGAGAAATCTAAGCGTCGTGCTGATTAATGGGATAGTAGGGATTGTTGAGTTATTACTAGGTTTGACTTGGCTTCAGTGAATAACCCTCTAGGAGTTAGAATCTTTCTAAAGATAATTTGGTCGGGAATATGTTTACATAATGATGTTAAGGATTGAGTATGTTTAGATTGTGGGGGTTTAGTACTCGAATCTGAGGATTTCCCAATCTTTTACACTAGATTTTAGTTGTAGGAGTCTTAGAGGTCGAAATGGGGCTTTTGGTTTATGCTAAAATCTTGGTCGCTCCTTGATTATATGTAGAAATAGAAGAACAACAGTGGATCCTGAATAGTGTGTTGATCATAGGTAGAATCTTTTTGATATAATAAATGAGAATGTGTGATGTGAATTTGAAGTTGATTATCCTTAACAAATTGAGGTGATGTGTTTGTGGGCGAAGTCCATGCTGAGGTGCATTAGAAATTATTTACCAAAGTAACTCCGTTGGTAGAGGAGTTGGCTAGAGAATGTTTGGTGGGGTCAGTAGAGTCTCTCTACAAGAGGTGAATGACGTATTCGGTTTGAGCATCGCGTGAGGTTGCCAATTTAAGAGTAATGAGCTAGTGTGTGGTACAATGACTCGCAATCCCATGGTTTAAGGAAAGTTAAATTCTTAGAAGAATGGATTGAGAAAAGAATGTTTTCTCGGGTAATAAAATGCTCTCTTGATTCTTGTTTGAGCTGCGTGTTTATGACAGCGGTCGTTTGCAATTTGAGTTGGCTTTATGTTCACATGTGTGATTCTTTCTGGTTTAGAAAAAAAGATTGATTTGTGCATCCGAGTGATTTCTCCTTTGGCTTACGTGGTGTTATTTGCAAACTCCCTAATTCAAAAGTGAAAAAGTTTTCATGTTAAATCCATAGATTTTGGATTGGGTTCATCTGAAGGGAACATGGTTTTGAGTTGGTTGCATTATGACTCCTTTGTTTTTAGTTGAGTTCTTCGGATAAGGGAGTTGGTAGGCGAGTTCTTTGTGCGTCCCTTGTTAAAGGAGATGCTGCTTGCATAGGTAAAGTGATCGAGTGAGAGTTGGAAATAGAGTTCCGTGTGTTTTGTGCAGACGGTGTAATTCGGTACCAAAGAGAAGTTTCATCAAAGGTGTGTTGGATAGGTCCCGATAGTTACGGGGATTTGTAAGTTGGCGTTTTGCTAGGACCGTCTCGAGTCCATGCGCGGAGTACGCAATTTCTTGTATGTTCCAGTGCAGAGTGAGTACCTAAGAGGTCCGAAGCTTGAGTTTTTGTGAGAGCCGTTGGCCAACGAGTAAGACCTTACCTTTGAGAGTTGTGTGTTGATTGTACCTATAAAGGTCGAGTCGAATGTTGAGGTGTAAGACGTTGATATCCATCAAGGTGATGTGGTCCCCCAAGTCCGAGAGGAAAGCGACTTGTGAGTTGGAGTCTTGCATGCGCGAGCAATATCCGGAATTGTTCACAGCAGGTCTGTGGTATTGTTGGTAAATTGGGTGCTTCTTTGGCATTAAGCGTGATTAGAATTCCGGGTCGAATTCCGTTTAAGGGGTAGAATGTAATACCCATAATTTAATTTGCTGAGAATAAATAAATTAGAGAGAAGGACCAATTAGCAAAGCGATTTAATAGATGATTAGAGGGGGATTTCTGCAAAAGATAGACAACCTGGGCCGGGGTTTTTGGCCCAAGGTGGGAGAGGGAGCAGCCAGCTCTACAAGTGGGACAGGGCAAAAATCCTAATCTGCTACAGTACCTCCGCACCTGCTACAGTGCCGCCGTCATTGCTACCGTAGCTGCCCCCTTGGCCCTTGCTGCCATCTCCTCCGGGGCGCAGCCCTGCTGTTCTTGTGTGCCGCCGACCAAGCAAGAAGAGGGAGCAAGGTAGAGGAAGAAAGGGAGAAGAAGTGGGAGAAGGGAGAAGGGAAGGAGAAAGATCTGGTGATGTTCATCGTGTTCTACAGCGGGTTCTCCAAAGGTAACCCCTGTTCATCGTTCGTTAAAGTCATAGATTTGTGTATCTTAGCAATGTCGGTTCTAGATTGCTTTCTGTCCAGAGATTTGGCGGGCAGTTTTCGTGTCCTTAGAGGCAGAATCTGGAGATCCCATGTCCAAGAGATATTTAGATAATTCTCTTAGCTTTCAGTGGCCGCCAAGATCACCGGATTCTGACTTACGGATTAAAAGATATGAATTTTTTAGTGTTGCTGTCTTGTTGATCTGTCAGTTTTTGGACAGTCTGTAGTAAACGGGGTTAAACCATTAGTTAGAGACGAAATCAGAGGATCTCGATATAACAAAAAATGTAGGTAATTTCCATACCTTTTCATAGAGATAAAGAACGCAAGATTTGGACTTTGGTAGCAAACGTTATGGTGGTTTTAGTGTACTATCCACAGAACCTGACGTGAATTCTGATGTCTGATAGATTGGCTTGCTAGGGGCAGTAAATGGCAGAATCAAAAGGGCTCCCCAACTAAGTTTATTTAGGTAATTTAATTACCTTTTCATAAAATATAAGATCATCTTATTTGGACTCCTGAGCAGAAAGTTATATATTTTAGAAGTTGACTGGCCGCAGTGGGCACCAAATCAATCGCTAGAAATTAGAAGATTAGAAAACGCTTAGGAGTTTATCGAGTTCAATTGTGATGTTACTTATGTTTTTAGTCCAGTATGTTGGCCTTAGATTGGGGTTATCTTTATGTTCAGGTGGGAGCGTGATCCTAGGGGTAGCACCCTCTTCGCGTCCACCGTTCTCGCACAGTTTAGGCAAGTATTCGGGTTATTGCATATTTATGATTGTATGCTAAAATTGTGTTGTGTCCTGCTCGTAATAGCTATGCATAGATGTTAATGTGATGAGCTTCCATCTATCTTGATGAATGCAAGTATTCGGGTTATTGCATATTTATGATTGTATGCTGAAATTGTGTTGTGTCCTGCTCGTAATAGCTATGCATAGATGTTAATGTGATGAGCTTCCATCTATCTTGATGAATGCAAGTTATGGTTAAAGTTTCCTTCGTATGATGTTAATGCTTACATGTTATTGTGTACACGTTGAATTCGTATGTATGAAAGATGATGTCATAGTGCATATGCATGTTTTGTGCATGTTTGGGTCTTGGTCACGTGGTGACTAAGTATACTTTTTTGAGGTCCCCGTCATGCAATGACGGGCTTGAGGTCCCCACATTCGCGGAATGTGGGCAAGTGAGAAAAGAGGTCCCCATCATTGAGATGATGGGCAAAGGTCCCTATACATGTGGTGTATAGGCTCTTGGTCCCTGTGCCAGGGCACAGGCAAGGGTATATATCGACGGATGTATACCCCGCATTACCGGTAAAATACGAAAAGAGATAAAGTTCAAAAGGTGCATTGCATTTGGTCGCATTCCATAAGTATGAAAGCTTTGATTAATGTAATGATGTTGTGGAGTGTTGATGCTATAACTGTGATATTTGCTTTAATCTTGTTGATACTTGCTGAGTCTTTGGGTTCACTCTTGCTTTTATATATTTTAGGTACATCTGGCAGGAACAACATGCATGGGAGGGATTAGACGTTGGATGCACTCAGTACCTCACAATCTTATGGCGTTTGCCATTAGTTTTATTCCAATAATAAATGAACTACTTGAGAATCACTTAAGGATGGTCTTGAGTTTCAGATTAATTGTAATGATGAGAATAGTACGATTTGTTTATGTTATTTAGATTATCTTGCATGCTTGAATGAACTTGAATATGGAATTTATTGTTAATTGCTATGGTTAATTGTGGGAACCTCGGTATAGTTAACTATACAAGGGAGGCTCTGCCGAAAATTTGTATTTGGTCTTAGTTCAAATTGGTTTAATGTAATTTTTAGTAGCATTCCAGGATCTATGTGAGTTGGGGTGTTACAGATCGACAGCGAGGTGGTGTTGAGTGTGGGACCCAGTTTATTTAGCTTGTAATACTTAGCCTTCCATTGGCTCTAGCAGCACAAATAAAATACACCGTGTCTCGATGAACATGTGCTTCCCAGAAATTGCAGCACACATACATCATACAAAAGCATGCATCAATTCCATACAAGATAATATAACAAGTCTAGCAAAAGACATACATAATAATAAGTTATTACAAAACAGCCAACCGGCCAAAAGACAAGTATTAAGTATCAGCGGAAGCAAAAGGTGCAATAAGATGGCTTAAACCAAAAGATGACCGGTTAGGCACATAACACCACAGGGCAACCGACCGGGCCGCCAAGCTAATCGCCCCACACACTGCCACAGCACAACTCACAAAAGTGAGGCCCTTCGGGCTCACCTTCTTCCTCTGCACACAACAAGCAATGCAGATGAGTACAATAATGTACTCGCAAGACTTACGAGTAGCAAGCCTATACATAGCTACATGAAAGTTGTATCAAAGGAAGTTGGTTATATGGTTGTTTGGACGCATTAGGCAATTTTCATTTGCAATAATGTAATAGATTGAAAGCAATTTAACAAATCAGTTTCTAAGCATTGAAATAATAGCGAGTAACAATAATTAACAAGTAACCACCTAGAAGTGACTAACCCAATAGGCACTACACATAGCATGAATCCCTGATTCATACCACCCATCAAGTTTTTAATTTAAATGTTGTAGTCTAACTCTTGAAAGACTTCCCCAAGCGTGTCCATAACCTAGGATGAGGCTATTCGAATAGTTTGAACCCTACATGGGTGTACTAATGTACCCACACTTCAGACCGCCTTTAAGCCACAAGATTAGCACACTTCCAAAAGTATGCCGGCACGGCTAAGTCCTACGAGATATTTCCAATATTGTGAATCAACTACGAGTCGCTCGTATGGATAGAAACCCATACGCTTACATTGTAAAGCCAAAAAGACAACTAACCCTCGGGGTAAAGCTTTGTGGACAACTACAATGCTCCCACACACAACCACCTTATTTTACCACAACGCAACACACAATTTTGCTTGATTTGACTCACACCAACATCTGTCTGCTGTGCAGCCTTGATTTGGTCCACCAAGGTTGGTTACACAACCAAGGTAGCAAGAGAACCATGCTCAATCAAACCCAAATTGAGCCGCTCAAATTCTTCATGAAGGGCAGGCTGTTGCTCTTGGAGCATCAAAGCATTGCAATACACTTTTCGACTAAGTGCATCCGCAACAACATTGGCCTTGCCCGGATGATACTGAATGCCCACGTCATAATCTTTGATCAATTCCAACCATCTTCTTTGCCTGAGGTTCAGATTTGGCTGGGTGAACAAATATTTCAAGCTCTTGTGATCAGAATACACCTCACAACGGTTACTAATCAGGTAATACCGCCAAATCTTGAGTGCATGCACCATTGCAGCTAACTCCAAATCATGGGTAGGATAGTTGAGTTCGTGAGGCCTCAACTGCCTTGATGCATAGGGCACTACCTTGCCTTCTTGCATAAGAACACAACCGAGTCCCTGACGAGAGGCATCACAATAGATATCAAAGCTCTTGTGGACATCGGGAAGCACAAGCACTGGGGCTGAAGTTAACCGCTTCTTGAGTTCCTGAAAACTCTCATCACAAGCAGAGGACCACAGAAACTTCTTGTCCTTCTTGAGCAACTTAGTCATCGGCTTCGCGATCTTGGAGAAGTTCTCGATAAAGCGACGGCAATAACCCGCTAAACCAAGAAAACTCCGCACATCGGTGACTGACTTGGGCTGACCCCAAGATAAAACATCGCTGACCTTGCTAGGATCCACAACTACACCTCCTACTGAAAGAACATGGCCGAAGAATACCACTTCCTTCAACCAGAACTCACACTTGCTGAACTTGGCATACAGCTGGTGCTCACGCAGCTTTCCCAATACAATCTGTAGATGCTCAACATGCTACTCTTCACTCTTGGAGTAGATAAGAATGTCATCAATGAATACCACCACAAATTTATCCAAATACTCTATGAACACCGAGTTCATAAGATTCATGAATAAAGCAGGAGCATTGGTTAAGCCAAATGACATGACGATGTACTCGTAAAGACCATAACGAGTAGTGAAAGCTGTCTTGAGAATATCCTCAGCCCTGATCCAGACTTGATGACACCCCAACCTCAAGTCAATCTTGGAGAACACACGGGCTCCGGTCAACTGGTCAAAGAGATCATCAATACGAGGCAAATGATACTTGTTTTTCACCGTCACCTCATTAATTGGACGGTAATCAACACACATACGCAAGGTCTTGTCCTTCTTCTTCACAAAAATAACAGGACAACCCTAAGGAGATGAGCTAGGACGGATAAGCCCTTTGCTTGAAGCTCACCTAATTGCTTCTTCAGCTCCTCCAACTCATTAGGAGGCATTCGGTACGGCACCTTAGAAATAGGGGCGGTACCAGGCAACAACTCAATAACAAACTCCAGGTCTCGAACTGGAGGCATCCCAGGAAAATCTTGTGGAAAGATATCCACAAAGTCACATACTGAGGGCACATCCTGAATCTCCAAGGCTGGCTTAGTTTCAAGGGCACAAAGATGTGGCCCTTGCAGCTGCGGTGAAATCCCAACCTACTCGCCTGAGGGGCTGGTGAGGTGACCATCTTCCTAGCACAATCGATTTGCCCCATGTGTTGGGATAACCAATCCATGCCAAGAATCACATCCAAACGCGCCGAGTCGAGTAGGATAAGGTTCGCCAAGAATCCCACTTCTTGAATATCAATGGGAACGTCCCGGCACTCCAGATCAGCTCTCATTTCCAAACCCGGTGAGCGAATAAGCAAAGGAATCTCCAAAGGAACAAAGTGAAGGTCACAAGAAGCAGTAAAAGATCTTGAAATAAAAGAATACGAAGCTCCTGAATCAAATAATACTGCCGTAGGGCGAGAATTGACAAGAAGCGTACCCAACACAACGTCGGGCGCCTCCTGTGCCTCCTCAGCCGAGATGTGGTTGACTCGACCACTTCCCACACCCTGAGTCTTCTGGACCACCTTATGGTCAGGTGGGTGACCATTCCCTTGCCCGCGTCCTCCATTAGGACGAGGGGCTGCTCCAGTCCTCTGAGGGCAATTGTTGGTGTAGTGGACCTTCTTGTTGCAAGCGAAGCAGGTGCACGTGGCTGAAACACGGCCTACGGGGGATGTGGAGCTGGTGCCGACGGCCTCGGCGGTGGTGAAGCCAAAGAATGGGCCTCTGGTGTAGGCCCAACACGGGGACGGGAGAGGCTGGCCTGTGCAGACCGGTGGGCCTCCCACTTGCACTTGTGGGACTCACCCAGCGCCTTCGCCTTGTGCTCGACGACGATGGCCTTGTCAACCAAGGCCTGGAAGTCAGCAAAGTCAACAATAGAGAGCTTGTCCTGCAGCTCCTCTGACAAGCCCTCCATGAACTTTTGTTGCTTGGCCTCATCAGTGGCCACCTCACCCGGAGCATAACGAGCTAAGTGATTAAACTCGTATAAGTACACCGACACAGACTTGTGCCCCTGTTTGAGCGCAAGGAACTCCTTCTTCTTTAGCTTCATCAGGCCATCGGGGATGTGGGCCCGACAGAAAGCAGACCTGAACTCCTCCCACGAGACCACATGGCCCGCTGGCTACATGGCGAGAAAGTTCTCCCACCAAGAGAGCGCTGCACCCTCAAGTTGATGGGATGCAAAGAGTTCCCGCTCCTACTCCTGGTACTGAGCGATGTTGAGTTTTCACTCAACTAGACGCAGCCAATCATCCGCGTCAGGGGATCCTCAGACCGAGAGAAAGTAGGTGGTTGCGTGCGACGAAACTCCGCGAGTCTCCCACGAGACTGGTGGCCACCACCTCTAGATCCTGAGGCATCGTAGGGAGTGGAGGTGTTCCTCGTTATGACCTCCAGAATCTGAGTCTGATCCATGCGGTTCCGCTCGATCTAAGCAAGAACCTCAGCCATGGTCGGAGGAGGGGGAAGCTCCTCATCAGGACCAGCCGGCTGACTGCTGCGGGTTATTCTTGCCATCCTGTTCCACAAAGATAGGTCAGCAACAACTCCAGAACAGGAGACAAAGCAAAACAATTAACAACTCTACAAAATAAACTCTAACAGCTTGAGAACCAGCATAAAATCACAGCAAGTTCGCAAAAATAAAATCCAACTTCCTAGTATGACTAATTCGTAAGGTAGAAGGAGTAATCAGTTTTTAGGAAGGCAATTTTCAGCACATCAACCTTGGTTCGAAACAGCTAGGAAACAAGGTGAAAATTACCTAAAGAAAAGTTAGACACTTAACTAACTCATATCACTTCTTACCCTTTTATTCCCACAAGTTTTAGTTAAATTAACCTCTCATTTTCAGCACTATTTACTCATTAAAAGCTAGCTATCTAGATTTTATCTTCCAAGTTCCTAGCCGAATTCTTTATCTCCAGGAGCTCCCAATCTTCACTGCAAACAGCCACACTTCGATTTGAAGCTCTCATGGTTTTCTCAAAACCAACTTAATCGATTAAGCAGCTGTAACATCCCATGTTTCAGACTTGTGTTTCAAATGTAAGAAAATGAGTAGAAATAAAAAAAAAATTCTTACATCATGTATTTCCTGTGAGTGCTAAACAATTCTTGTACAAGAGTTATGGAAATACAAAGTCACAAGTCTTTTGATCCAAATCTTGATCTTTTAAAAACAATCTTGTCAAACCTTTTGATCATATCCTGGAAATATTTTTCCTAAGTTCTTGGGATGTTATGTGACCCCTCTGAAAAATTTCACAATTTTTAGAAATTGTTTGAATATTTTTAGAGGGTAATCAAACCTGTTTGACTTTTAGTCAAACCTTAAACCAGTACCTTGCAGAATTTTTGGAGAAAAATGCACAGCACAAAAACCTTTGAAAATTGTACTCAAGGTCAATCACTCAGTTAGAAAGCTCCTGTAAACATTTCAGAATTTTTGGAGTTGTTTTGCTATCTGAAATAAATCCTCAAAGTCTCAGCTTAAATTGAAAACCTAAAACCTGGTCCACTGTGCTTTGGGTTCAAGTTAGACTCGGGCTCGAGCCAGTGGGCTTGACCGAACCAACTAGCCGCACTCAGGCTCGCTCAGTGGGCGCGTGCGTTGCGAGTTGTTGGATCGCGATCGCACGATCCGTGTTGATTGGGCCGTTCGAAACTCGCGGACGCGCCATCTAATTTAGACCGTTGGATTAAGATCCAACCATCTTGATTCATTGGGCTGTTTGGGTCACCCGAATGTCTCATTTGATCTCAACTGTTCGTTCTTAATCGGACGCTCCAGATTGAGTGTGACGTTAAAACCTCCGATCGTTACCGTGTAATTGTGGCCGTCCATTTAAGATCCAACGGGCATGGCTTGCTTTCTCTGTTCTTCTTCTTCCTTGGGTCCTCTGTGCGCGCATGCAAGCAATGGCAGGAGGAGAGAGAGGGCGGCTTCGCATTGTCACTTCAAGTTTGCTCTCGTCAACAGCTCTCTGTGGGGCATTAAATGCGCCCTAGGCTTTCGGTTCACTTGTCTAAGTCCGCACTTGCCCCCATCATTTCGTGGTCCATGGTCATGGCGTGAACTGAGCTCACCGTGAGCTCTAGGTTTTTGCCAAACCCTAATCCTTCCTCTATATAAACCCCTCCAGGTCCTCCTGGTATTCCTTTACACCACACTTTGCTCACTCTCTGTGAGTTGAGCTCAAAACCACTTCAAATCTCCAACACACCATTTTCGACCGTGGAGCTCCATTGCGGATCTTGGTGCTCCAGTGGTTCATCTTCAATTTTTCTTGTACCCTTTTGAGCTCCTCAACCTCCTTTACAATTCCCCTAACTTAATTTTGGGTTGCATTCACAGAAATCACTCAATTTTAAGTTTGGAGAGTTTCGGCAGAAATTGCCCCTTTTCTTCTTCAGCTCCGGTAAGTGGTTCATTTTGCAATTACTTGCTTTTGGAGTTTCTCTGAGCTATAATGAAGCTATGGTAATGATTTGGTTCCACTCATTTTGCTCAGAACCTCATCTTCCACTTCATCTTCCTTGGCTCCGGCGAACTCCATCGGGTTCAAGTCTTCTCCGGCCACTTTTGAAGCTCATCTTGGCTGAGGTAGCTTCTTATTAGTCCCTAGAAGTCGTGGCACCCGCTTTCTTGGGATCAGAGCGAGCTTTGCCATTTTCATTTTTGGCAGTACATGTCCCCATCTCCATTTTCCGGCTCGCCGGCGTTCAAGGCCACCACCACCGGCGAGGTCATCACCATTGGGTCCGCAACACTATTGCGAACCCATTTTGGTATTTTGTGGGCGCCGCCGTAGCCGGAGCCGCCGGCGGCAAGTCGCTGTTCTCGCTTGGGATTTTGCCGGACGGAAACCACCCCTGTGCCGTTGTCATTAGGACATATTAACTATCTAATCATTGTTAATCATTAGATGTCATTAATATGTCCTAATCCGCCAAAATATTATCATCGACACATGGGCCTGACCCTTTTAAAAATCATTGGCGCTCAGTGGTCACTTTCGGACGTCATTAATGCTGATGATTATCATTAATCACTGTCTTAACATTAATGTGTCTGAAAATGCCTTTGGGTCACTGACATGTGGGCCCGCAAGCCTTAAACCGCTGTCCTGGGGGCTTTTAGGGCAACTGTGGGTTCATTAAATGTTAATCATTGTTAGCATTTAAGTTGTCCTAAGCCGCCACCCTAAGTCACTGCTAGGTGGGCCTTGTGCACTGTGCGCGTGGGTTAAAAACTCGTGTTTGTGACTTGAAGTCACTAACATGCGGCCCCACCTGTCAAGCACCGCGATCAGTAACCACCGTCCGTTTCGTGATCTGCGGTCCGGATCAATTGGGCCGATCGGGTCACCCGATCCTCCCATCATCATGGACCGTTCGTTTGATGATCAACGGTCCTGATTCTTGTGTCGTTCGCGAGGTCCGAACCGCCCTCGTTCTTGGCCATCTGATCTTTGATCAACGACTGAGATCTTTTGGGCCATTTGGGTCGATCTCGCGCACCCCTCGCGCGCGCCGTTTGATTCCAAATCAAGGGCCCATGGTTGTCCACGTCGATCCCCTTCTGATGAGTGTTGTTTTATTTCGGTAAATAGTTATTTGTCAACAAAAAATTTGTATAAAAACTTTAGAAATTCATATCTAATTCAAAATAGATCTTTTTTAAATGAATCCAACTGTAATGAATTTGTATTTCACTAAAGTTTAATATAAAAATACTTTTAGCTATGCTTCTGTGGTAGAAAATTCTATAATCTTTAATAGCTTGTTTTCAGCCATTTTTGTATATTCTAGAATTGAATTAAAACTTGGAAAATGCATATCTTTTTCTGTATATCTGCGAATTAAATGATTTCAACTTTGTTAATTTTGTTATTTGCTAAACTTTAATCTAAAAATGGTTGTAGGCTTAAATCAGCACCAGAAAAATATGTTAATAGATTTAACCGTTTGGTAGCATTTAAAAATTCCTTTAATGTTGTAAAAGACACAAGTAATTCCATGAATTTCTAAAATGTGTGAGCTCAATGTTGTTAAATCCTCCTATTAACAAACTTTATTATGAAATAGGTTTTAAACATGTTTATGTTTCTGGAAAATGTAGTGTGCTAGGTTTACAACTTAGAAAAATCATAAGTAAATCATTATAACTCCAAATTCAGTAAACTCAACTTTGCTGTGATTTGGATGACATATACCTACCATAAAAATTTTGGGTTCTAGATCATTATAGAAATTTTCGCCATAAACAGTAATCGAAATTAATTTAATTAGGATTTTTCTGGCTGAGAGATTTTGTTTTGGCCATAACTTTTTCATGCTAAGTCCAAATGAAGTAATTCTTGTCCTTAAAATTGTCTTAAATCAACCTCTTGCTGCTGTATAAATTTCAATGGATTTGGATGTCTTTTGCTGTTGAGTTTTGTTTGGTGCTCTTCGTTCTTGTTGGTTTTATCGCATTTTCGCGTTAGGTTCCGAAGAGTTTATTGAAGCTGAGAGTCCTCCTCTACAGCAAGAAAAATTCCAGTAAGGCAAGCAGTTTGATCATGTTAATCCCTGTATTTTGAAGTATTTATGTTGTTTACAAATTCTATGTATGCATTGCTAGTTTGTGTTTAACTATTGTCGTTAGTTGACCTAGTAGATGCATTTCCTTAGGCAAATGATTATCCTTTACTACCATGAGCCTAGGGTATTGCTGTGATTTAGAGTTCGTGGATGATCTCTTGTCACTTAGTAGTCTTGCGGATTAATTGCTTAGCCATGCTTAGCTTCCGGTAGAAATGGGCGGTTATCGACTTGTCGATAACCTTGATCACACAAATGCTTACTATGTATCTATATTTCGGCTTGGTGCCATGTTCAATTGCAAAAACCAAAACTAAAAGCAAAATGATTTGGACTTGGGCACAATGGTAAGACGGTGTGAATTTTGGGTGTGACTGGAATAGTGCCCAAGTCAATTAAGGACCGAACATCTTGTGAGTATCTGTTATCCACGCAATTTGTGCGTGCTAACCACACTAGAGGGTATGGGACCTCTCTTGACTTAGTACTTTGGCGTGTATTAGCTTCGGGTCGCAGGGAGTCGTAGGAGGGATGGTGTTGGGAGTATTGTAGTGTCCGAAAGACTTCACCTGTGATGGGATTTGTTGTCTTTCGGCTTGCAATATAAGTGTATGGGTTCCTATCCATACGAGCGGCTCGGAGTTAATGCACAAGATTGGAAATGTCTCTTAGGACTTAGCCGTGCCGGCATACCTTCGGAAGTGTGCTTTTGTGGCTTAAAGGCGGTCTGAAGTGTGGGTACATTGGTACACCCCTGCAGGGTTAAAACTATTCGAATAGCCTCGTCCTAGGTTATGGACACGCTTGGGTAAGCTTTTCAAGAGTTAGACTACAACCTTTTAATTAAAACTTGATGGGTGGTGCGAATCGGGGATTCGTGCTATGTTGTGGTGGCTATTGGGTTAGTCACTTCCAGGCGGTTACTTGTATTTATCATTATTTCGCTGTTATTTCACCAATAAAACAGATTTACAAACTTGCTTTCAAATGTATTACATTATTGCAAATAAAGTTGGCTTTGTGCAAATGAGACATATGACCCCCACTTAAATAAGCCTGCATGTAGCTTATAAGTAGGTCTGCTATTCCACACGTCAGTCTTGCGAGTACCTTAGTGTACTCATTGTTCTTGCTTAAATGTTAATTGTTGCAGAGGAAGAAGGTGAGCCCCAAGGGCCTCACTTTTGTGAGCTGTGTTGTGGTAGCATTCGGGGCGACTAGCTTGCCGGCCCGGTCGGTTGCCTTCTGGGTTGTGTTGGCTAACCGGTCGACTTTTGTTCTTAGCCATCTTATGGCTTTTTGGTTCCGCTGTCATTCTTGTATATTGTGTTATTTGGCCGGTCGGCTCTTTTGTAATAACTTTACTTTATGTATGTCGTTGTTGAACTTAGTGTTAAATGTTGTATGGAAATGATGTATGATTTTGTGATGATGAGCATGTGCTACAATTCTGGGAAGCACATGTCCATCGAGGCTTAGGATGTTTAATTAGTAATGCTAGAACCATATAGAGGTTAAGTATTACTAGTTAAATACCCCGGATCCTCACAAAGTTGGTATCAGAGCCATACTGACCGTAGGAACCCCTAGCTTGGTCGCCTTTAGGATATTTTGAAAACTTACTTTCAAATGGTTCATGAAGGCTTAAGGAAGTTTCAGATTTTATTCCTTACCTATGTTAGCTTGCTCATCTCACCTTGCTCTTGATTAAGTTTTGAAAAAGTTGTTGTTCTCTTCCTTTCAAAAGCTAGCTATTTATCGATTAAGTTTGGTTTTGGGAGAACCATGAGTGTTGTAATTTGAAAGGTTGGTTGTCCATTAGTGAGATTGGAAGCTTCTGGAACAGGAAGTTTTGGCCAGGAGCTTAAAGGTGCAGATTTGGACAGCTAGCTAGAAATTAGTAAATGAGGTAGGAAATGAGAGGTTAATTCAACTGAAACTTGTGGGAATAAAAGGGTAAGAAGTGATATGAAATTAGCTAAATGCCTATACTCTATTAGGTGGTTATACCTTGGTTTTTGGGCTGTTTAGAGCTAGAGTTGAGTTCTGAAATTTTGGTCTTCTCAAACGATTGCTCGTCCCTTCCATACGGGTTGGTCGTTCTGGGAAGTTGATTTGGTGACTTGTGGTCTTGTGGTCTTTTGTGGTTATTCTTGAGTCCTTTTAATTGAGTTTGGATTTCCATGCTTTGGGTCTCGGGCTGCAGCTAACTTGTGTTAGTGAAACAGGATGGCTGGAGGAACCCGTAGTGGTCGGAATCAGCCGGGTGGTCCCGATGAGGAGCTTCCACCTCCTCCGACCATGGCTGAAGTCCTTATGCAGATCGAACGTAACCGTTCGGAGGACCGCAGGGTGTTGGAGGTCATCGCGAGGAACACCTTCACTACCTCTGGGGCATCCGGATCAGGATGTGGTGGACATCAGACTCGTGGGGGTCTTGCGGAGTTCCTCCGTACTCAGCCTCCTACCTTCTCCCGGTCTGAGGATCCCCTGTACGCGGATGACTGGCTGCGTCTGGTTGAGCGAAAGCTCAACGTTGCTCAGTGCCAGGAGCAGGAGCGGGCACTTTTCGCAACCCATCAGTTGGAGGGTGCGGCACTCTCATGGTGGGAGAACTTCCTAGCCATGCAGCCCGCGGGGCACGTGGTCTCGTGGGAGGAGTTCAGGTCAGCTTTCGGTCGGGCCCATGTCCCCGCCGGCCTGATGAAGCTGAAGAAGAAGGAGTTCCTTGCGCTCCAACAGGGACGCAAATCTGTGACCGAGTACCTCCATGAGTTTAACCATCTTGCAAGGTATGCTCCTGCTGAGGTGGCCACTGATGAGGCCAAGCAGGAGAAGTTCATGGAGGGTTTGTCTGAAGAGCTTCAGGACAAGCTCTCCATTGTTGACTTTGCAAACTTCCAGACCTTGGTGGACAAGGCCATCATCGCCGAGCACAAGGCGAGAGCGCTGGGCGAGTCCCGCAAGCGCAAGTGGGAGGCCCATCAGTCGGCTCGGGCCGACCTTATTCGTCCTCGTGTTGGGCCAGCACCAGGGGCCCATTCTCAGGCTTCACCACCGCCGAGGTCTTCGGCACCAGCTCCACTGTAACACCCTGGCTATTCGGAAGCCAAGATGTCACCTAAAACATCTAACATACATCCATAATGCAGAAGAATTTGAACTAAGTATTTCAACTAAAGACAGCATTAAATTAAACAGGACACGGTGAAGGTATCATTCCTTCACCTTCTAAGTTATTTAATACTGATCATCAATAAAGAAGGTTCACACGGAGTAATAAATCAACATCCATGTGGAGAAGGTATCCTTCCTTCACCAATTATAATTTAATTATTACAGTTCATCATTAACGAATGTAAGATAGAACTAAATTTAATCTTGAACATGAATAGGATGATGTGAGCAGTAGTGCGTGTCTACTCCTCCCAAGTGAGCCAACATCGGGGTTACCTAAAATAAACAAACAACGCAAGAGTGAGTCCATGACTCAGCAAAGTCTGATGAAAGAAAAGAACACATATACAAACAGGACATCACCATTTAAGAATGCGAACCTTGCATCGAGTGAACACTTATGAAAACATGAAATGAATGAATGTAATCAAGGATGGACTGCACACATGCATATCTGGTATAGTGAGTGACACACCGTCGGTGTTCACTTAAGCCCGCACCTTAACAAAAGTGCGGGATCCAAGTCCTATATGAAGAACGTTTCATATAGGTGTCCAAAGCTGCCCATCTTTGGAATTGATGGGTCTTACGTGCCCATCTTTGGAATTGATGGGTCTTTCAATCCACTCCGTGGACGGACATGACAATGTCCAAATTTGCCCACATTGGAATGGTGGGACTTACAATCCACTCCCGTGGACATAACATGAATAAAAGGATGCATGATATGAACATGAACAGTGATAATACCATCTCTCGTATATACTCCACATAATGAAAGAACATAACCAATTCCGCATCTCGGGTAACACAATATGTCACACTATATTCATGAAAACATTCACAATCACGGCACTCAAAAGCAACAAAGTACTTGCCTTCGGCGTTGCGGCGCGTTAGCGTGCAACGATGGCGCTCCCAAACCCGTAGCCTCGTGGCCTAAACAATTAAATAACCGAAATAAGAACAACATAGAATCCAACCCGAATTAATAGTCTACAATACCCCTTGAACTCCCAAGGAATCGCCATAAAACCTAATCTGAAAAACAGGCTGCAACCCAAAAACGTGTCGGGACAGCAGCACGAAAATGACAGTAGTTAATGACGTGGGACTCGAAATGAGATGAGTCCAGATCCTACCTCATCTTAACGAACATATCTATAACATTCAAGTTGATGAGATTTCCCAATTCGGCCAATAAACTTCTCTAATAAAGAAAACAAAACAGCAGCACAGCTTCTGTCTGAACAAACAGGACAGCAATACTAAAACAACCATAACTTTTAATCTACAACTCCGAATTGAGCGTTCTTTAACAATCTGAAAAGGTTATGAAATTACCTACAATAAACTAGTTGGCACGACATTCAAATTTTGCCTTTAACAAAAAGTGGCACACGGGTCAAAACTAAAGATAGAAACTGACATACAGTCTGGACAGACTGATCTACAATCTGGACAGTCACAAAGAAAAGTGCATAACTTTTGATCTATAAATCCAAATGAGGTGTTCTTTATCAATCCTGAAAGCTAGTGATATCACCCTCAAAATTTGTTATGGGCAAGACCTCTGAATCACCATCTAACTAGGCCATATAACAACCTAAACAGAGACTGCTAATTCTCGTCAGGATTCTGGACAGCAGATATTAAATCTATCATAACTTTTGACCCGAAAGTCGGAATTAGGTGATCTTGGCGGCCACCGAAAGCTAAGAACAAGACCTACATATCTCTAGGAGATGGGAAACTCATATTCGGCCTATAACATCACGAAAAAGTCCACGCAACAATCTGGACAGAATCGAATTTCTACCCGCAGCAAATCGATATAATCAAAATTGAACCAAAACACATCTACCACTAATCAAATGATGAGGATCGGCACTCGTTACCCTTGTAGCAACCAGGACGTAGGTGGGAGAACCTTGGAGAAGATGATCTTCCTCCTCCTTTCTCCTTCTCCCTTCTTCTCCTTCCACCATGGCCGGCGGCACCTCGGAGCTTCTTCCTCATCTTGGTAGAGCAGCACGGAGGGGGGGCTGCTACAGTACCACATGCTACAGTGCGGTGCGGTACTGTAGCAGATGGTAGGGTTTTGGGGAAGGAGACCCCCCCTTCTTGACTCCACTACAAGGCCGGCCCACTTGCCTAGGACACCTTGGGCTAAAAGCCGAAGGTCCAATCCTCTCTCAAATCCTGAATTTTCTTTCAATTTTCCTCTAAACTTTAATGCATTCAAATTTGAATAAATTTCTCTTCCGAATAATATGTTCTCTCTATTTGATATTCGAGGTATTACATTCTACCCCTTAATGAATTCGACCTCGAATTCTAACAGTCGAAATAAACGAAAGAATAATTGCCACCGAAAAGAAACATCTATTAACATATGCCCGGAGCAAACATGTCTGGATAAAACTCGCGCATGCGAGACTCCAGGTCCCAAATGACCTATCTCTCAGACTGACAAGACCACAAGACATTGACGTAAACTACATCTGACCTAACACTCAATCCGACATTGCCAAGTACACTCATCAGAAGAGATTCAAAGGTAAGATCCTACTCGATGGTCAATGACGTTAACGAATATTCAAACTCTAGTTCTCACAGGTACTCACTCGGCACCAAACATGCTAAATGTAGTACACCACATATGGACCCGAGACGGTCCTTGCGATACGCCAACTTCCAATTCCGTAGCTAACGAAAACAACCCAAAGTACCTTGGCTAACCTTCCAATTGATCTTGAACCACACAACATGCACATAGAACACGAACTCTTGTTCCACCTCTCAATTGAACTCTTCACTAAAATAAGGATCACCTCCTTTAACGAAACACACAATGAGCTCTCTTTAAGCAAACTCTTTTACCGACAAAACCCATCTGAAAAAGAAAGATTCACATCGCATCTATGCGTTACCAGCTCAGTACTAAAGAGTCAAACACAGAAATCGGAATTTCATCACGAAAAACCTTTCCACGTTCCAAGTGGCAGTTTGCGAATAAACGTCACGAAATCCAAAGGAGAAATCACTTGAATGCCCAAAAAAATCATTTATTCCGTCTGAACTGGAAAGAATCACACATATCAACATAAATGTCGAGCTCAACTTGCGAAAGACATCTGTCAAAACACATAGCTCAAACAAGAATCAAGAAAACGTGTCTCTACTTTAGGAAGCATCAATTTCTCAGTTTCTCTTTCAGGAATAAAACTTCTCTCAAACTTTGGAATTCCAATTCATCGCATAACACCTAACTCATCTCTCTTAACTTGGCATTCTCAACGCTATGCTCAAGTCGAAATACATCATCCACACCTCGGTATAGAGGCTCTATCGACTACTGAAACTTTCTCTCAACAACTCCTCTACCGACAGAATTAATTTGACAGATGACTTCCAATGCATCTCAAAATAGATATCACATGCAATCACATCACCTCAATGTTTTAAGAATAAACAACTCGAAATTCCCAGCACACACATTCATATACTTCCTCAAAAGGGTTCTATCAATGACCATCCCATTGTTCGGAATCCACCCTTATTCTACTTTCTCTACACATAATCATTGGGAGACTCAAGGTCCTAGCAAAAAGAATGTGAAGCCCAAAATTAAACTCCAAGACTCCTACCATGAACTTCTCATATAGAAGATAGGGGAAGCCTCAAATTAAATCCCTAAAATTCTCACAATCCAAACATACTCGCGCATTGACATCAACACAAAAATATTTCTTGATCCAATTATCTTTATCAAGATTCTAATTCTTAGAGAGTTACTTACTACGTCCAAGTCATTCATGGCAATAATCCAACAATCTCGGCTATCTCTTTAATCTCTTTAACGATCGATCACTTTGCTAATATTACTCCCATTACAACACCATCATATTTCATCTACACAACCACGCAAGGTACTCAACCGCGACACTCTAATACATTGATCAAGATTTTCATACTTTGGATAATTCTATGTTCCATTGAAATGAACAAAGAACTTGGACTACGTCTCGCTATAGATTCTACTAGTTGTAACCATGCAATCAGTTTAACCTCCAAAGGCAACCTTCTAATAAGATAAACTCCTCTTAAATAACTATATTACTAAATTATTTCATCCTCCAATGCTCATCGAATAATTTCCAACCCAAAGTTTCACAACTACAATCATTAAACACCTCAAAAGACTCGGTGAAACGAATAGATTGATTCTTTCTCAAAAGGAAGAGCGAATGAAATCAATTTTCTTCAACTAGGAAAACATGTGCCACCTGATGAACAAAGGATCAAGAAAAAATAGTCACTTAGGCAAAGTACTCGGAAAACATAAGGAAAATCAATAGTCGAGGGCTCAAGCCCTATTGAAAGCAAATACCAAACCACAAATGAGAAGAAGGTAATGCCCTTTGAAAATTTGATAAACTCTTATGGAACAAATGCATAAGGTTTAAGCACACCCAAATAAGCTGCAAGTGGCGAAACGCGACTTAAATCTCAAATACTTTTACTTCACTCCTTCCTTTAACCAGAAAGTTATTTTTCGTGATTACTACATCACTTTGCCGGCTTAAACAAGATAAGCTCTTAAGACCAAATCATAAGAACCACTTAAGAACCAATAAAATCTTTCAACCCGTCTCTTTGCTCAAAGCAGACAAAGTTACCACATAACTCATGAGGTCCAAAGATAACAAACACAAAACTCAAACACTTTCACTAAAAGCATTATCATGCAAATGATTTTTTAGTTGAACATTATCATCACAACCACATCGACAATCACACTAATCAACGAAATAATATGCTATTGGCGAGAATCATCAAATCTCTTAACACTCCATGAACTTTTGAAAAGAATCACAATGAACTACTTCATCATGTCTCTAAAATCTAAATAAGGTTACATATACTTGATCTAGGAAAACCTAGTGCAAAACCTTATAATTGAAACAAACTCTTTCAACAAGATGATAATAGAACATGACAATCTCACCAATGTACACCAAGAAATCTCGATTAGCTTTCATCCATTTAACTCTTAGTGACACTCGATGCCAAGATAGTACACACTAAATGCTTTCTAGCCACACATGGCACAAACATGATCCTACCTCTGTTTGCAACCTCAACAACGATTAAGAGGATATAATCGACATTCTAACTTATGATCGACAATTAGAATAAAATGTCCTTAACTTCAATAATATAGGACACATAAGTCAAGGTTTCACAAGGCGATACATCATCGTTCATCTAGTCATTTAAACATGTTTCAATAATTTTTAGCATGGCAAGAATCAAGTAAAGCTATCATTTAAATAAGATCATCAAGATCCAAATAGAAGACAAATTCAAGATTAATATTTATCAAGACAACATTCAAACACATCCTTAACTTAACCATCACTAGCGGTTAGAATAACTGAAAGAGGACCTAGATTTCAACTTATCTAACAAATTTATCAGATTATCCGATCGTAAAGATCAACCCGATACATCCACATTTTTTCCACAATTCTTAACAACAATAGCTTCTTGAACAAATATGAACAACCTCTTATCTAAAACTCATCCTGTACCAAATACAACGACATTTCACTTTAAGCAATTCACTTCCACGGATACTAGTTAAGAATAGACTGTTTGCACAAAGCTAATAACCCAAATCTGATAACTCATACCATAATAATTAATTCATTTAATTAACAC
Organism: Ampelocalamus luodianensis; assembly: GCA_036346255.1. Taxonomy (NCBI): domain Eukaryota; kingdom Viridiplantae; phylum Streptophyta; class Magnoliopsida; order Poales; family Poaceae; genus Ampelocalamus; species Ampelocalamus luodianensis. The sequence goes on along the minus strand of CM070628.1, from coordinate 37,783,871 downwards.
CTCGTACTTAAGCATGTCAAGACATCACTTAAAGATTTTAACCTAATCTTTCGAAAAAGAGGCATTACATTCCAACACCTGGAACTAATCCAAAAGAAATACATAAAGTCAAAGCTTTCACATGTTAAAGAATTTGCAATGAAAACTTTCAGTACCCAGAATACTCAGAGAATAAATGATTCACATTCTCCAATAAGAAGGGCAGAACTCCCAAGAAAAGATAAGTTTTTTTTTTGCCGATATCCAACGATCCCAAGAACAACTTTAGACCAGTGATCGGAGAACAAGTAGTCGACTTATGGAACCAAGAAAGTCCAATGAGAACTCATCGGAAGAAATGTAAAACACTAACTCAAGAAAACTTCATCAAACGCAACTATTACCGAGGCGCCACATACGTAGAACCAAGGAAGAGAATAATATTTTCTAAAGAATCTCACCCTCCACACTCCACTATGGTATTCGGGTAGATACTACTCTATTCTCGCTACCACAAATTTGGTGCAATCGACAAAGTCGGGGCCACAACCACGGCCTCCACTTCTTAACCTCCATCATCGACACGTTTAAACAATATAATCAATTATGATTATACATGATCATATCATGACAATCATAGAATAGATTCATAGATATGGAATATCATAACATATCATAGATTAACAACAAGAAAGATAATACAAAAGCAATTCAACAATTGCTCAACGAATGAAACATAACAATAGAAATACGAAACAATGGATTTCCCAACCCCACCCATCGTGTACAAGTGTGTCAATTTAATATTCAATTACCACGGACCTAAAGCCCGCTCGATACCAACTGTAACACCACGGCTATTCGGAAGCCAAGATGTCACCTAAAACATCTAACATACATCCATAATGCGTAAGAATTTGAACTAAGTATTTCAACTAAAGACGACATTAAATTAAACAGACACGGTGAAGGTATCATTCCTTCACCTTCTAAGTTATTTAATACGATCATCAATAAAGAAGGTTCACACGAGTAATAAATCAACATCCATGTGGAGAAGGTATCCTTCCTTCACCAATTATAATTTAATTATTACAGTTCATCATTAACGAATGTAAGATAGAACTAAATTTAATCTTGAACATGAATAGGATGATGTGAGCAGTAGTGCGTGTCTACTCCCTCCCAAGTGAGCCAACATCGGGGTTACCTAAAATAAACAAACAACGCAAGAGTGAGTCCATGACTCGGCAAGTCTGATGAAAGAAAAGAACACATATACAAACAGGACATCACCATTTAAGAATGCGAACCTTGCATCGAGTGAACACTTATGAAAACATGAAATGAATGAATGTAATCAAGGATGGACTGCACACATGCATATACTGGTATAGTGAGTGACACACCGTCGGTGTTCACTTAAGCCCGCACCTTAACAAAAGTGCGGGGATCCAAGTCCTATATGAAGAACGTTTCATATAGGTGTCCAAAGCTGCCCATACCGAATTGATGGGAATTGATGGGTCTTTCAATCCACTCCGTGGGCGGGACATGACAATGTCCAAATTTGCCCACATTGGAATGGTGGGACTTACAATCCACTCCCGTGGACATAACATGAATAAAAGGATGCATGATATGAACATGAACAGTGATAATACCATCTCTCAGTATATACTCCACATAATGAAAGAACATAACCAATTCCGCATCTCGGGTAACACAATATGTCACACTATATTCATGAAAACATTCACAATCACAAGACTCAAAAGCAACAAAGTACTTGCCTTCGCGTTGCGACGCGTTAGCAGGCAACGATGGCGCTCCCAAACCCGTAGCCTCGTGGCCTAAACAATTAAATAACTGAAATAAGAACAACATAGAATCCAACCCGAATTAATAGTCTACAATACCCCCCTTGAACTCCCAAGGAATCGCCATAAAACCTAATCTGAAAAACAGGCTGCAACCCAAAAACGTGTCGGGACAGCAGCACGAAAATGACAGTAGTTAATGACGTGGGACTCGAAATGAGATGAGTCCAGATCCTACCTCATCTTAACGAACATATCTATAACATTCAAGTTGATGAGATTTCCCAATTCGGCCAATAAACTTCTCTAATAAAGAAAACAAAACAGCAGCACAACTTCTGTCTGAACAAACAGGACAGCAATACTAAAACAACCATAACTTTTAATCTACAACTCCGAATTGAGCGTTCTTTAACAATCTGAAAAGGTTATGAAATTACCTACAATAAACTAGTTGGCACGACATTCAAATTTTGCCTTTAACAAAAAGTGGCACACGGGTCAAAACTAAAGATAGAAACTGACATACAATCTGGACAGACTGATCTACAATCTGGACAGTCACAAAGAAAAGTGCATAACTTTTGATCTATAAATCCAAATGAGGTGTTCTTTATCAATCCTGAAAGCTAGTGATATCACCTTCAAAATTTGTTATGGGCAAGACCTCTGAATCACCCTCTAACTAGGCCATATAACAACCTAAACAGAGACTGCTAATTCTCGTCAGGATTCTGGACAGCAGATATTAAATCTATCATAACTTTTGACCCGAAAGTCGGAATTAGGTGATCTTGGCGGCCACCGAAAGCTAAGAACAATACCTACATATCTCTAGGAGATGGGAAACTCAGATTCGGCCTCTAACATCACGAAAAAGTCCACGCAACAATCTGGACAGAATCAAATTTCTACCCGCAGCAAATCGATATAATCAAAATTGAACCAAAACACATCTACCACTAATCAAACGATGAGGATCGGCACTCGTTACCCTTGTAGCAACCAGGACGTAGGTGGGAGAACCTTGGAGAAGATGATCTTCCTCCTCCTTTCTCCTTCTCCCTTCTTCTCCTTCCACCATGGCCGGCGGCACCTCGGAGCTTCTTCCTCATCTTGGTAGAGCAGCACGGAGGGGGGGCTGCTACAGTACCACATGCTACAGTGCGGCGCGGTACTGTAGCAGATGGTAGGGTTTTGGGGAAGGAGACCCCCCCTTCTTGACTCCACTACAAGGCCGGCCCACTTGCCTAGGACACCTTGGGCTAAAAGCCGAAGGTCCAATCCTCTCTCAAATCCTGAATTTTCTTTCAATTTTCCTCTAAACTTTAATGCATTCAAATTTGAATAAATTTCTCTTCCGAATAATATGTTCTCTCTATTTGATATTCGAGGTATTACATCCACGCCCTCCGCAGGCCGTGATTCAGTCACGTGCGCCTGCGATCCAGCAGCAGGGTGCTGCCCGCAACCCAGCTGTCGACGTCACCTGCTTCTACTGCCACAACAAGGGCCACTACGCGAGTAGTTGCCCTAAGAAGATTGGATCAGCCCCTCGTCCTAATGGAGGACGCTGGCAAGGGAGTGGTCACCCACCTAACCAGAAGACCCAGGGCATGGGGAGCGGCCGAGTCAAACACATCTCGGCCCAAGAGGCACAGGAGGCGCCCGACGTGGTGTTGGGTACGCTTCTTGTCAATTTATGTCCTGCTATAGTGTTATTTGACTCAGGAGCTTCGCATTCTTTTATTTTGGGATCGTTTGCTGTTGATAGTGGTCTCCACTGTGTTCCTTTGGGGGTTCCACTACTTATTCGCTCTCCGGGTTCGGAAATGAGAGCTGACCAAGGATGCCGGGACGTTTCTATCCACATCGAAGGAGTGGGATTCTTGGCGAATCTTATCCTACTCGACTCGGCGCGCTTGGATGTGATTCTTGGCATGGATTGGTTGTCCCAACACTTGGGGCAAATCGATTGTGCCAGGAAGATTGTCTACCTCACCAGCCCTTCAGGTGAACAGGTTGGGTTTTCACCGCAGTTGCGATGGCCCCTTCTTTGTGCACTTGAAGTAAAGCCAGCTTTGGAGATCCAGGATGTTCCCACAGTATGTGATTTTGTGGATTTTTTTCCCGAAGATTTGCCCGGGATGCCTCCCGTTCGAGACCTGGAGTTCGTTATTGAGTTACTGCCCGGTACCGCTCCTATTTCAAAGAGGCCGTATCGCATGCCTCCTAATGAGTTGGAGGAGCTGAAGATGCAACTAGGTGAGCTGCAAGAGAAGGGTTTTATCCGTCCTAGCTCATCTCCTTGGGGCTGTCCAGTTATTTTTGTGAAGAAGAAGGACAAGACCCTGCGCATGTGTGTTGATTACCGTCCGCTTAATGAAGTGACGGTGAAGAACAAGTATCCTTTGCCCCGTATTGATGATCTTTTTGACCAGTTGACCGGAGCACGGGTGTTCTCCAAGATTGACTTGAGATTGGGCTATCATCAAGTCAGGATCAGGGCCGAGGACATTCTGAAGACGGCCTTTGCTACTCATTATGGTCTTTACGAGTACACCGTCATGTCTTTTGGTTTGACCAATGCTCTTGCTTTATTCATGAACCTTATGAACTCGGTATTCATGGAGTATTTGGATAGGTTTGTGGTGGTCTTCATTGATGATATCCTTATATACTCCAAGAGTGAAGAAGAGCATGCTGAGCATCTTAAGCTTGTGTTGGGCAAGCTGCGCGAGCACCAGCTGTATGCAAAATTCAGTAAGTGTGAGTTCTGGTTGAAGGAAGTGGTATTCTTGGGCCATGTTCTTTCAGTAGGAGGTGTGGCTGTGGATTCTAGTAAGGTCAGTGATGTGCTATCTTGGGGTCAGCCCAAGTCAGTCACCGATGTGCGGAGTTTCCTTGGTTTAACCGGCTACTATCGCCGCTTTATCGAGAATTTCTCCAAGATTGCGAAGCCTATGACCGAATTGCTCAAGAAAGACAAGAAGTTTGATTGGTCTGCTGCTTGTGATGTGAGTTTTCAGGAACTCAAGAAGCGGTTGACCTCACCCCCAGTGCTTGTTCTTCCTGATATCCACAAGAGTTTTGATATCTTTTGTGATGCTTCTTGTCAAGGTCTTGGTTGTGTTCTTATGCAGGAGGGCAAGGTAGTGGCCTATGCATCAAGGCAGTTGAGGCCTCATGAACTCAACTATCCTACACATGATCTGGAGTTGGCTGCAGTGGTTCATGCACTCAAAATTTGACGGCATTACCTAATTGGTAACCATTGTGAGGTGTATTCTGACCACAAGAGCTTGAAGTACTTGTTCACCCAGCCAGATCTGAACCTCAGGCAAAGAAGATGGTTGGAATTGATCAAAGACTATGATATGGGCATCCAGTATCACCCGGGCAAAGCCAATGTCATTGCGGATGCACTCAGTCGGAAGGTGTATTGCAACATGTTAATACTTCAAGAGCAGCAACCTACCCTTGTTGCAGAATTTCAACGCCTCAATTTGGGTTTTGTCGAGCACGGTTCTCTTGCTACCATGGTTGTGCAGCCAACCTTGGTGGACCAAATCAAGGCTGCACAGCAGACAGATGTTGGTGTGAGTCAAATCAAGCAGAACATCAAGGATGGGACAGCCAAGTGCTTCTCAGAGGATGAGCACGGAGTTGTGTGGTTTGGGCAGCGTCTTGTGGTTCCTAAGGTCATGGAATTGCGGGATTTGATTCTCCGTGAAGCCCATGATTCCCCCTTGTCTATCCATCCCGGGGCTACCAAGATGTATCAGGACCTTCGTGAAAGATTCTGGTGGACCCGAATGAAGCGCGAGATCGCCAAGTTTGTCGCCGAGTGCGACATGTGCTGTCGTGTGAAGGCCGAGCATCAGCGTCCAGCAGGCCTTCTTCAGCCTTTGCCTGTGCCAGAATGGAAGTGGGATTCCATTGGCATGGACTTCATCACCGGGTTGCCCCGTACATCATCTGGGAAGGATGCCATCTGGGTGGTTATTGATCGATTGACAAAGGTAGCGCATTTCCTGCCGGTGCGTACCAACCTCATTGTCAGTCAGTTGGCGGATCTCTTCGTATCTCGCATTGTGTGCCTGCATGGTGTGCCACGAACGATTGTGTCAGATCGTGGTTCTCTTTTTACCTCTCAGTTTTGGCATCAGTTGCAAGAGGCCATGGGGACACGTCTTTCTTTCAGTTCAGCTTACTATCCTCATATTGATGGTCAAACGGAGAGAGTCAACCAAGTGTTGGAAGATATGCTCTGTGCTTGTGTTCTTTCCTATGGGAAGAATTGGGAGAAATGCCTGCCGTTTGCTGAGTTCTCCTACAACAACAGCTATCAGGCCAGTCTTGGCATGGCACCATTTGAGGCCTTGTATGGGAGGAGATGCAGAACCCCATTGAACTGGTCAGAAACTAGTGAGAGACAGTTCTTCGGCCCAGATTCGATCAATGAGGCCGAAAGCCAAGTTCAGTTGATTCGTGAGCATTTGCGCGTGGCCCAGTCCAGGCAGAAGAGCTATGCGGATCGTCGTCGCCGAGAGTTGAGCTTTGAGTCCAATGACTTTGTGTATCTCAAAGTCTCACCTTTGAAGGGCCATCAGCGGTTTGGCATCAAGGGCAAATTAGCTCCTTGGTATGTTGGGCCTTATCGCATCATCGAGAGAGTTGGGGCTGTGGCATACAGATTGGAGCTGCCAGCTACACTTGAGGGTGTGCATGATGTGTTCCATGTATCCCACCTTAAGAAGTGCCTCCGTGTCCCAACTGAGGAAACCCCGTTGGAGGTTCTCGATGTGCAAGAAGATTTAACCTACCGCGAGCATCCTGTTCGTATTCTCGAGGAATCTGAACGAAGGACAAGGAACCGTGTCATCAAGTTCCTTAAAGTTCAGTGGTCAAACCATTCTGAAGAGGAAGCAACATGGGAGCGGGAAGATCGCCTTCGTGCAGACTACCCATCTTTCTTCTCCGAGTGAGCGGAATCTTGGGTCGAGATTCTTGTAAGGGGGGAAGAGTTGTAACATCCCAAGTTTCAAACTTGTGTTTCAAATGTAAGAAAATGAGTAGAAATTAAAACTTTTTCTTACATCATGTATTTCATGTGAGTGCTAAATAATTCTTGTACAAGAGTTATGGAAATACAAAGTCACAATTCTTTTGATCCAAATCTTGATCTTTTAAAAACAATCTTGTCGAACCTTTTGATCATCTCCTGAAAATATTTTTTCTAAGTTCTTGGGATGGTATGTGACCCCTCTGAAAAATTTCACAATTTTTAGAAATTGTTTGAATATTTTTAGAGGGTAGTCAAACCTTAAACCAGTACTTTGCAGAATTTTTGGAGAAAAATACACAGCACAAAAACCTCTGAAAATTTTACTCAAGGTCAATCACTCAGTTAGCAAGCTCCTGTAAAAATTTTAGAATTTTTGGAGTTGTTTTGCTATCTGAAATAAATCCTCAAAGTCTCAACTTAAATTGAAAACCTAAAACCTGGTCCACTGTGCTTTGGGTTCAAGTTAGACTCGGGCTCGAGCCAATGGGCTTGACCGAACCAACTAGCCGCACTCAGGCTCGCTCAGTGGGCACGTGCGTTGCGAGCCATTAGATCGCGATCGCACGATCCGTGTTGATTGGGCCGTTCGAAACTCGCGGACGTGCCATCTAATTTAGACCGTTTGATTAAGATCCAACTGTAATATCCCGTTTTGTTACAGAGAAAATAAGGAGATTGAGAGATTCCTTATTTGCCTCGCAAAGAAACGGGACAGAATCAGTAATCATCTTGCAGCGTGATTTCCACGACTGGAACGACTTCGATTGGAAAACCTTATAACTACAAAGTTGTAGATCGTTTCTCATAGTACAATTTAGAGTCCTCATTGACCTAATTTGGAGTCCTGAGGTTTGAGATATGGGGCCCGCAAGGCAGGCTGTACAGAGAATCAAGGTCCGCAATTGAGTCAACTTCCAAGGCAAATTTCATAATGAAGACTGAATTTTCAGAACCACTCCACAACTAGGAAGTTGAAGTACTATAAGTTAGCTAAATTTGAAGACAAGAATCACTCCATTCCAAGTTTTGGAGAGAAAGTTATGACCTCCGAGGTATTCACTTCACAGAAAGAAATGTTCCGAACTTGGGCCTCGGGCCTTTAACTTGGAGGCCCATGTGGGGTGCGACTGAAAACCCTAGAACTCCTCCCTCCTTGTGCCTCCTCCCCCTAGAGCTGCCACTCTCTCTTCCCCATGCGCCACCTGATACGGGGGAGGCCCGATCTTCTCAGTGAGGAACCGTGGATAGTTGATGCGAAGTAGACGATGTCGCTAGCTGAACACTCGCGCCAATGCACGAACCCTCAACTCTTCGGAATACGGCCAAAACACACCGGGTAGTTGTTCGTCGCGAGACCACGAACGCATTTAACGCCAAGTCCCCAATTCCCAATGGAACGACGGCTTGACCTTGGATTGCGAACAAAACAAATGGATCGCCTAATTCTCTCTCAAAGTCCTCGCATGAACTCTGGTGTCGAAAGAACAAGCAATAGCTATGTTTCAATCTTATGCATAAACTGGTCTACCTCTATGGTGCGGCCATGGGGGGTTTATATAGCCTCCCACGCAAGCACAAAGCTCGGATGAACGATGGCAAAGTGCTACTGATAATATGAGTCCGACATCGTTTCACGCTATAGTATCCGAGTCCGACATCGTTCACGTGAACGATAATCCGATTCAAAAAAACGTCCTACTTTAATTTGGAAATTTAAACTAGTCTCCCTCTCGGTTTCCCTTGTATTGTGAGCTTTCCTTCTCTTAGCTTGCGCGAATTTGTTCGATGCACTTGATGCTTCTTTTGATGCCAATGTAACCCTTGTTGCCATGTCACCATATGTCTTTCTTGACCGCCCGCATGTGCTAGGTTTTTATCCTGAGAGCACGTTCCCTCTCGTTGGCCACATGGGTTTCTTCTCCCTTGTTGGCCGCATGTGTTTCTCCTCCATGAATTTGTTCCCGGCCTCCCTCTCCTCCCTCTCGGTTCCAAAGTCTTTAAATTTGTCAAACCTGAGAATGCACCAAGTATTGCTTTAGGTAGTAACCAATTCTCATTGGCAACAAAAGGAAATTCATTAAGAAACAAATGCACCTGTGGTTTGAGAAGTTTAGCTCCTGCTTCACGAATAACCTCATAAGTAGTAGGGATATCCTCATCATCCTCCCTTTCTTCAAGAAAAGCCGTCCTCGGCTTTTGATAACTGAAGATGTGCTAGACAAATAATACAACGTATATGCATGGTATATATATTTGTCATCCAAACTCCTTTCGCTAGCACATGATGATTTGTGAAAGTGTAATAAACAAAAGAACAACGTATATACGTGGTATATGTATGCATCAATTGTTGTGACATTCTCGTTGTTGCACACAAAATAATTAGGATCATAGCAGCCATAGGATGTATTTGATATATACATTGCGATACTTTCACCACATCATTCTCCCTCCCATGAGAAAAAATCGTCCTCGACTTTGGTAAGTACATGGACAAGATATAAGAGGACCCACTAGATCAAGTTGTTCAAATATTGGAGAGAAAAATTTTAGTTTCTTCCATGCTTCAACTCGACTACGTTGTTTACATGTATAGGAGAAACAAGTAGGCATCATATTGCGTTCTAAACAATAGGCACTTGTATTAAAATCCATCTCAAAATGATCATGATATTTCTCAATAGATGGTTTGCGCAAAACATGCAAATTTAAATCAGCAAGATTATCACAGGTAATGCATATTCGATAAACATAGAACTTGTCATCTACACCATAATCTCCAATCAAATTGAATGTATATGTGTAGGCATAAGTACTAACGAGTGATTTTAAACATGAAACTTTAGCAAGATTCTCAATCACACTAGATAGCTCTCTATGAACATCGAACATGATATAGTATAAAAGATCATCAAAAGATATTTTAGTAAGAACGTCCTTATGGGTAATCAATTCCACATTATGTAAATTGAGCGTACAAATTTCAGAACATGGAATATTCAAAGGAACACTAGAGATCGAACTCGTACGTACCTCTTCTTGATGAGTATGCAATTCAACACCATTATCAAGTACCTTTACCATCCTCCTCGGTTGTTGTAGGTGTTGTAGATATCAAATCATCATCATGAAACCATTGGATCGCAAGCACTCTATCCCCACCGTGGTTATCTCCTCGTCTTTCACGTCCAACGGTGCGGTTGTTCAACTTTCAACTCATTTTCTTTAATATCAACTTTGCACAATGTGAGAAACAACACTAGAAGTAGAAAATAAATCGTGAATTTCAGTAGTAACCTCACTTTGACTATCATCTACTTCTCTCTTTTCTGTTGGTGCATCTTTCTCACACTCAATAGAGATGCTCTCAACCTCACATATGGTGGGATCACACAGCTCACTCTCTTTATCATTCTCACTCAATTTGGCTATGTGGCACTCATTCTCATATGGGTTTGGCTACATCTCGTCCCCCAAAGATTGTGGGTCAGCAATTGAGCAATTACCAAGTAACCACAAACTCTTCATGAAGCAATGGGGCAACACTACTACGAAACATGTACCGAAGGAATGTCCCATGCTCGATCGCCTTCACATGTGATATACTAGCGGCATTTAAACCTTTTCGTGGACAAGTCAACTTGTCAAGTAGAGAACGCTTGTAGTGGCGAGGTACAAAACGTGCCGAAATCTCGCTTCATCCGCTCCCCGTGATGTCTGCAATTCATGGCACTCCATACGCTTACGAATAAACTGCTCCCACCAATGTATGGCATAATCAGCCAAGCCACTAGACGCAAGTAAGAGCTTCCTCTCATTGGTATAGTTGTGCATCCGAAATAGAGTATCAATTTCTAGCTCCCAAGTGAGATATTCTTGTACATCTGTACGACCAGAACATATAGGGATAGAAAATTTGGGCTTATCGTGAAAATCCTTACGATGCACGTTTGGTTGATTGAACATGGCGTGCAGCTCCAAGAAGTTGTTGTTGATGTCCGTACATAGTTGCGTAACCTCCTCTCCGAGGTTGTTCAATCCAGTCCGAATGGACCCGAGCTCATCGCGCACACCATTATCACGATCATGAAGTTGCTTTTGTAGCGTCCTACACAACCGTGTATACTCCGTCCACGTAACCGGTGGATTCTCCTGATGACCTGACATGGATACAACTCACAAATAGCAAACGAGATTATATCTGGGTTAGTAAAAAAAACTTGCTCTCTACGCCGCAACTCACATCCCGAACACAAGACAAGCTTACTGTTCCAAAGTGAATCAAGGGCGGCAAATTGATTGCCAGACAATGAGCGACCTTAACCCGTAATGTATGAGCGTAACCAAGAGCAAGGGAGTACACAAATGGGTGTAGGTGGAGCTCGGACAGGTATGTGTATATCCTATGCAATCTGATATTCAAGGTATTGTAAAGCTAAGTAATGATCGAAGCTAGAGTATTTTGCCTATGTGCTGATCCAAAAGGTTTAAGCGAAGTGTATGAACGCACAAACAAAGATAAATGTGACTTAATGCAAACAAAGGAATGAGCTAGTGAGAGACAAACTGAAATTGAGATGAAAACTAGCTCGTTTTTGCACCAAGTACTATGAGAGACGCTAGCCAATTGCAAAGATATCAATGTTAGGGCACAAGATTGCTCAAATAGATTAAATGTACAATCTGAAATTGTGGACTAAGGTTTACTCTTCCCAATTTCGCCAGCCCCTTTTTGTTTGTTTTTTTTCAAAACCGCATGAACAAAGCTCTTAGCCCTTGGCTATTAAGGAAACCGAAAGGAAAAAATTTGTCTTGGTATTTGCGGGTTTGATCTTTTTGTTTTTAATACCTTTTCAAGCCGTGGCTTTTTCTTGTAACCGCTGCCTTTTCCTCTTTTCTTATTGCAATGGCGAAATAGGGTTTGCTCCTCTTGATTGCACAAGTCTCACAATTCAACAACGTGTAAATAAACCAAAGAACAACCCTAGTGCAATGTACAAAAGCTAGTCTCAAGGATGAAAGGATATAAGTGAAGCTCAAGAAACCCAAAGTGTTTTGGTCACTATCTCTTTTGGGTGCTAATTGAGGAGTTCAATCAGCAATTTAGTACGGTTTATGTGAACACAACGATTAAGCAACGCAAAAGGAACACATGGATCAGCACTAAAAACAAAAACTCTAATGGATGAAAACTTAACTAAGCGCACAAGAAATAACAGATTAAACTACGGTTTTGGTATTGCAATTTTCGGTTTATGGGACGATAGGATAGAAAACGAAGCTAACTACGGGTAAAGAAATTCTCACTCAGTAAACCTAGAATCTGATACCATATGATACGGGGGAGGCCCGATCTTCTCGGTGAGGAACCGTGGATAGTTGATGCGAAGTAGGCGATGTCGCTAGCTGAACACTCGCGCCAATGCACGAACCCTCAACTCTTGAATCGCCCAAAACACACGGGTAGTTGTTCGTCGCGAGACCACGAGCAACGAACGCCAAGTCCCCAATTCCCAATGGAATGACGGCTTGACCTTGGATTGCAGAACAAAACAAATGGATCGCCTAATTCTCTCTCAAAGTCCTCGCATGAACTCTGGTGTCGAAAGAACAAGCAATAGCTATGTTTCAATCTTATGCATAAAGCGGTCTACCTCTATGGTGCGGCCATGGGGTTTATATAGCCTCCACGCAAGCACAAAGCTCGGATGAACGATGGCGAAAGTGCTCTGATAATATGAGTCCGACATCGTTATTTGCTATAGTATCGAGTCCGATTCTCATTCACGTGAGCGATAATCCGATTCAAAAACGTCCTACTTTAATTTGGAAATTTAAACTAGTCTCCTCTCGGTTTCCCTTGTATTGTGAGCTTTCCTTCTCTTAGCTTGCGAATTTGTTCGATGCACTTGATGCTTCTTTTGATGCCAATGTAACCCTTGTTGCCATGTCACCATATGTCTTTCTTGACCGCCCACATGTGCTAGGTTTTTATCCTGAGAGCACGTTCCCTCTCGTTGGCCACATGGGTTTCTTCTCCCTTGTTGGCCGCATGTGTTTCTCCTCCATGAATTTGTTCCCGGCCTCCCTCTCCTCCCTCTCGGTTCCAAAGTCTTTAAATTTGTCAAACACGAGAATGCACCAAGTATTGCTTTAGGTAGTAACCAATTCTCATTGGCAACAAAGGAAATTCATTAAGAAACAAATGCACTGTGGTTTGAGAAGTTTAGCTCTGCTTCACGAATAACCTCATAAGTAGTAGGGATATCCTCATCATCCTCCTTTCTTCAAGAAAAGCCGTCCTCGGCTTTTGATAGCTGAAGATGTGCTAGACAAATAATACAACGTATATGCATGGTATATATATTTGTCATCCAAACTCCTTTCGCTTAGCACATGATGATTTCTTTGAAAGTGTAATAAACAAAAAGAACAACGTATATCGTGGTATATGTATGCATCAATTGTTGTGACATTCTCGTTGTTGCACACAAAATAATTAGGATCATAGCAGCCATAGGATGTATTTGATATATACATTGCGATACTTTCGGTCACATCATTCTCCCTCCCATGAGAAAAAATCGTCCTCGACTTTGGTAAGTACATGGACAAGATATAAGAGGACCCACTTGATCAAGTTGTTCAAATATTGGAGAGAAAATTTTAGTTTCTTCCATGCTTCAACTCGACTACGTTGTTTACATGTATAGGAGAAACAAGTAGGCATCATATTGCGTTCTAAACAATAGGCACTTGTATTAAAATCCATCTCAAAATGATCATGATATTTCTCAATAGATGGTTTGCGCAAAACATGCAAGTTTAAATCAGCAAGATTATCACGAGGTAATGCATATTCGATAAACATAGAACTTGTCATCTACACCATAATCTCCAATCAAATTGAATGTATATGTGTAGGCATAAGTACTAACGAGTGATTTTAAACATGAAACTTTAGCAAGATTCTCAATCACACTAGATAGCTCTCTATGAACATCGAACATGATATAGTATAAAAGATCATCAAAAGATATTTTAGTAAGAACGTCCTTATGGGTAATCAATTCCACATTATGTAAATTGAGCGTACAAATTTCAGAACATGGAATATTCAAAGGAACACTAGAGATCGAACTCAGACGTACCTCTTCTTGATGAGTATGCAATTCAACACCATTCTTGTTACCTTTACCATCCTCCTCGGTTGTTGTAGGTGTTGTAGATATCAAATCATCATCATGAAACCATTGGATCGCAAGCACTCTATCCCCACCGTGGTTATCTCCTCGTCTTTCACGTCCAACGGTGCGGTTGTTCAACTTTCAACTCATTTTCTTTAATATCAACTTGCACAATGTGAGAAACAACACTAGAAGTAGAAAATAAATCGTGAACTTCAGTAGTAACCTCACTTTGACTATCATCTACTTCTCTCTTTTCTGTTGGTGCATCTTTCTCACACTCAATAGAGATGCTCTCAACCTCACATATGGTGGAATCACACAGCTCACTCTCTTTATCATTCTCACTCAATTTGGCTATGTGGCACTCATTCTCATATGGGTTTGGCTACATCTCGTCCCCCAAAGATTGTGGGTCACAATTGAGCAATTACGATAACCACAAACTCTTCATGAAGCAATGGGGCAACACTACACGAAACATGTACCGAAGGGAATGTCCCATGCTCGGTCGCCTTCACATGTGATATACTAGCGGCATTTAAACCATTTCGTGGACAAGTCAACTTGTCAAGTAGAGAACGCTTGTAGTGGCGAGGTACAAAACGTGCCCAGAAATGCTGCTTCATCTGCTCCCACGTGATAATCTGCAATTCATGGCGCTCCATACGCTTACGAATAAACTGCTCCCACCAATGTATGGCATAATCAGCCAAGCCACTAGACGCAAGTAAGAGCTTCCTCTCATTGGTATAGTTGTGCATCCGAAATAGAGTATCAATTACTAGCTCCCAAGTGAGATATTCTTGTACATCGCATGCGACCGGAAAATATAGGGATAGAAAATTTGGGCTTATCGTGAAAATCCTTACGATGCACGTTTGGTTGATTGAACATGGCGTGCAGCTCCAAGAAGTTGTTGTTGATGTCCGTACATAGTTGCGTAACCTCCTCTCCGAGGTTGTTCAATCCAGTCCGAATGGACCCGAGCTCATCGCGCACACCATTATCACGATCATGAAGTTGCTTTTGTAGCGTCCTACACAACCGTGTATACTCCGTCCACGTAACCGGTGGATTCTCCTGATGACCTGACATGGATACAACTCACAAATAGCAAACGAGATTATATCTGGGTTAGTAAAAAAAAAACTTGCTCTCTACGCCGCAACTCACCATCCCGAACACAAGACAAGCTTACCGTTCCAAAGTGAATCAAGGGCGGCAAATCGGCGATTGTGACAATGGCGACCTTAACCCGGTAATGTATGAGCGTAACCAAGAGCAAGGAGTACACAAGCGGGTGTAGGTGGAGCTCGGACGGTATGTGTATATCCTATGCAATCGATATTCAAGGTATTGTAAAGCTAAGTAATGATCGAAGCTAGAGTATTTTGCCTATGTGCTGATCCAAAGGTTTAGCGAAGTGTATGAGCGCACAAACAAAGATAAATGTGACTTAATGCAAACAAAGGAATGAGCTAGTGAGAGACAAACTGAAATTGAGATGAAAACTAGCTCGTTTTGCACCAAGTACTATGAGAGACGCTAGCCAATTGCAAAGATATCAATGTTAGGGCACAAGATTGCTCAAATAGATTAAATATACAATCTGAAATTGTGGACTAAGGTTTACTCTTCCCAATTTCGGCCAGCCCTTTTGTTTGTTTTTTCAAAACCGCATGAACAAAGCTCTTCGCCCTTGGCTATTAAGGAAACCGAAAGGAAAAAATTTGGTCTTGGTATTTGCTGGTTTGATCTTTTGTTTTTTTAATACCTTTTCAAGCCGTGGCTTTTTCTTGTAACAATTGCCTTTTCCTCTTTTCTTATTGCAATGGCGAAATAGGGTTTGCTCCTCTTGATTGCACAAGTCTCACAATTCAACAACGTGTAAATAAACCAAAGAACAACCCTAGTGCAATGTACAAAAGCTAGTCTCAAGGATGAAAGGATATAAGTGAAGCTCAAGAAACCCAAAATGTTTTGGTCACTATCTCTTTTGGGTGCTAATTGAGGAGTTCAATCAGCAATTTAGTACGGTTTATGTGAACACAACGATTAAGCAACGCAAAAGGAACACATGGATCAGCACTAAAAACAAAAACTCTAATGGATGAAAACTTAACTAAGCGCACAAGAAATAACAGATTAAACTACGGTTTTGGTATTGCAATTTTCGGTTTATGGGACGATAGGATAGAAAGCGAAGCTAACTACGGTAAAGAAATTCTCACTCGATAAACCTAGAATCGATACCATATGATACGGGAGGCCCGATCTTCTCGATGAGGAACCGTGGATAGTTGATGCGAAGTAGGCGATGTCGCTAGTGAACACTCGCGCCAATGCACGAACCCTCAACTCTTGAATACGCCCAAAACACACCGGGTAGTTGTTCGTCGCGAGACCACGAGCGCGAACGCCAAGTCCCAATTCCCAATGGAATGACGGCTTGACCTTGGATTGCGAGAACAAAACAAATGGATCGCCTAATTCTCTCTCAAAGTCCTCGCATGAACTCGGTGTCGAAAGAACAAGCAATAGCTATGTTTCAATCTTATGCATAAACGGTCTACCTCTATGGTGCGGCCATGGGGGTTTATATAGCCTCCCACGCAAGCACAAAGCTCGGATGAACGATGGAGTGCTCTGATAATATGAGTCCGACATTATTTGCTATAGTATCCGAGTCCGATTCATCGTTCACGTGAGCGAAGAATCCGATTCAAAAACGTCCTACTTTAATTTGGAAATTTAAACTAGTCTCCTCTCGGTTTCCCTTGTATTGTGAGCTTTCCTTCTCTTAGCTTGCGAATTTGTTCGATGCACTTGATGCTTCTTTTGATGCCAATGTAACCCTTGTTGCCATGTCACCATATGTCTTTCTTGACCGCCCGCATGTGCTAGGTTTTATCACGAGAGCACGTTCCTCTCGTTGGCCACATGGGTTTCTTCTCCCTTGTTGGCCGCATGTGTTTCTCCTCCATGAATTTGTTCCCGGCCTCCTCTCCTCCCTCTCGGTTCCAAAGTCTTTAAATTTGTCAAACACGAGAATGCACCAAGTATTGCTTTAGGTAGTAACCAATTCTCATTGGCAACAAAAGGAAATTCATTAAGAAACAAATGCACTGTGGTTTGAGAAGTTTAGCTCTGCTTCACGAATAACCTCATAAGTAGTAGGGATATCCTCATCATCCTCCCTTTCTTCAAAAAAAGCCGTCCTCGGCTTTTGATAGCCTGAAGATGTGCTAGACAAAAAATACAACGTATATGCATGGTATATATATTTGTCATCCAAACTCCTTTCGCTTAGCACATGATGATTTCTTTGAAAGTGTAATAAACAAAAGAACAACGTATATACGTGGTATATGTATGCATCAATTGTTGTGACATTCTCGTTGTTGCACACAAAATAATTAGGATCATAGCAGCCATAGGATGTATTTGATATATACATTGCGATACTTTCGGTCACATCATTCTCCTCCCATGAGAAAAATCGTCCTCGACTTTGGTAAGTACATGGACAAGATATAAGAGGACCCACTAGATCAAGTTGTTCAAATATTGGAGAGAAAAATTTTAGTTTCTTCCATGCTTCAACTCGACTACGTTGTTTACATGTATAGGAGAAACAAGTAGGCATCATATTGCGTTCTAAACAATAGGCACTTGTATTAAAATCCATCTCAAAATGATCATGATATTTCTCAATAGATGGTTTGCGCAAAACATGCAAGTTTAAATCAGCAAGATTATCACAGGTAATGCATATTCGATAAACATAGAACTTGTCATCTACACCATAATCTCCAATCAAATTGAATGTATATGTGTAGGCATAAGTACTAACGAGTGATTTTAAACATGAAACTTTAGCAAGATTCTCAATCACACTAGATAGCTCTCTATGAACATCGAACATGATATAGTATAAAAGATCATCAAAAGATATTTTAGTAAGAACGTCCTTATGGGTAATCAATTCCACATTATGTAAATTGAGCGTACAAATTTCAGAACATGGAATATTCAAAGGAACACTAGAGATCGAACTCGTACGTACCTCTTCTTGATGAGTATGCAATTCAACACCATTACTGTTACCTTTACCATCCTCCTCGGTTGTTGTAGGTGTTGTAGATATCAAATCATCATCATGAAACCATTGGATCGCAAGCACTCTATCCCCACCGTGGTTATCTCCTCGTCTTTCACGTCCAACGGTGCCGGTTGTTCAACTTTCAACTCATTTTCTTTAATATCAACCTGCACAATGTGAGAAACAACACTAGAAGTAGAAAATAAATCGTGAATTTTAGTAGTAACCTCACTTTGACTATCATCTACTTCTCTCTTTTCTGTTGGTGCATCTTTCTCACACTCAATAGAGATGCTCTCAACCTCACATATGGTGGAATCACACAGCTCACTCTCTTTATCATTCTCACTCAATTTGGCTATGTGGCACTCATTCTCATATGGGTTTGGCTACATCTCGTCCCCCAAAGATTGTGGGTCAGCAATTGAGCAATTACCAGTAACCACAAACTCTTCATGAAGCAATGGGGCAACACTACACGAAACATGTACCGAAGGGAATGTCCCATGCTCGGTCGCCTTCACATGTGATATACTAGCGGCATTTAAACCTTTTCGTGGACAAGTCAACTTGTCAAGTAGAGAACGCTTGTAGTGGCGAGGTACAAGCGTGCCCGAAAATGCTTCATCTGCTCCCACGTGATAATCGGCAATTCATGGCGCTCCATACGCTACGAATAAAGCGCTCCCACCAATGTATGGCATAATCAGCCAAGCCACTAGACGCAAGTAAGAGCTTCCTCTCATTGGTATAGTTGTGCATCCGAAATAGAGTATCAATTTCTAGCTCCCAAGTGAGATATTCTTGTACATCTGTATGACTAGAAAATATAGGGATAGAAAATTTGGGCTTATCGTGAAAATCCTTACGATGCGTTTGGTTGATTGAACATGGCGTGCAGCTCAAGAAGTTGTTGTTGATGTCCGTGCGTAGTTGCGTAACCTCCTCTCCGAGGTTGTTCAATCCAGTCCGAATGGACCCGAGCTCATCGCGCACACCATTATCACGATCATGAAGTTGCTTTTGTAGCGTCCCACACAACCGT